>JANCMC010033613.1:39536312-39572213 GCA_024363005.1 Charaxes varanes
AATCACAAGAATTATTTTTTCAAATGAAAATAGTATACATTATATTTTTATAGATAATAAAAAGCATTCTTACAATTAATGTTGAAATTCATGGTGCATTTTCTGTATAGATATTTATATAATTTCATTATTAATTAACATTAATATGTAAGTTTAAGACACTTATAATTATTCTCACTATTCTTATATTAATATTAAAATATATCCAACAAATAATTTGAGTTTAATCCACATAACAAAACTAGGCATGTAATTAAATGTCATCAGTTAATTTGAAAATAATATAATATATAAAATTGCATTTTACTGTATATTTGTAGTACAAGATTATACAACAAAAAAATCTACAGCTATTTGGAATTCAGTAGCTGTTCTTTTAACTGTGTCTAAGTTATGAAACATATATTATTTACTTGGAAACATTGCTGCCAACTGGTGTGTGGATTAAACTCAATATATTAAATTTAAATATCGTAATCGTTAACAATGTTTTGACAAAAAAATTATACATTAATAATATATCTTATAAGTAAAAGTCACATGAATATGTGAGATTTTTTAAAATTGACTAGATAGTACTTTCACTGCATGCAAAGAAGCTAAAAGAAAGATCAATTCAGATTAATTAAGACGAGTAAAGTAAGTCAAAGTACAGTTATAAAATATTATACAAAATATTTTCTGCTAGATTTATTAATTAATATAATTCTAGAGTGTACAACGGCGAAAAAACATTCATTGTTAAATAGCTGATTCTTAGACATAATGTTCCTTGTTGATGGTGGATAGCTAAGGAGTAACGGGCGACTCTAGAGCAGTTGCGTATTCTACTGCGTAATCCCCTTTCGCGTTTACAGGGTGAATATTCCTCTATATGCGTCTGATAACTGATTAAATCCACTACAGATACGCAACCCCGGACTACCTTAAATGCTATTGTAACTCTCCCTATTTTCTGTCTACCTTTAATTCCTTTTACTCCATTCCTTATTCCTTTAGTCTTATCAATTTATCTAATTAGAGGTAGCGCCACGCTCGCAGCCATTTTGGTCTACAGCCGTATAAGGTGGCGCAAAGTCAGTATTCCACGATTAATACAACCCGAGTCTGTTGTCTGTTACACAGATATTAAACTTTTTAAAATAATTCTTAAACTATAATAATAAAGTCTGGAGCGATGTTAACAACTAGAAATTCTCTATAAATATGATTCCAAACAAATACATATAAAAAGGAAGCTGCATAGTAAAATATGCAACAGTTCCCAAGCGCCAGAGTTATCCAAAAGCTATCCATCTTCAACACTGAACATTATATCTAAGGATCAGCCATT
Source organism: Charaxes varanes (assembly GCA_024363005.1). Classification (NCBI taxonomy): domain Eukaryota; kingdom Metazoa; phylum Arthropoda; class Insecta; order Lepidoptera; family Nymphalidae; genus Charaxes; species Charaxes varanes. The sequence goes on from JANCMC010033613.1 coordinate 39,537,646, forward strand.
TAAGAATTAATGTTCCAAAACGTTGCAAGCTCTCGGACCATAAGAAAAGTCAATTTAAGTCAATAGTGAGAGATATTTTTATTGTAATATATTTGAGGGGAATTTGAACATGTTTTACTTATTAACTTACATTCACAGTGAGATTTATACACTTACATATATTTATGTAATTATAATTATATATTTATTAAAATAATATTCAAAATCTTATATTACCTTTTCATGTCTTATATTACTGATTGTTTCTGAAATTAAGATAAAAGAAGTCATACTGAACTATTAAATTTTCCATGTTTGGATTTAGTGTTCTAATAGAGTTGACCGTCTGATTTCTGACTTTCTATGTTACGGTATAACAAAAGACCTGGCAAATGCAAAATAATATATATTTTGCATTATACAGTTAATTTGATATACATTGCTTTGCATGTTGTCTATTTTGACTACTTATTTGACCTTTTGTTCCCGCCAGTGACAATAGTCTAAGATTGTTTTAAAATTATATTCGACATTAAAAGTCAAATTATTATAATCATAAAAATTACACGTACTTCTGACTTACAGTAAGTTTTTTATTTACACAAATAAGATTGTTTTGTTGTTTAATTGGTCCACTACAAAAACAGTAATTGGTACCGTCAGTTAATGAAAATAAATATAATATTTTTAATAGAATCTATGCCTCTATTATGTACATATATTTCATTTTCTGGCTGTACTTAATTCATTGGAATGATTCTAAGTGCCGTTTTTTATTTATTAAAGTAATTGATAATAAATAATAATAATTCATTATTGGAGAGCACAACAACTAAACAAGTTGACGGCTCCTACGGAAAGTATAGCATATATTTAGCTGTTATGTTCACTATTTTACATTTTGTAAACGAACTTGATGAGTTCTATTAACTGTATTAATTTCAAACTAAAACATTTAAAAATATTTTATATGAAATTGATACACTATATAGAACTTAACAAGTTCATTTAGAAAGCCTAAAAACGTTAACGTGTCAAAAATGTGGATGACGATACTTTACGTGGGGGCCATCAAAGTTTTTAAAATGGTAACGAGATGTTTTATTAAATAGCAGATAAAGTTAGTTATACTTTCAGTCATATTTTATTCTAGTAGCTATAATTTTTTTTTTCGTTTACTTTACTTACATAATTTGATTACTTATATTGAACTATTTTCTATTACTATTAACAATTAACACAATGATTACAGGGAATCGCAAAAATGTAATAACGTAAATAAGTACATATATTATATACTTTCCTTATAATTTAATAACTGTCAGTGACTAGGTGATTGAGGTTATTACTTTACTAGATCTAAGTAACTCAATGAACGTGAAAGAGCTGCATAATGGATCTGTTACTGAGACTGACTATGAACTAGTTTGGCGAACAGATCCAACTTTATTAACTCAAGTACTCTCAAGTATTCTCCTGGTGTCATGAAGTGGCGAAGAATGTAGCTGCTTGACTTAACTTTTTATTTATAACCAGAAATAAGTATTAATAAAGTAAGCGAAACATGAGTGTAGGAAATATAAATCATTTAACCCGAATTTCGAACTAGGTCAGGTGAGTTACGCACTTCTACCTATTACCTTTTTAAAAGGATTTTTTTATAATAATTCTAAGCTTTATTTAAAATATATTTTCTCGTTACTTACCGTCGTTTTTAATTCGTTTTAAAATAAATAATTTTTACTAATCATAACTCTATACTTATTCAAAAAACATTAATAAGAGAAAAATGTATGAAAATTACATATGAAAGAAATAAGACTTAAAGTTCTACAATAATAATTTAGACATCTACATTTAGTAATACAAATAGTATATTTTATGCTGTAAACTAATTATATAGACATTTTACTTATTTTGAATATTAGTTTATAATGAAATAAGTTATACATAAAATTAATGAAATAACATTTATTCAGAATATTTGCTTCCTTGTAAAATCTATTCAAATATAGTACAAGTTTTAATAATTTTATATATTAAACATTGATTGTATAAAGTTATAAATTATAATGCTCTTTATATACAAAAATCGAGTATACAAGTCTTTGTTTTGTTATAAATCTTCAGGGGTGGACTGATTTGGACAAAACTGTGTTTGATCGGTTGATAGATGGTTTGCAGATAAATTGGAAACGGTAGCTGGCGTTACTGTAGATATGTAACTTAAATTAGTTACATTTCTCGCTAAAACTCGAAAACGGCTGGGCCTATATGACTCGTCTGTTTTGTTTTATTCTCATTGATTTTGGGAAGGTTCAAAAAAAGAAAGGGAAAACTCAAAAATAATATTTTAAAAAATACTAAAAAAAAACTGAGTCGGTCGCAATTTCGGAATACCTCCAAAAGATGGTGTTCGTACTGGATCTTTCGTTTGACCGTAAACCAGAAAGGTCGACGCCTGCCGTCTCCGTTAGTAATATATATTATAATATAATACCTGGTTTGTAGAAAGTACATAGAGAATGCTGTATAAATTATGAAAAATGTATGTTTCGGTTAGACGAGCATAACAATAGATTATTACCTATATATAACGTATAAGTCTAATTATAACTATATAATAATAGTCAGAATCGTAGAATACTTGCACTAGAGTAAACACTGTATAGAGTAAGTTTAGTCACTAACGAGATCACTTCCACCCACTTCAAGTCATTTGCTCCAACAGAGGGGCAATGTCAGGGTACTTTCATGCAAAGAACTCCGTTTTACTCGCCATTTCGAACTCTGATTCCTCCATTTTGTACATCTCGATCAGCTGTTGAAAAATATTTCGTGAATAAAATAATTTTAAAGTTTTAGGAAACCGCAAATACAAATAATACTTTAAAATAATATAAAAAAGTGTGCTTCAGACCACTTGCCACTACCGCCTACAGTAATATAGGAAAGGAAACGCTCTCTTTCTATCTTAACTAACCTTTATCTTCCTCTCAACTTCTATTTTCGACGCCTGATCACACGTTTCGTAACGCTTTCGATACTCATTCCCTAAGTAAAGCGTGCGTAAAGAAGTTTTATTTCAAAAATATAATTTCTTTCTCGGCCTTTTTAACCTCCGTCGCGATAAGAGCAGTGTTACAAGTTTGACGCGTCTAGGTGTTTGTCTGTAGCATCGTAACTTCTGTACGAATGATGCGGTTTCCTTTGAAAGCTGAAGAGACTACTACCTTAGTGTTTTTTTCCGGGGTGAGTCGGTGCCTGCTGCCTGCTCGTCTGCCCCCTTGTAACATAAAAAAAAAAAAAAAACATTGGCGCAGGGGGCAGTGAACCTGCCTTCCATCTCGGGCCCTAATCATATCAATAAAATCTTGTATCTTGTGGGAAAGCCATTTTTTACTATGTAGCATTAGTAGTATATTCGGTAATAGCACATTACTGAAGCGGCCGGCAAGAGAGGCATTGATGGACGAACCTGTGAATACGTAAGTCCATCAATGCCTAGTTGCGGCCAAGGCCTGTATAGTACTTTTCACAAATAATGCGCAGAAATTAAAGTAGTACAATTCAGATCTTTTATTTAAAAAAGTATTTAAAACCAATGACCAAGTTGACGAACAGCTAATAACAATAGTTTTTAACGCGCCAAAATATTTTTTTTTCACTAAACAGCTTTCCATGTGCAAGCCAGTTCGAAATTTAAATTAAACCTTTGATACGTTACCTCTTTGATCGCCATGTTGCGGATTAGAAGATCGTTCCATTTTTAAATTACACGACAAATATGATTTTGCATAGTAATTTATTTGGCCGCTAAACGCGACAGATACGGATTTTCATACAACTATTGCCGGCCGCTAATCGACCAGTACAGCAAGTTCGATTTATCTCGAAGAAGGTTGTCAAAATAATGCTCAAATTTCCGAGCATGTTTGAGAAAAACATTAAAATTTACTACTTGCAATACGTATTATGTGGCTACATAATTTTTTTTACATTAATTTTACATAAAACGGGGGAAAAGTGAGCGGTTCGCTCTCACCCCTCTGTCATTTCACGCCGCCGCCAACATGCTCCCCCTCCCCACCCTGGGAAGAAACCTCTTCCCAAATTTTCAACGAGGTGAGTGGCAGACCTTGTTAAAGGCCCGCCTTTCGACCAGTCATGAAGTCAGCGTCTCTACCCATTCTGTCATCGCCAGGATAGAGCCGCCGAACTCGACTGAAATCTCCATGTAAGCGGCGGCAGGCCCGACTCCTTAGAGACCACGAGGTCGTCCATTTTTAAATTAGTCCGACTAGAACACCATTTTGTGCGCAGTTGGATTTCAGCTAGACACTCCTCTGTCCATCTTTCCCAGAAGTGGCACAGGAGCTGTCCCACTAACGGGTGTCTCGTTCGTTGTTGACGTCAGGCTTCTGTACGCTGGGTAGTGACGTCAGTGGCCGGCCGATGAGAAATTGCCCTGGGGTTAAAGGAGAAAGATCGTTTGGATCAACTGATAAGGGAGTTAGGAATCGGGAGTTGAGGGTCGCTTCAAATTGGGCAAAAAGCGTGCTCAACTCCTCGTGTGTCAAATTAACATTTCCCGTGATAGGAATGAAATGAAATGAAAAACATTTATTCTCTGCAGATATCACAGACTTTTAGACAGATTAAAAACTAAAATACATTTTTTTTTTATATATATAACAAGGGGCAAACGAGCAGGCGGTACTCAGAGTGACTACCGACGCCCATGGACAACTGCAACACCAGGGGGATCGCAGATGCGTTGCCGGCCTTTGAGAAATGAATATGCTCTTTTCTTGAAGGTCCCTTAGTCGTATCCGTTCGGAAATACAGACGCTGGTAATTGATTCCACAGAGGAATTGTACGAGGTATGAAGTTTCTTGAATAAATAATAATAGATAAAGGTTAATAATGAGCAATCGCTCTGTAATTGAGCTGTGTGTGTTAGATAGAGAAAGGGTCTTTAAAACAGCTCAGCATGTGCCCTAAATTATGTGTACACATAATTCACAGCGCTGACTTTCAGTTGCGACCCATTAACTTCACAGCTACGTGGTTGACAAAAAACAATAAATTAAGAAGAACGATTAATACAACTTAATATATATGTACATTGCTATAATATACTGTATTTATAATATTATACCATGCCCAATATATATAATATTGATATGCTTAAAATGAAATTTGGCACTCTTTACGCCGGCCTCCCAGTGGCCAACCAAAAGTGGTGGAATGAGGGGGGTTAAACTCAAGTTCAAAATTGATGCCAATTTTGGAATATCTTCAGACAAAATATATTCGTGTTGTGGAAATCGAACCAGGATGTTGAACAACTCATCCCGGGCGCATTAACACTCGAAACGAGTACACATTGCGATAAAGACAACGTACTATATATGAATTTTCAAGACTATCCAATTCGCCATCGTCATCAAAAGATGACAACATATCTATTTGCGATTGAACCTAATTAAACTCAACCTCAAACAAGTTATCGATCATATCAAGTGGAAATTTCAATTCTTTAAGTTTTAATTCAATTAATTCTTCAAGTTTAGAGGAAAGTTTAAGTTTAAAGCGCAATATTTAAACCTCGTCAAGCGGCCGTGGTCCCGCGTGATTTTACCAATTCATTTACTTTTTTCACACTTGTGAGCACTAGAAGAGCCACCCGGATATACATCTTTATCTCCAGTTATTTCTTTTCTATGTGTGAGACGGGCACACCAAGTTGAAAAGTTTCGGCAAGGAGGAAAGGTGGGAGCGTAGGTCGATATGCTCAACCACCGCAAAGGAAGATCTTGGTGTCCGGGCTAGTTGGATTTGCCTATATATAGTTGAATGTCTGTATATAGTAATCGTAAGTAGAAACTTCGCTAGCGTGAGTTGGTTTGTATGGAGATTTCCAGCGTTTGTACTGCGGTCTTCGTCATCCGTACAGCGCCATCTAGTTTACTTTGGTGTAACCTTTTTCCACTTTACATCATTGCCATCTCGTTATGTAACGGCAGCTACAAACGTAATTAATTAGTTGAATAGGAAAAAAATGTGCATCGAACCAGTTCCACTCAAGCGTCGGCTGCGCGTTGCGTAGAGACGATAAAAGTCTGTGCAGCGCTGTGCACGATGAGAAAGCACAGTTTTGGTACCGGACAGCAGGGACCGCTTGCCCTTTACGTTAGCCGTTCCCTGGAAAGTTATTATTATTATTAATTATTTATTTGTTTCCTTTCACAAACATCTTCACAGAATACTTAACCGTAATTCCATGTGTTGCTGCACAGACGAATTTCTTAACATTCCATGGATTCAAGGAACCATAGCAGTGCCCGGGACTTGTGACCCAGGTGTAGGTTTAAGAGTGCGCTCTTTATAGTGATCACTAACACTTTCCAAGAGCAAAACTGTATGTACCTTTATTATTAAGCTCTTAAAAATATAATATCTGTGCGAAATTCGATATTAAAAAAATATTTAAATGGCATGATTATAAAACCCGAATTGGTCGTTGCATATAATGACAGAACACATTTATCCACCACAGATATTAGTATCATGCTCAATGTGGAATATGTAAATACTATAGAACAAGACGAGTTGCACTATAGATAATATATTAGAATTTAATTTTCGACTCAATAATACGCCTAACGATTTACGATTTCAAAGAGCTTATCTTTAAATATTCTGCGGCCCTCTGGTGCTGCAGTTGTCCATGGGCGTCGGTAGTCATTTAGGTGAACCGCCTGCTCGTTTGCCCCTTGTTATATAAAAAAAAGAAAAAATGTCGGGTTTCATTGGATCGCTCTTTCAAAATGAAGGAGAGGTTTCTCACACAGCTTTTTTGTGATCGTTACCATTTTGGAGTAATTAGCCTTCAAAGTGTTTTGCAAGGTGCTCCCCCCCCCCCTCTGGCATTTCCAGACTATACTTGATATTGAAACTGGAAATTTTCCATGTGGAGAGGACACGCTAAAACCACTTTTGATCAACTTCAGCTTACTTTTATCGTTTGTGGACGATGGACCTGATTGCTAAATGGGGCAGTGGGGGGGGTCAAAATTTTGTGACGTCACGTACCACCATTTAAATTTTTTGTCTTTTATTAACATGCTACATAAAATAATTTAAAGAAACTGCGGTTTTCTGGATTATGTGACGTCACACCAAGGAGGGAGGGAGGGCTTCAAAAACTTGACAGCCTGTCACTAGCTCGGAAATGAGTTAAGAAATCGGAGAATTTTTGTTACTTAATCTATGGATGACCCCTGACGGAAAATGTCAATTACTTTGTTAGACACTTGTTCTTTATTATAAAACAGAAGACAATCATCTTCAATCAATGTAAAGTTATTACCTACCTCTAATTAGAAAAACAGGAGTAAGGGAAAGGGATGGAGTAAGGAGGATATAAGGTAGATGGAGAGGAGAGAAAGTAGCAATGCCTGGAACTTGACCCAGGTGTAGGTTTAAGAGATCCCTGTAATGTACACTCTCGCCTCCACTACTAGCGTTTGTTCCCATGCTGAGCTAAATTTCATCATAGAGACGAATGTCTTAGCATGAGTTTTCAGCTAAATATTGCCGCTGCCGGCGCCAGCGCCACCTTCTGTTGCATGGCCGTTTCTACTGTAGTCACCACCGCCAACTCCACTGCCAGATCGACCTGCAGCACCACCGCCAGCACCACCGCCAGCACCACCGCCCGCTCCACCGCCAGCGCCACCGCCGGCACCACCGCCAGCTCCACCATTATTTCCACCGCCAGCTGTACCACTAGCCCCATGGCTAGAGCCTCCACCAGCTCCGCTGCCGGCGCCAGCGCCACCTTCTGTTGCATGGCCGTTTCTACTGTAGTCACCACCGCCAACTCCACTGCCAGAAATAAATTGCGGCGCACCTTAATTTAATTTTGTCACTTTGTGGCCCTTACCTGCCTTAATGCTGCTGCTTTAAACCTATGAGCTATTTAGATCTAGGAACCATCATCATCTTGGCCCTTTACATCCTTCATAAATGATTGATTATGACCGCAGTGTATATTTCCGTTGGTGGCTGTACAAACCAATCCTAAATTGATAGTATCGGTCACAACCAGAACAGATTTTCTCCCCCATTAATGGCCGGCAGCGCATCTGCTGGCCTTCTGATCGTGCAGATGTCCATGGCCGCCGGTAGGCACTTTTGCCTACTTTTTATATTTTTATCAGTGGGACGTTTCGTGGGTTCGATTACGAAACTTCGGAACTTCGAGTGATTTTACACATTCGGTTCCGATAAGTTATGGCACTTTTGTCTGGACTATTTGCATATTTTGTTAGGACTTTTGCATTGGTGAATTTGTTAGTAATTAAGAGGCAATTTGCTACGTTGTACCCCAGGGGAGTGTCATGTGCCCTATTTATTTTCTGGTTTACATAAACGACCCTTGTATCCTTAAAATAAACGCGAACATTCTTTCCTATGCCGATGATACTGCTTTTATTGTATGTATTGTATAGATCTCTTGTATGAATTTATATAAATAATAATATAACTATTTCATGCGGGAAGACTAGCAGTTACGTTTCCGGCTTTTAATGAGGAGTTAAGGCCACCAGGAAGTCTCACAAACCGAACGAAACGCGACGACAATACCATCACTTGACATGACAGCATTGCCACCACTTCACGCCGATCTCATGCGAGAAAGAGGTACTGATACCCGGATGCGCCGGCCTAATTCGGCTACAAGCGTAACGCTGACTCTAATTAGAAAGAAAGGAGTAGGAGAAAGGGATTTCTGGCTATGTGGTGGTTCGATCACCACATCAACTAGTTAATTCCTTATTCTGAGAACCATGTTTGTGTAGGGGCATCGTCATACTCAATTGTCTGCATCGAATTGTATAGAGTCAGTTGAACACGGGTAGCGGTAGGATGTACACACGTCTCATAAATACAATGTTTCCCAAGGAAAAGTATTTTATTCAGACCCGCTATTAACTGAACCAAGTGGCCTTCAAATTGGGATCACGTCGGGGTCACCTGAAAGATACAAACCCGTCTCTTGTTGCAAATGAAACTTTATATCTTCAGTTATGCTCAGGCTTTTAATAAATGAGGTTTGGAAATAAACCTTTGGGTGTATTTTTTATGTACGGAAAGCGGCAAACGGGCTGTGGGGGTAAACAGGATATCCATACCATTAACAGAAAACTCGCTTAATTGCGTTGTCAACTCGCATATATCCTTATTTTTTTTTTTATATCCTTCCACTTAGTAAGTATATTTGAAGATAGCAGAGATTTAAAAAACGAAGGCAGAACGGCCGGCTGGAGGGCGATCGGTAGGTATGCGATCAATAGATGGCGCTATTTTTCGATATTCAATAGTAAGTTATAATCCGAGGGATTTTCTCACGGTAAATAATAAATTATGATCGATATATAATTATTTACACGTACGCATTGTATATGATGAGTTTACTCGTGACCAACTTAATGGTTAAAAAAAATCCTTGAAAATTATTCGCAAAAATTACTTTTTCCACGTAATATATTAGCAATAAGTAATTTATAATAAAACTTAACGTGAACTTCCATTGTTTTTTTATTATTGCATTATATTTATTTAATAGACTGACATGTTATTTAATAGTAATTGATTGTATATAATGTAAGTATAAAACATGCGATATTACTTTTTATTTACTTCTTACAAAACAACATGTAGGTTAGATAGAAAACGGTTTGGTAAAGGATAAAGCGGATTCACAGGCTGTTAAGAACTTATGCCTAAGTGGTGAAACAGATAAAAAAAATAACTTCAAGGAAGCATATCGGTGGACATTATGTTACCATTGCACTATGGCGAATTCAATTGAAGAATTTTTTTCAAAGAAGATTATTAATTTAAACATTTTTGAAATAATGGTTAAACTAGTTAACTTTCAAGCTAACTAGGTTTAAGGAAGAGTTACAGATGACGACAACCTAAATCTTTTACGAAATTTACAGTTTTCGATGATGAAGGCCGAGATCTGGTATACATATAAGTTCAAATTTTAAATGTCAAAAAGGCTATTTCTCGTTAGAGAAAGCTAAGTCTAGAATAACATAATGCGTATGACGCAAAACTTAATCAAATAAAGAAACTGTCTTACAATATTAGTTTACAAGAATTTATCTATCTTTGTCAAGATTAACTCCTAGCAGACTATGTCATAAACATAATGATATTTTATTGTAGTTCGTATATAAAAAGTGGGGTTCTTTATAATAATTGCAGAATTTTGCAAGTCCCAAGAATATCAAAAGATCCAGTAGGTTTTTTCTTTTCTCTGTTTGTCAAGATTACCTCGTTGCAGAATTTTTAATTAAGGTTAATTTATCATTTTTAATTAATTAAATGATATTGTCGTTCGTGTATAAAAAAATCCCATTGAAATGCGGAATTTCTTAAATGACAAATTAGGATTCAATAGATCCGTTAATTTTTTTTCTAATCTATCTTGGTCAAGATTAACTTCTAGCAAACTGTTTAATTAACATTATGATATTTTCGTTCGTATGTAAAAATAAGTCCCAAATAATTGCGGAATTTTGTAAATCCCAAATTAGGAATCAAAGGATCCATAATTTTTTTTAATATTCTATTTTAAAACATTAAAAATTTAAAAATAAAACTTTTGATCGGTTAAAAATATTATTTGTGCCCAGCTGTACTTTCGCAGAAACAAAGTGTACTTTAAATCAAACTGAACACGGATTTCAGTGATAATTGCATGAATTTATGTAATAAAGGTCTGCATTCAGTATATAACGCCTCTGCATATTCGTAAATTGTCCTAATTCGATATAATTTTCCTCTTCTTGTCGCCCACGTATTATTGCGTCCCGTTGCTTATTGTAGCTATATATAGACTATGTAGAAACATTCAGCAGAAACGTGATAGATTGCGGTTTTAGTTCGTGAATCCTTACAATCCTCAGCAGTTGAACGCACGCTGACTTACTATTTTATTATAATATGACACAGACGTCTGTTCCTAAGGTAGGTAGACAACTGAATGCCTGTGTTATAGGTAACAGCCGCCTGTTATACACAAGTATCTTTTTTTTTTGAAATATATAATTACATACATATGGATAATACACCGAGAGTCGAGGTGGGTATCGAACCCACGACCCCCGGAGCAGAAGGCAGGGTCACTGCACACTGCGCTAACGGGCCAACAAAAATAAAAAATGACTTCAAATTGTCAGATCTGGATCAAATTTAAATGGGACCACAGGGTACGCACCAGTTTTCAAATAAAAAAAGGATCCTCAAAATCAGTTCACCCAGTTGAAAGTTGTGAAGTAACAAAAGAAACCGTCGAATTGAGGACCTCCTCATTTTTTGAAGACGGTTGAAAATTGAAAAGACTTTAAATTAATGATACCAAGACGATCGTACTTCAAAACTAACAATTCTCCACGTGATAGATATAGAACTATAGGTAGGTATAAACCAAATTTTATGTGTGACGTAATTTGAAATAATTATTACAAGCAGGTTTGGACATAACTTATATAAATTTTTAATATCTAACCGTGTCTTTGTATTAAAGTGAATAAAATCGCATTAACAATAACTACTAAACTGTGTTCTTTCAGCGATATTTAATAATATATATAATGACGAGGTTCTTTCTGACGTCTCAAATATATAGGAAAAAGGGCTTAATTATCCTGAAAAAAAAAGTATATTTATTGAGAAGTGATTTGCAGAAATACGTACTTAGCTATCATGTTATTGAAAACTAGTCGATAAGGGGATATAACAGCAATAGTCCCAGAACTGATTATAAATGTTTAAGAAGTTAATTCACTGCACCTGTAAAGAAAAAATAATTACTAAGAATAGAGTACTTTTAAATCAAATTCAACAAATCTACTTATATTTTCATTCCTTATTTAAGAAAGCACAGAATAACACTTTAATGGCAGTCGTAATTAATTTTTTACCCGAAATCGGGCCAAAATCAAAAGCGAAGCTGTGTCTGCTGGGCGGAATCTTTTTCGTGCCTGGTGGGAACTCTACTTTTAACAAATTGACGTAAGAGTGTACAAGTTATGTTTTTCTCTTTTTGGCAATGTCCCAGCAGGTATGTACATAAGGCGCGGCGCGGCATGCCATAGATCATCCGATTTTATTTCCATTTTGGACGTCAACGTCATACATTCTGGGGGTGTGCAACGCGCGCGTACTAGTGGGTGTCTCTCACGTGATTCTATTGTTTATGTGAAAGGCAAAAGTCATCCAATACTAATTTTCTTAAGTGTTATAAGAATTAAATTGGTCTGAACATCAGACGGCTCTTTTATCACACCCGATACTTTAACAGAAACTTCAAACTGCGTCCACTTTTATGTCCACGCGTTAGCTCGCTCATCAGGACTGCCTTCATTATGTAATTTTTGTCGAGGTAATTTTCTACATAATTAAAATCTATAGACTATCACAGTGATCATACAATGTAATCCTTACAAAATGTTATGTAAACGAAATGTTATTCTACCGTATTGCACATTTCACATTTGCGTTCTCTAATATTTTTTTCTCAAACATGCTTGGAAATTTGAGTATTATTTTGACAACCTTCTTCGAGTTAAATTGAAGTTGCTGTACTGGTCGAGCAGCGGCCGGTAGTAGTTGTATGAAAATCCATATCTGTCGTGTTTAGCGGCCAAATAAATTACTGGGTTGATCATATTTGTCGTATAATTTAAAAATGGAACGATCTTCTGATACTTTTTAGAAGTTCCCATCCTATTGAAAAATTCCCAAAGAATCCGATTAAATGAGACATAAACCGCATATAAAACAATACTCCTTCTTGGTTTCTGTGTGGCTTTTGAGCCATGTAATTGGATTCTATGGGAATTTATCAACAGGGCTATTTTTCCATTATCTCTCAAAAGCTTGTGCTTATAACTTATGCTGGGAATCTTCCTCTTCCTCGTTCTCTCATTGTTCAGGATCGTGACCATAAACGAACAGTTTCTCTATGTTACGTTTTGTGTTGCGTCGACGACACGGTTATGCGCTTTACGGAAATCTTTTTATTCCTTTTTATTTATATATTGACAAGGGGCGACCGATGCACTGGGCGCTTTTACACTTAACGACAACGACACGACCACGATATACGCTTCTAACAGTAACAGTAACAAATTGGGGATAATAACCTCGGGGATTGTTAATTTACGTTTCTAACGAGTTTCTTGCTGATTCTTCTCGTGGCTCGACTCTTCGGAATCACTGGTTGCTTTTAAAATATTTGACGATTCAAAAGAGCCTGGATAAAATATCTGCTTTAGAATCTACTGTAGCTGCCAAAGATACGGGCAAGAAGTCATTTCTAATTAGCTCCGCCTACCTTCCTTATGAGGCTGAAGACCCAATATCTTCGATGCTAATGGATCTCGTTGAATTCAGCAATCAAGGCAGTCAAGATCTATTGTTGAGGTGCGACGCGAATGCACATCATGTTGTCTGGGGCAGCTTGGATAACAACGCAAGAGGAATAAGGTTGTGGGAGTTTATGGTAAGTACCACACTACAATTATTAAATAAGGTAACAGGCCGACGTTTAGGAACATTAGGCGAGATAGGTCATTGATATCACGATAGCCTCAAAAGCGTGGTGTTAGAGGTAAAAACTTTTACAATACATATATATTCAAAATTCAAAATCTTTATTTAACCAGTTTAATGTTATTTAATTCCCTAACCCTGTTATAGAATAGATCTCCCCAACACACATATATATAGAATCGAACCCACGACGCCTGGAACGAAAGGCACTGCCAATTGCGCCAACGGACCAATCAAATACATTGTTTTTTTTTTTTTTTCATGTTATAAGAGGGCAGACGAGCAAGCAGCACGCACCGAAGGGCCTCCCGGCGCCCACGGACAACTACACCACCAGAAGGCGGGCCCGGGACTTGTGACCCAGGTGTAGGTTTAAGAGCGCGCTCTTTATAGTAATCACTAACACTCATCTTCACTGCAAGTGTTCCTCCACCTGCCTGCGGCTTTAGATGTGCTTTCTAATAATAAACTTATGATAGTTCTTGACACGCCAAGGTCTTTTAGTACGTTGTACAGGGATTTTGCTGGTATACCCCTTGCTCCTACATCTACCCGCATATAAGCTAGTTTTATAACCGTTTTTGTTGAGGGGTCCAGATCCTATTAGATAATTTAAAAAAAATTGTTTTTTAATTAATATAGTAGGTATCCGGACGCGCTAGCCCAATTCGGTTACAAGCATGGCGCTACCTCTAATTAGGAAGACAAGAAGTAAGGGAAAGGGATGGAGTAAAAAGATATAAAGGTGGGGAGGAGACAAAGGATGCGGATACTACTGTCACGGAAGATAGAGGGAGAGTGACAATAGCAGCCAGGGTGCTCTGGAGTCGCATACCCTTAGTGGATCTGACCAGTTATCGGACAGATAAAGAAAGATCAAGAACACCTTTTGTTCTCAACTGCGATGGCTTCTATTTTAAACTAGCGTCATGCCTAATCTCTGCCCCTACAATTACGGAATCAGCGGTCATCTGGGATCTTTTAAAGGCCGACACGAATCTACTGTGGACAGTATTCAGTGGGCAGTTTGGAAGCCAATAATAGTCCATTCGCGTTTTTTTTTTTTAAGAATATAAGGAATACTTTTTAGGTATATCTAATATTCGCTTTGTCCCTCCTACTAAGCTTAAATTAAAAGCTTGTATTAGGAGTGGGTGCGCCAATACCCCAACTGCGGTGGGGTTTGAACCGGGTACCTTGCGGATTTCAGTCCGTACCTTATACCGTTGAGCTATTGAGGCTCTCCACCTGGACATATTTTCCTTGCACCTGACAATCTGAATTTAAGTTACGTTCAGGTGGAAGATTCTCAGTGGATGGAACAAATGGGCTTCGCAAAGAGAACTCTCTCCAAAGCCTGCATCTCGCTTCCGAAGCCTCCAATGTCAGAGACTCCACGTACATCACAAAACTCCTACGACTTTTCAACCTTTGAAAAATCAGAGTGTGACCATGTATAAGGTGACGTAAATCACCATTCACCTCATTTTCTTTTATATTACAAAGGGCAAACTGGTAGGCGGTTCGGGTTTCTATTAATTCAGTGGTTCTGCCTTCCGCTCCGGGGTTGTGGGTTTGATTCCCACCCCTGGGTGTGTATTTAAGCATATATTTATATACCCGTATGGGGAGTGTTCGGAGGAATTGTTCGGGCTTGTACCGGCAGATGAATTTTACCACAGGACATCCCGTCAAAATTTGAAATTCCACCCTCATCGACTCCATGTCTTAAAGTCCATAACTGTGCGTTTTTCTAGAAACCTGCCTCGCACAATTTCTCTGTGGAATCAGTTACCAGCTTCGGTATTTCCGAACGTATACGGCTTAGGAACCTTCAAGAAGAGGATTTGGCTGTGGGGCGAGTTAAGATGACCGATTGCCATCTGACGTCATCCTCGGAACCCCCACGATCTCTACGACCTTACGACTAATATCACAAAGTGACATTAATCGGGTCCTACTGTTCGTGTCTTCCGAAACACGGAGGAGGTCGGATATCAAATATAAATCAGTGCAAGAATGGGTCACCCATCTATCACCCGGTTGCAGTCAGAGCAACTGAACTTAGCGATCGACTCAAATGCCGACCACTCATTAGGCCACGACCTCCTCTTGCATTATGGAAATGAGATTAAATCTTACAATTCAACTTTCCCCCTAATATTATACATGGCGGCTTAAAAGATTCAAAATCTTGTACACGAATTAACAGTCCATGATTAGGCGAAGATTTCAAAACTATAAACTTATAGACATTGTCCCCTAAACCATCAAATCACAAGTAAAAAATAAATAAAGCGTTAAGACAGTTCAACTATTATCACTATTTAGACTTTGAACTATAAATCATCGTGTCCTTCAAAATATTATTATTGATATTATAGATACATATTTTATTACGTAGCGTTTGCGTTGATGTTTTAATACGGTTTTATCTATAAGTTAGGTCACACGTTAAAGAGGGGGGTTAGTGTATCAACAAAATGTGACATTGTGTGAAAAAAGGGAGGAGGCCAATAGGTTTGTGACGTCACATGAAAATATTTAAAAAATTAAAACTGCTGTGTGATGTCACGGGGAAGGGTACCAAGTACATATGTGAAAATGGATGGGGAAGAGAGGATAAAAATCATTGTAAAATTTGTGTGGCATAATTTATGTATGTTTTCTAAGTAATCCTAAACGCTATAAAAATAAAAGTGTAACTAGTTTTTGATTTGATTATTCTTTTAGACGTGATAACGTCTTATAAATCGATGATGATGAAGGCCGGCTGCACGCAAGAAAAAGTGTCACGTTTCGTCTGAGCCGATCGTGCAAGCGAGAGGAGAGTGACGCACGATTGGCCTTATAACGATTAGGCCGATCGGGAGTTGACACTTAAAAATAATTATCCTCCGTAAACCGACTTTACAGATAGCCAATGTTTTTTTAAATAAAAAAACACTGCCTTTATTATATTTTTTTATAGAAATCTCACATGTCCTCCAAATATGGTATGGATATCTACCTTAAGAATGACTTCCTACAACACACCGGTAGGTAAGTAGTGCCTTGCATGTACACATAATGTATAGTAAACTTATAGATTTTTAGGGTTCCTTAGTCCTACAAGGAACCCTTATAGG
Organism: Charaxes varanes; assembly: GCA_024363005.1. Classification (NCBI taxonomy): domain Eukaryota; kingdom Metazoa; phylum Arthropoda; class Insecta; order Lepidoptera; family Nymphalidae; genus Charaxes; species Charaxes varanes. The sequence continues at coordinate 39,554,395 of JANCMC010033613.1, forward strand.
TTCCCTCCCTCCGTCAGTCTGTCCGTCCATCGGTCCGCCCGTAAGGTGGACTCACTCCTAGGATTTCGAAGTTATTAGATTAGAGACTTGAAGTTTTCCATGTCGATGGAACATGCTAAAAACTCATTATGAACATTATTTTGAGTGAAATAGGACAAAACCTTTAGAAACTATTTAACAAATACCTTTATCGCGTGTCAGATGCGGAACCCTTCTATAAAAGCGTGCCTTGACACGATCTTGACCACTTATTTATAAGACATAAGTGTAACCAGGGCCGCTCCTTCGAAATACTGCATATTTATGATAAACACTTCCGAGTTAAACGTTTAGAAAAATAAGATACTCTGAATTCCACATTTCACTACTTGTTGACACACTCATTAGAGCTGAGAATCTGAAGGAAGAATTTAGATTGGGCAAAATTCAACCCTAATTCTTCAACTATAGAAGAACTAAATTTCATTCGAACCGTAACTCCGCTGTTCTTGTGTCCTCCATCTTTTTGCTTTAAAGATGCTTAACCATTTTAATTGTTCTATTTAAGTATGACTTTAATTCCTTAGATTCCTACATATCAGACTGACTTCTTAATAAGTAGATGAAAAACGACCGTACAATCCTTTGTCAAGTCCTCCTAACCCGTTGGACCGATTTGGACAAAATTTTGTATGTATCTTCCAACAAATTCGTAGATGGTTTGGAGTGAAATGGGACCCGGTAGGTCGATATGTAACCTAAACTACGTATGTTTCAGTAAAAACAGCTAAGTCTATTTGATTCCTCTCTATCTTGTTTTATAAACCTTATTTCTGAGAAGGTTTCAGAAAACAGAAAAGAAGGAAACCTCAAAAGAATATTTAAAAAAAGCGGAGTAGTTCGCAACTTCGGAATACTTCCAATAGATGGCGTTATTACTGGACCATTTATCTGGTCCTAAATCGCGCAATACTAATTCTGCCGGGTCAGCTAGTACAATATAAAAATTAATAATTAAAATAAAAATACGTTCTTGTCTGTAACAGGATGCCGTCAAATATAGTTTTATTTGAATGATATTATGGTTAATCTTTTTTGACTAGCCCGTTGGCGCAGTGGGCACTGACTCTGCCTTCTGCTCCGGGGGTCGTGGGTTTGATTCCCTCCTCGAGTCTGGATGTATTTATCTATATGTATATATTTATATATTTCTACAAAAAAATATTCGTGTAATACAGGCGTCTGTTATGTACAACACAGGCATTAATTTATCTACCTTAGAAACAGACGTCCGTGTGTCGTAAAGTCCTGTATATATTTATTTATCTGTTACAGCTTCAAGGACAGAGGAGCACGTAACGCTTTACTCCTGCTATCTCCGGAGAATAAAGCTCGCGGCGTCATTTCCGCCTCCCTTGGAAACCACTCTCAGGCCCTCAGCTACCACGCCAACCAGCTTAATATCCCGGTGTCTGTGGTAATGCCTAACGTCGCGCCCATCATGAAAATACAAAAATGCCGCTCCTTTGGCGCCAACGTCATCGTTCATGGACACGATATGAAGGAAGCGAAGTATCACGCTATGAGCTTAGCGAAAGAGAAAGGACTCACGTACATAAATGGGTGGGTGTTTTAGGGTTCCGTACCTCCAAAGGTGAAAAGAAACCATTATAAAAAGAAACTCTGCATCTTTTATCGCATATATCATGGGAGTGTTTGGAGGAATTGTTTGGACTTATACTGGCAACTGAATTACATCACAGGACGTCCCGTCAAAATTGGAAATTCCACCCGCATCACCTCGATGGTAATTCCTGAACTAATTAAACTCCAACTGGCCCAGACACGAAGATCTTCCTTTGCGGTGGTTGAGCATATCGACCTTCGCTCCCACCTTCCATTCCTCGCCGAAACTTTCCACACGCGTATTCATTAGTGTACCGATATCCTACGACTAATGCCGTTAGAGGCTTTGGGTGTTTGGTTCTATTTAATCTTTCTTTAAACTCCCGTTGACTAGGCTAACGTGATCGTCAACGAACCAATCGATTCGTAACTTTCGTAGTCAACTTGAATCGTCGTGTTAATATGCACTACGAATCGTGTCTAGTCGAGAGGCGATTGTTTCTTCCCTAAACCCGCTCTGCATTAAAAATGATAAAAATGGGATAAACCATGCGTAAGAGATGTGGAGCATAAAGCGAATAAATTAATATATACAGTACTATATGACACACGGACGTCTGTTCCTAAGGTAGACAACTTAATGCCTGTGTTATAAGTAACACACACATGTTGTACACAAATGCTTTTTTTTTGTAGAAATATATAAGTAGATACATATAAATAATACACGTTTCAAATTAAACTTAAAACATTAACAGTTTCCCTATGACCAGGCTTTTTTCTCTCCTCTTTATTGGGGGGGATCCGGACCTGATCAGTTATAGGACACATAAAAAGGAAGATCCAACCTCTGGATCCGCAAACATATAAAAAATAGGTGTAAAACACTCAAATTTTAGAGCACCTTGTTAACATTTATTGAAATGTAACTTACTAATGTTAATTAAATTGTGATAACATTTGGCCGTTATATCCGTTGGGTCATCCACGACCTCGAATTTTAAGGTGGTCAGATAGAGCAACTAACTTAGGTGTGTGTAAGAATGGCTTCCGATCTCCTCCGTGTTTAGGAATTCACGTAAAACAGTTGGACCCGATTCATCTGAGAGCTAATCTGGCGTGCGCTGAAAACCGTTAGAGTTACATGTTTATAGTGTATGGGGGAAATGTATATCGTAAAAAGTTCTAAAAAAAGCCCGCGACTGTGTGTATCTTTCAGGTTTAAGCCATTAGCGCCAAAATAGTGAACCATTATGGAACAGGGATAATAGAATGTAGTAAAAGTAAGTAACCCAACATTCGGGCAGGGCAGCGTTTGTGGGATTTGTTAGTAAAGACATATCTTTTTAGCATGCTGTGCTCTTAGATCCCATAATATGGCCTTGTCGCACAATTCGTGTAGAACACTAATTCATTATCACCCACAGGACACCAAACACATTGATAATTGCCCACGCGATTCGACAGCAATGCTGTCATTATCAAGGCGATAATAAAACTAAACAATATTACAAAAACAAGTTAACAAGAAACCTAAAAGTTACAAGTTACAATATCATGATATATATCACGATATCTATCATGATATTTATCACCTGATATACATATATCCGCGATATATTCAATAATTTTATTTGTTTAATTAAATGTTTTCTGCCATTCTAAACATCAGAACATTTCTCAATACGCCTCTCTATTCTTACGCGGACGAAGTAACGGGCACTGTTAGTGTACGATACTATTGAATTACCTCAAGCCCTTTTCAGTGACCCAAATACATAAGGTTGTAGGCTATTTTCACCCTTTGAACATTGTCAGATGCGTAGCGATAAAACCGCCGATTCGCCTCAGGGACTCGACTATTGCGAAAATTCTGTTACGCCTTTTTATCTTCGAAATGTGAATATAATTTGCCCTGTTTGCCCACGGGTTAACTGTAATTAACGTTCCATATATAAGTTTGTTATTGTGAGCTAGACTAGCGCTCGATAACAAGCAATAGTTCAGGAAGCGTTAAGATATCCAGCAATCGATTATAAAATACTTCTTAGTTAGTGTATAGCGGAGTCGTAGCTTAATCAGTGGTCGGTATTTGAGTAGATCGCTAGGTTAAGCAGTTCTTACACCTAACGGGTGATAGATGAGTGATCCGATCGCCTCCGTGTTTCGGAAGGTACGTCACAAAGTGATAGTAGTCAAGAGATTGTGGGGATGATATCAGGCAAGTCTGACATCTTAACTCACCCCACAGCTATATCCTCTAAAGATATCGCATGTTAACATCATCATCACAGCTTGTAGCCGAATTGGGCCGGCGCTTCCGGGTACCAGTACCTCTTTTTCACATGAGATCGGCGTGAAGCCCTTTAAAGCCTAGTTTTCTAATGTTAATTTGGTAATGTATTTCGGGTCCGCTTTGGTGAGTCAGCACCTACGCTATCTCCTTAATATTTTAACTTCACAATTTTTCTATTCTTGCCTATGTATTTTTAGCAAGCTGTGGCAACTAATAAGTGGATATACATTATATTATAGGTTTTTATTAAGCATAATTCAGTATTGTATTCAACAGTTTTTGTATTGTAGCTTGTTGGAAGGATGGAGAAAAAGGATATAAAGGTAGATGGGTAGGAGAGAAAGGATGCGGATACTACTGTCTCGGACAGGAGGTGTGACAATAGCAGCTACGGCACTCCGGGTTCGCGTACTCGTTGTGGATCGGACCAGTTATCGGACAGATAAAGGAAATCCAGTCCCTGGGAGTAAATTACCACAAAGGTAGTTGAAGCGCGCTACAGCTACTTGTGGCCAATGGTCGACACTTACGGCCGGTGGCTACAACTCTTTTAACATTTGTACGCAGTATCAGACTCCGACAAGTAAGGGAGGGGGGAGTACCCATCTTCCAGGAGGGCCGACGGTGTGTTATATCGGACTCCAAACGACTAAAACTCCACGGTCCTCCTTACCACTACGAGACATGGAAACGACTTCAATCACTCATTCACGTTTGTATCAAAAGAATCAAAGAATTGGTATAACACAATTAACTAATCCCCATTATGTCTTTTCCAAAAACGATAGCTCAGCGGTAGAAAGTTGGGACAAATAATTCAAGTGGTGCTCGATCCAAATATTGATGAACTCCTAACACGAGCTTAAAAATAAAGGTTAGCTGGTGTGATACGAGAACGGCACCAATGAAATATATTTTGAACAATGCTACCATAATTGAGAATTGTATTAACATTCTATCGCTGATTGTTGTGACGGCCCTGTATTTGTGTACTTTTTAGCTGACTAAAATTCATCGAACTTGCGTCATCGTCATCGAAAACTTGACTTAGACGTTACAGTTACCGACACCTCTGACGATTCCTTTTCACTTATGTTGAGATTGCCAGAGTGCTAGAGTTCGCTTTTTATTTTTGTGAAGCCTAGGTCACATCGATACAAATAATAAAATTGTCTTTTATGACGTCGAAATTAAATTATTTTATTTTATGCATTACAAAAATGAAATTGTTGTCGCCAACATTTCTAACGTCCTTTTTTGCTAGGAATTCTAGTAGCACTGGCACGTAAGAAGTACACTGTCGTCAAAGATATAAAAAAAGAGGAACATTATGGAATAATGGCGGGAATTAGGGGCTTTTATCTGTCAACTGTCAATTATAATGGTTATTAGAGCAATTAGTAAAGGAAGGAAAATAGGAATTATTGAATACATTAATAATCTGAAAGATAAATACATAGTTGTATGGCGGAGTCCAGCCTGTATTATATAGCGTAAACATATTCTAATTGTATAATATTCTAATAAAAACGTCAACAGTAATTGACTCCCTTTATGAAATTAAAAAAGAAATCTTTAGTATAGGGTAACTCCAAAATGTCTGGGCAATTTCTATAGGATTTCTGCTGGTTAATAGGTACACGGCATCTGGTGCGTCATTAAGGAGTATTTGGCTTCTCCAATAAAAATTTTTAGTTGATAATTATTAAAACTAGATGTACAGACGAATGAGAGGGGGTAAACATGTATTTTGCGTTATGGTTAGTTTAATATCTTATGCAGATAGCAGGCGCGGATGGAGATGCCCACCACCATAGAGTTGTGACGTCACACTTTCACGGTCTATTGAGATCGCAAGTCCGATCGTATTATATCGATTACAATGTATCAAAAGGGGTTAAACTGAGTAATCCATAAGATATACATTAGAACAAGATCTATCTATTGGCACAATACCAAATGAACAAGTGGACAATCGCGCAAATGCAGTGTGGGTGACGTCAGCATACGGTGTCTGGTGCGCCATTAAACAGCATTTATCGAGTCTGACATTCTTCATTTGATAATTAGAACTAAGTAGAAAGACGGAAGAAAGAGAGAGAGTTAACGTATATTCGGCTCCAAGATTACTGTACTAGCTGATAGCAAAACCGTGGTTAAAACTGAGCTATCCATTAGACGTACACTATGACAAGATCTAATTGCACTTTCGCTTCGGCGAAACTGCACAATACCAAATGAACAAGTCAACAATCGCGCAAATGCAGTGTGGGTGACGTCTGCACACGGCGTCTGGTGCGTCATTAAGGAGCATTCAGCGCGTCCGACAATATTCTTCATTTGCGTACCGGGCGGCCGTCATTTGGCGCATTGTGACCGCCCTTATGCAGTGCAGTGTGCCGCTGCCTTAATTGTGCTCTTGTTTTGCTTAACGTTAATTTTTCACGATTTTTTTTTAATTTATTGGAACGAAGGTCTTTATCACGAAATGGGTGGAAGCTTCACGGGTAAACTGTTCGACCGATACTTTTGTCATAGTAAGTTAATACCATGAATGCAATGCAGCTTGGTGAAGTATATCGGAAATATATTAAAAAAAGAGAGACTTGCTGAACGTTAATTTTTATTCGCGTTATTTATTGTTTTTTTTTAAATCTGTCTTTGGGAACATATTTTATAAGTTCCATTTTTTTTTAATTTATATATTTATTTTAAAATTAACAATATATTTTTTACATAAAAAAAGATAAGAAAAGACGTTAAACCACATAAAGGTTTGTCTCGGCACTCTGAACATTCACAAAGATGCATATTAAAATTATACTTACTTTGTAATTTGGTGGTACATAACTAAATAATAATAATAAGGTCATCTATCTAATACCGCATCATTGTCATTACGTGAACGTCACTTTAAATACATTTAATGTGTCTTTCTTTTTGCTGAGGATAATATTCATAAAGTTTGCTCCGATTTGGATGGAATTCTCACTGAAAAGTAAAGCACTTTTTAAGTATATTAGGTATCTACGTCTTACATACATGCACAATAAAAACATGTTGTTTTATACACAATTAAAAAACACAAATACTTAGACAAATTTTTGAAAGAGACTAATTAAGAAATGTGTTATAGCACGCGAACAAAGTCGTGGGCATCAAATAGCATAAAATATCAGTCGTACTTTGACCGTAAGTACTCACTTACATCCATTAACGTTCCTAACCGCCTCCAATAACTTATCGTCCACATATCCAATTAAATTTTATCATATTAATAATACTGCATTCACCTGTCACTCTAATCAATGCCCTTCGGCTAAATAGCTTCAAACAACATCCGACTCTATTGTTGAAGAAATACAATGCAGTTCTGAGTGCATTTCCGTTGACATAAATTGTTAGAATAGATCGTTGCATAATTGTATCCCAACACAAACTATGAAATGAAATTAAGAGAATAGATACGACATGTCGTCAAATTAGTCGTCTGGCTATAGATTATGTTCGTGGCGATCAATCAATGGCTTTTTTTGTGTACTTATTAACCGACTTTCGACAAATGGAGAGGCTCTATGGAACTTTAATTTTTTTATATATATCACAAGGGGCCAATCAGCAGGCGGCATTCACATAATTGACTACTCACGCTAATGGACAACTGCAAAACAAGAGAGCTCGCAGATGCGTTGCCATCCTTTGAGGAATGAGTATGCCCTTTTCTTGAAGGTTTTTGTCGTATCTGTTCGGAAATACCTAAGTTAGCTGTGCGAGGTATGAAGTTTCTAGAGAATCGCACGTTTGTGGACTTCAGGACATCCAGGTGATGAGGGTGGAATTTCGAAATTTGACGAGATGTCTCGATACTAAGAATGGAAAACTCTTTTTTTTTACAGGATAATAAAGTATACTTAAAAAAACTAAAAACACAACAATATGAACTAAAAATGGGATATTATAATTAAATTGTAAAAAATACGTGGGGCGATTTCTATTATGTTAAAATTAGGGGGGTATGGTCTTTTACGCCTTCATGTGAGAAAGAGGTACTGGTACCCGGACGCGCCGGTCCAATTTGGCTACAAGCGTGGCACTAACTCTAAATAGAAAGACAGGAGTAGGGGAAAGTGATGGAGAAGATGGATATAAAGGTAGATATGGGGAGGAGAGAAAGGATGCGGATACTACTGTCACGGACGGTATAGGGATTGTGACAATAGCAGCTAGGGCACTCCGGGGTCGCGTACCCGTAATGGGTCGGACCAATTATCGGACAGATAAAGGAAAATCCGTCAATAGACCAATAACGTTACGTTTTCAATCGGGTACCTTATGAATTTTAATCCACCCCTATTACTGTTGACCTATATAGGGGATCTAAAGAGTACATCTAATCTATAACTATTTTATAAGAGATCACCTATTACGAAATTACGAAAACCGCGTTACAAAAATCTCTTTTTTATGTAACAACGGCCAAACCGGCAGGCGGTTCACCTGAGTGTTCACCGATACCCACGGACATGTGCTTGACCAGGAGGTTAGCAGATGCATGGCCGGCCTTTAATGACGATTTTAGGTAACCGAGATTAAACCTTTATAACCGCCGAAAAAGGAGGATGTGCTCAATTTGTCGTAATCGATTTTTTAGGAATGTATTTTTTTTTGAATATTGCATAATTTTCGGTCACCCGCCACGATTGATGTTACTAACAGTTACCGAATACTATGAACGGATAAAAACATTTTGAAAAATGTATTTTATTTTTGAAGTTTAAGTAATTTTATTTACATGTATACGGTTATTGTATGTTATATACTTGTCACAGGTTGAGGGTATTAGCAATAGGGCTTTCTTTTATGACACCTGTAAAGGACAAAATTGTCCCCTAAGATAGACGACTTAACGCCTGTGTTATAGGTAACAGCCGCCTGTTAAACATAAATGATTTTTTGGAAATATATGAATACCAACAGATAATACACCCAGACTCGAGGCGGGAATCGAACCCACTACCACCGGAGCGGAAGACAGCATCACTGCCCACTGCGCCAACGGGCAGGACATTTAATATATTATGTGTGAATACTTATAAAAATTAATGTAATTTCAAGATTATAGGTCAACGGGAAGTACCCTGTACGTTTTGGTTCCCTTTGCATGTGTTCTGATTGCGTACACTTAGAGATTATACTTTTACCTAAATTGCAACGTGTAGATATTGTCGCTATTTATCGTGACATAAGTCGGGACATTCCATTGCATATAAATATACATGGTAACACTATTCTTATCCAAGATGATGAACAAATACTTCTACTGAATAGGGATACAAATGGTTTCCAAAATTATTTTTTTGCTCTAATAAAAAGTAACTACTGAATTCTTATCACAATATTTAATCATTTCAAACATACTTGCTATGAAGATATTTATTTTTATAGCATCATCTTTGTATTCTGCTGTAGTGGCGATTATATTGTCATATCACTCCTTACGGTCTTGTACCAAGCTGGACCAGGTTCGACCCACGATCTTCCTTTTAAATGTTTACTATAAACTCTAGGAAAGTCTAGCTAAACCTAGCCTTTCCTTCAAAATTTTCGACATTTACCTTTCATTTTAATTGACTGGCCCGTTGGTGCAGTGGGCGGTGACTCTGTCTTCCGCTCCGGGGGTCGTGGGTTCGATTCCCGCCTCGAGTCTGAGTGTATTATTTGTATGTACATATTTATATATTTCTACATAAACAATATTTTTTTATAACTCGCGGCTGTTACCTATGACCCCAAAAAAAATTACAAAATAAAATCTAGAAAGGCCAGTACAGGCCAACTTCTCTAACTTACCATGGATCGTAGACGCGGGGAAGATCTTCAAAAGACTTTCTGCATTACCCCCAGTTGTCGATTCTTTGAGTTGGGCTGACATAATGTTTAATGGCCGCCGCGACCCGGCAGGCCGAGGAAGAGGTTTGGATATCTTTGCGGGGAAGTTGTGGATGAGAAGGGCCCAAGGAGGAGAAAAGTCAACTGATAAGGGGAGGTCTTTGCCCAGCATTGGGACGGAATAGGCTAATTAAAGGGGCTGATTATACACAAATGTTTTTTTGTAGAAATTTATAAATACATATAGATAATATACACAAGACTCGAGGCGGGTATCGAACCCACGACCCCCGGCGCGGAAGGCAGAGTCACTAACAGCGGCGTCAAACAGTCAAAAATCAAATATTAACTCGTTCATAATGCCTTAACCACAAATACATTGATTGAGTTATAAAGACATCTATTACATAAGGGGTCGTTCAAGTATTACGCACTTTGTGGGGGGGGGGGGGGGGGGCCCGCATACTGAGCACGTCAGCGAGATGTCCTCCTATGGTATACAATTGTTCTTGTAGTAATCTTGTCTTGTTTTGGGGGTTAATTACTGAAAATCCTTTGGTATGTATTTCATTATTTATAACAAGGAGTCCCTGTACCAATTTTTAGACCTCGAGCATCAAATAATTTTTTTTTATGTTACAAGATGCAAACGAGCGAGGAGGTAGTGGCCTAATCAGTGGTCGAGATTTAAGTTGATAGCTAGGTTAAGTTGCTCTTGCCGCGACCGGGTGATGGATGGGCCCTAACACTGAAAGAATTTTTCAATTCGGACCAATAGTTCCTGAGATTAGACTTTAATTTTTAAGTTTCGGGACAAATAACGCGAGGTTACTATAGTAGAGTCAGGGAGTAAGGCCCCGTGGCGAGAAATGAGAAAGTCACAGAAGTTGGCATGAAAGGGTAGATCCGACAACAAGGGAGGGGTTCGTCTCCCTCTCCGCGGGACCTTACTCCACGACTCTACTATAATGTCGAAACCGTAAAATAGTAAGAAATCCCTGTTTTTTTTGGTAAGTTATATATAAATATACTAGTCATATATATAACCGCCATTTGTTTTCCCCAATTAAGGGTACTCCCTTTACAGGGGCTATCTATTGACTGCGTCACAAATGAAGATGAAGCCACCAACTATCCAATTGAATTTTTAAACTCTTTGGACGTGCCTGGCTTACCACCGCACAATTTACGCCTAAAGATTGGCTCCGTAGTAATCATGCTTCGAAATATAAACCAACCAAAACTATGCAACGGTACGCGTTTGGTGGTTAGAAAAATGATGAACAATATAATTTACGCTACGATAATGATAGGAAAACTCAAAGGTGAGGAAGTTCTCATTCCGAGGATCCCGATGATTCCAACAGATATGCCGTTTGAATTTAAAAGACTTCAATTTCCGATACGTCTTGCATTTGCCATGACCATCAACAAATCACAAGGCCAATCCTTAAAATTTTGTGGTTTAAATGTAGAACATTCATGTTTTTCCCATGGTCAATTATACGTGGCATGTTCACGGGTCGGAAGACCATCTGCGTTGTTTGTTTTTGCGCCTGATAATAAAACAAAAAATGTCGTGTATCACAAGGTATTTAAGTGAAGAGCAACCTATGTACTAAAATACAGAAATAATAATGAATGATTAATGTAGGTATTTAATTTTTTTTGTATTTTTTCCAATAAAAAAAAAACAATCTGCTTATTTATTGCCATTAAGGTGGAACAAAGTTCGCCGGGTCAACTAGTAGGTAATAAATATAAGATGTTTTTAAGAATACTGTATTCATAAAACTCTCGTTTCCCCTTCGATTAACAGTAAGGGTAACAAAAACATGTGTTAAGAGTGGGTACGACGATAGTCTAAACAGGAATTATCCTCAGAAATGAGTCCGCCGCTACATCCGTTGAGCTATCGAGGATCTAAGATTTATATGGCTTAATATCAGTGTAATTATTTCAGGATAATCTGAGCTCATTTCGTTTCTCTTTGTCTGCTCTTATTATATTACAACATAATATGTGAGTTACTTAATGTTGTCAGCGTCTGACTGTCACAAGAATTCTTATGTAATATTACTTTATCCTAAATGGGCATATATCGACCATACGGATATTAAATAATATGATTACCAGAGCAGGAAAGTACTACTAGGGCTTCGAATACCACTCATCGGAGTTGATAGCTCCGATGTTTCCCAAACTACTACGAAATATTAAAATGTTAATGAGTATATTTAATACGAAAATATAATGTAAAGTCGGTTTACGTATGACAATTTTACGCGGTAACGCCGAATGCTTAGGCCGATCGGTCGATCGCTAGTTCTGCAAACTCACTTACACACTCGGCTCAGGCGGAACGTGACACTTTTTCCCGCCAGAGAAAAATTCAGAAGATCAAAAACACACCATGTTTTTATATGTGCAGAGACGTCGCCGTCTGTCCATTCACTATTCTGCTGATCCATCATCCAATGCTTAAAGGACATATAATGACGTTAAGCCCCACTGAATATCAAAATTAGCAGCGTATACATGTAATATGAGGCACTTGTGAAACGACGCTCAAAGACAATAGTGGTCTAATGAGACGGCTTAGCGTATATCCCACGACGTCTCCCTATAATTATACCTGTTATAATTTTCACAGGTATTCTCGACTTTACCTACTATGTAGATGCGTATATTAATAGCTAGAATGATATGTTGAGACTTTGAAGCCTTTGTCTAGGCTGCTTTGATAATATAGATAGAGGAAAATAGCGCCATCTATTATTAATTAAAACTATATTGTTTTATACATAAGATTGTATTATTTCTTTATATAAGAGGTAGGCAGGCGCTTGACCGCAGTCACACCTGATGTTACCTGTAGATGCGGTCTACGGTGGAACGCGCTTGCCTAGAATGAGCCCATCCACTCTTGTCTTAAAGATACTTATATTTAAATTGCGTATATGTTATTAAGCATATATTTTATTATTTAACTGATGATTGGCCCGTTGCCGCACTGGGCAGTGACCCAGTATTCTTTGGGGGTCGTGGATTCGATTTCCACCTCCAGTCTGGGTGTATTATCTGCATGTATGTATTTATATATTTCCACAAAAGAAAAATATTTATGTAGATATAATAGGCGTCTGTTACCCATAACATAAGCATTAAATTGTTTACCTTAGGAACAGACGTCCGTGTGTCATATAGTCCTGTTTTTAATTAATTAACGAGGTTTAAACCATCTAGTTCGGACGAAATAATTTAAGTCAACGCGATTTAGATCGCTGTCTGTTATCAGTAATCTAGATAACAGCAAAGTCTCAAAAGCCGCAGGCCCTACAATGATGACATTTGGCAAGGGGGCATAGTTAGTAGATTGTCCGATAGGGACAGGTTAAGGATATCTAAGGAATCCTGCAAGTTTAATTTAACGCGGACGAATTCGCGGAAAACAACTAGTTTTGTGTCTTATTGAATTGAGGGCCTATCACGAACTTTTCGAACAGTATGTCGACGAATCAACTTTAATTATGATGAAAATGTTAGGCCTACAGCAGCCCCCTCTCAGCGTCAACGCGGGTTGCATAAGAATTGATTAAAAGCGTGCCTCTATTAAGACATGCCTCCTGTGGGCCTAGTACGATAATATTATTCTAAGTTAAGTCTACTTGTTGACTCACCTTGGTTCGAAAAGTACGTACTACGCCCTCAGTTCTGTACTTCTCTTATTCGTTTACTCTTGACAAAGTGGTCATGGTTATAGAACACTATGAAGATGCATCGCATTTTTTAAAGGAACTTCTGTCTGTTCCTTTTGGCAGTTAGAGGGGAAAATTCTGTGACTGGTTTTTTCAGCACGGTTTTTATAAGGTCCGTCCATCTGTTTGGAGATTGTCCGTGCATAAACTTGCCCTCTATGCCTTGGAGGCGTTCTATTGTCTGCTCCTTTTGAGAGATGTGACCAAAGAATTGTAATATTCGTAATTGCATAGTCGACGAAGGCCTTTGCGTTACATGAAGTTCTCTGAGAATTGAGACGTTAGTACGATGTTCAAATTATTCTTAATAGCGGTCTCCCGCACCACATTTCTAGGGCATCAATTTTTCTTCGCTCTCAGTCTCAGAAGTGCATAATTTTAATGAAAGCAATTCGACTTGATATTTGGTATTGAAACAGTAATCTTGCTTCCGGGTGTAGTTTTCTTTTTACTGCGGTGGCTATAGCTGCGTCATAATGTTTAATTTGTGCATCTATTTGTTCTTGACCACTATTGTCAGTTAATTGAGCCCTTGCATAAAGATCTTCTCTTTGTTCAGCGATTCTATTTATATAAGAGAATGGATGCTCATGGGGATTAGGATCGCAATTTAAAATATCAATTAAACTATTTGTGGTACTTTTTGTATCCCTAAACCTTTTCTTAACTTCTGTTATTAAATCCGCGATATTTGTGTATCGTTTTTTACATGATCTTGCTTTTCCGACTATTTAGATAATTATCTCCCTAAATATGAAAGATAATTGTTATTTAGTTATAATGAAAATCTTATATTTACCACATGTAAAAGACTAACTCAAATATGCTGCCAGAGAGAAGACGAAGTGGCACTCGTTCACCTCATGCGACAAGGTTAGATCTGGTGCCCCGCAGTCACATTGTGGTGAATCTATTACTCCCCATTAAGGTGGTGATTTGATAATTCTTGGGCTCCCAAAATCCTTCCGAAAATAGAAAACCTTAACATTCGGTACAATTCCTTATCACATGTACAAACTTACGAGAGCAATTTTCCACTTTATGCATATATTAAAAATAATTAGACTTTTTTTTTGTGTGTGGTTTCTGTTGTTGGCCCTATTGGCCTCGACAGCGTCACCAGGAGGGGGGAGGGTGGAGAGACAGAGGGTCTCTACCCGGCTAGGGACCTACGCGCGAGGAACTCGTCGAACGCGGGAGGGCTGAAGGCCCCGCCGAGCCGACCCCCCTTTGCTAGAGAGGTCTAACGTCGTGGATAAAAAATAATTAGAGAAAACAGCAGTTTTGATTATTAAATTTGCTATGAGAAGTCACAACGCTTTTGACTACTAGTATTCTATAGATCTTTATCTAGTGTTTAAAATAATAATAATAATAATAAGGCTTAGCGAACCCGAAGGCTCGATACCGATACCACCAATCTCCGCTTGTAAACCTTAACAAAATCCTCCCATCGACGCCTTGGCCTCTCAGCTCAGCGCTTATTAACCGTATAGTAACTCGTTAGTAGGTTATTATATACACCAGATGACCCTACATGAACATAGCTAATAAACGTAAATTTTATTATTTAAATAAACGCCAATATAAATATGTACGTGCATATAGGGGAAGGGTGGGCATAGTCTTGAACTCCTTCCACGTAATCCCTTCGTAAGCAATCTAAGACAACCAATTCGATGCTTCTCCTTTTAATGACTTGCTGACAGCCAGCACAAGTTGACCTCCACTTGGTGGGTTCTCGGGGAAACAAAAATCAGCTGTTGATGATGTCCGTATCCTTCCTGCCAGGGTCAAATATGGGCAGGTCGTCAAGATAAACAGGTTTCGGCGCTTGCAGGGCTCCAATCAGTGCTCTCACGTTCTGATTCTGTTGTTCAAATATGGCACGCCAAATATTCGCTTCGTTGTTCTTTTCTTCATTCCGGTGATAGATTTGTGACCCATTCTAGCACTGGTTTATATTTGATATCCGACCTCCTCCGTGTTTTGGAAGGCACGTAAAACAGTGGGATCCGAATAATGTCACTTTGTGATATTAATCGTAAGGTTGTAGAGGTCGTGGGGTTTCCGAGGATGACGTCAGATGGCAATCGGTCTTCTTAACTCGCCCCACAGCCAAATCCTCTGCAATCTAAGCGGTACCTGGTACTTAACCAGGATAACGCTAGGACGTTGTAGAAGTAGTAGTATTGGAACATTTCAAAGCGTAATCGTGACAACATTGATGGTCGTCGAGGGACCTTTGGGTTCGCCTTAATCCAGATCGAAGACATCTGCTAGGCGACGGATCTTCACTTTGGGGGAGAGGGGAATCTTGGGAAAGGTAGAAACGGAAAAGGTTTATATATGTATTTTAAGTAGTGTAAACCGGACTGACACTGTCACCCCACTCCTTGTGCCTACTTACATGCAAGGCAAGTTAGCACGCACTGGTTTGTCGAACCTTAATAATAATATACCTCAGCTATCATGGTTGAAATTGACTTCTATTACGCACATATACAAAGGTGTCAAGCTATTTGAGATCGATCACCGGCCGGGTCAAATAAATAGTCTGTCTACCTCGGCGGCACATTCTTCTTTTTTACAAAACGAGGGGCAAATGGACTGGAGGTTCACCTAAGTGACTACCAACGCCCATGGATATCTGCAGTTGCAGCACGGGGCTCGCAGATGCGTAGCCGGTCTTTGAGAAATGAGTATGCTCTTTTCTTGAAGGTCCCTAAGTCGTATCCTTAAAGGTCAACTTTAAATTAGGACATATTTTAACTCTTCCGTCCTTATACCAGCTTGTCACGTTTTCAAAATGCCCTACCCTCTGAGAAGAAGAACATTATACATGTAGAGTGTACAACAAGACTCAAAGAGGCCATCGAACATGCATGCCCCGGAACGGAAGGCAGGGACATTGCCAACTGCGTCAACAGGCCTGTCGTAACATTGAGGTGTAGATTTGAATTACTTTAAATAAATCAACCTTTAAGATCGAGTTCGAAATATCGAAATCCGACTCCGCACTAAGATTAAGGACGTCGGATGCAGGATGGTCGAACTAAAATGGAGTTGGGCAGGACACATGGCTATATGTGGTGATGGCAGGTGGTCTATGTACCTAACAACATGATACTAATATGTAAATCATCTCGTATAGAAGCCTTGAGCGACGAAGTTAGTTTGAGCGAAACGCGGATAAACAAAGCTCTCTTAACTCAATTAGCTAAGTCTGGTTACTTTGTAGGTAAGCCTGGTGTAACAAGATGCTGATGTTTAGAAGTTTTTACTTCACAAACACTTTTCTTGTACATATTTATAAATAGTTTTCGTCCAGTATATCTAAATTGGAGGATAATTTATTTTGAAGTAATACTTTTGAATATTGCCGTTAGACGTAAGTTACTTGGTTTAAGTTACACGCCCAATCATAACACAAGCTTCTAGAAAATACTCAATTCCTCCAATTAAGCTTTTGTGTTCAAATAATGGAAATATTTAGCATGCACGTATGGTGATTAAGTTATATGAGATTTAAATTATAATGTTTTCAAATTCAAATGATATTTTATTCAAGTAGACTTTAAAAGCTGTTTTGAATCGTCTAATATTTTAAAAGCTACAACTGATTCGGAAGAGCCGAGCCACGACAAGAATCAGCAGGAAACTCGTTAGCCACTCTTAAAAAATTGTTATTATAGATTTTTTTTTAAATAGTTCTTAAGGAAATTTCGCATTCTTCTTAACTGTGTCCTTACATACTTTTACTATTAGGCTTTTAGTGCTAAATGTTTAATTGATATAAAATTTAATTAAATCTTTAACAATTTTACTTTTTCGTTGGCAGAGATATTCTTTATCGATATTTTATTAAATAAGGTAAACCTAGCTTTCGGGCTTGTATAACCGCACCATCACTACGCCATTGATGATTTTATTAAACATTACAAAGCGGGACTCAGTGGAATGGAAGCGCGTATAAAAAGTGATCGAATCATTTTGATGAGCAAATGAAATTTTAATTAATTTCTGGCTGCGTTGTAACGTTCGAACTGCACATGTAATATGAATACTTTTATAAATACTAAGCACACCGATTCGGTTGTCTCGAAAAGATGAAGCCAACGAGTTTAAGTCGAATCGAGCTGGACAAATGGAATTAAATATTGATGTATAAAGACTGGGTGGTTATGACCGAGTTTATGGGCTATTCAAAGGTACCAATAACGTATTTAAAATGTCAATTTATTTATACGATATCAATAAAAGATTTGTTG
>JANCMC010033613.1:39572313-39600005 GCA_024363005.1 Charaxes varanes
TTATGGGCTATTCAAAGGTACCAATAACGTATTTAAAATGTCAATTTATTTATACGATATCAATAAAAGATTTGTTGAAACTTCGACATAGATCTTCACAAGATTGAACAAATTTTTAATTTTTTTTAATTTTCCTTATTAGAATTACCAACAAAGACTTATAACAACACATATACAGATTTTTTTTGATTAATTAACCATTGTAATTATAATTCTTAATTACAGATAATTACATCATTAGTAACTGAACATCGAAAAAAAAAGAAACAGGTTGGAAAAAAAAAATTGAGAACACTAAACAAACAAGATAAATATTAACAGTGAATATCATAAATTGACGGAAATTACAATAGGTTAGCCAAAATATAACATGTTTAAAAATAATGAAAATAAATCTTTAACAAAATATATTAGAGTAAAATACGATGTGACATTTATATTAGGGTTAATATTTGTTTTTTAAAAACATTAAGATTTGCGTTAGATATGTCTAAATCTATAGCCTTTGACGACAGTTCTTTGTACGTTTGAGTTAGTATGTTTACGGGAGCGTTTTTTCCTACATTTGTTCTATATTTCGATACATAGAACAGGGAGCTATGTTGCTGAGGTGTCCGTCTTGGGAAGTTAATTTTTATAAGCGCAAGCAAATCTGGGCAGTCAATTTTGTTGTTAAGTTTTATTGTTATCGTATAAAGAAATTAACATTTTAAAAACATTATTGGGTACCTTTGAATAGCCCAAAAACTCAGTTGGATATTATCTTTTTGTAATTAATACAATATCATAATTCATTTGCGAGTTCTCGGTAAACAATGTACGAAAACAATTAGAGTGGGCGTTATCACTAATTTAAATTGGAAAACGAGTCCGTATCGCGGCGCGGAGGGAAAAATAATTTCCAGATTAAATTACTTGGCGGCTTACGTACTAAATTTGGAGCCAGAATTATCAGGGCTTTGTCCGCAGTACTCTATTTACTTGGAAGAAATACTTTTAGCTATTAAAGGATAAAATGATGACAGTACATTTATATTTATAATAAAAAAGTGGCCACGAGCGTGTCAAGACAAGCTTAGATAGAAGGATTCCGTATCTGATTCGGGATAAAGATATTTGTTAAATAACTTCAAAACTTGTTGTACGATTTCAGGCAAAATAATTTGCCTAATGAGTTTTTAGCATGTCCTATCTACACGGAAAATTTTAAGTCTCTTCATCTAATAGTTTGGAAAACTTTGGGGGATCACCTTGCGGACGGACAAACGGATGGTTGGATGGACGGACAGAGAGATACTATTAGGGTTTCTTGTAGGACCCCTAAAAATAATTTTCTATTACATCTGATCGCCGATGTGACTTAGGGACCTTCAAGAATAATTAATTTCTCAACGGCATACGCGATCCTTCTAAAAATTAAAAAAAATTACGAAATTTCCAAAAACAGTACTCATGAAACCGGAATGGAATAAAAAAAAAATGACTTTGCCTTTCAATGTTTTTAAAACACAATAGTTTAACAACTTATCTTGAAGCTGATTAAAGATTAAAAGTAGCAAGTATTTAATTAAGTTTCGTGTTGCAAGTTAAACTTTATTCACTTGACAAGTAGAACAATATTAGCGTGCTCCAAGTTAGTAAGTAAGTACAGTTAGTTTACGTCAAGTGCATAAGTGCTAACGTAATCCGTGCATTAACTTACACTACTTAACTCTATTGTGATATGTGGATTAATTTTGTTCTGATTTTTTTTAAAGAATATTAGGAATACTTTTTAGGTATGTCTAATTTTCCCTTTTCCCCTTCTACTAAGCTTAAATTAAAAGCTTGTATTAGGAGTGGGGATCCTTTCGTACTAAAATATTTTAATTTTCTAAAGATAGAAACCAACCTGGCTCACACCGGTCTGGGTAAAAGTTTTCATACCTTTGAAGTTATATACTGCCTAACGTTCTTGGTTGATATTTTTAAAGAATTCAGAAGATGATTGGGGTTAACTTTGACGAACGAACGAAATAATTATCCTGACTAAGACTAAAGAAAAGTTCACAAAACTAACTTTTCTTTCGGGGGTAGTTGTAGGTAAGTTTTGTTTTTTTTTTTGGGTGACAAGGTGATTGACGAGCAGGCAGTAGTCACCGAAACGTATAGTTCATAGCCAATTAAATCTTTCTCTAACTAGAAATAACATCTTGAGTCCCTTCCAGTCCGGCTTTCGCTCAGGGCATACATTGGATTTCTAAAGGTAAGTGAAATTGCGGGACCTCTCTTGGGGATTCTACTTCGATTCATAGTGCGGTTGCCGGTTCCATTGCGTCGCAGAGAAAGGAACCATGGCAGTGCCTGTGACTTGAATACCAATTTAATGTAGCCACTAACACTTACTTTCACTGCCAGTGTTGCCACCCCTGCCTAGCCAAATATGGTATGATCCTACCAGTATCATCTTATCTGAATCAACCGCCAAACAACGAACAGAACCAGCAAAGCCGGACCCCTTCGTACTCGCAGGTAACAAACCCTTCTCGAAAGTTGCCCTCATTCAGCTTGATAGTGAAGAGCAAAAGTAAAAAAGACCCAGAAGAAATAAAGAAGGAATTCAAAAACGCCATCAAACCAAAAGATCTGAAAATAGGAATAAATAAAATATCAGCAAAAAATGACTCTATTTTAGTAGAAACAAATACAGAAAAAGAAAGAGACATAATCCGCCTAAAATTAGAAAAGGAGCAAGATCTGAAAACTGCAAAAACTAGACGCATAGTTTGTTTTAATTACAAAAAGCTTACTTCTAACCGTTCTCATAAAAGCCGATTAATACACTTCTAAACATATGTTCTTTACTTTCTAGTAGTCCATTTTGTAAGGGGGTAAGTATGACCGGAATTCAGAAGCACCAACGCCCGAATCATTGCGAGTAGACCGCAATGTTGTGAGTAGCCCGCAACTTTTCGAGAAGACCGGAATGTTGCGAACCTTTATCCGTACTTAATTTAAAATTAATTCAGCCAGGCGGCGTACAGGAAATGAGCCTAGAGAATTTCCAATAAATTATTTATTATGAAAAATATATTTTAAAAATATGCAATGAACAATGAGTAAAACTAAAAGGTAACAGATGAATCATCTGGGAATCGTGGAAAAATCCATGCGATTATCTACGCTGATGATTTTGTTATTACTGGCGAGTCAAAGGAAATATTGGAAAATGAAGTCATACCACTAGTGAAAAACTTCTTGGCTGAACGTGGGCTACAATTATCACTCGAAAAGTCTCGTATTACTGATATAAGTCAAGGATTTGATTTTCTTGGTTTTCATATTCGTAAATACGGTAAATTGTCTATAATCGATGAATTTAGCCGATTTCCCTTTGCTTTTGCGTGCATTGTTGTCGCATTTCGTTCGGTTTGTGGGACTTCCCGGTGGCCTAAACTCGTCATTAAAGGCGTCATCGAAAAGATAAATGACGGCCTTCTGGTCGTGCAGATGTCTATGGGCTTCGGTAGGCACTTAGGTGCCTGCTGTCTGATCGTTTGCCCCTTGTAACAAAAGAAAGAAAAACATAATCCGGATTCCAATATATGTATGTGTGTGTGTGTAAATGGTTTAAATCGTTTGGCATTGGTGTGCCTGTGCCATATCAACTATATCACCCATATTTATTTGTATACAAAAATACTACTCACGGTCGATGGTATTACTAGGTACGGTAATAAGCAGCTGGGCCCATCTCAGTAAGTACACTGTCCCAAACCCTGCGAAATGTTTTCCATTCTGATCCGTGGCACCTGATGGCCTGTTAGAAACACTGAAAAGTATCTTCTTGGAGGAGTGTGCAGTCCTGAATTGCAGTGGGCTTGACCCAGAACACTGCAGAGATAATGTCTTGTCTTGAGCAATGCGACCACTTTCACTTCGTACTTGTACTGTCGTACTGCGGCCCAAAATTGGCGAAGCACTTAAAACATCAGCCGCCAAGAAGGCTTATTCGGAACTATAATGTATGAAAGTCGCCCCCAAAGCCTTCGAGATGCTAATAGAGTTATTGTATGCTCACACCGAAACTGGAACACATTTTGGCTTGGGAATAATTAAATTAAGTTGCATACATCCGCGAGTAGAATGGGCTTGACTTTATAATAACAAGGTTGATGGTTTCTTTAGTTTCTTCATCGCTAAGTTATTGATATTGCATACCTGTCCGAGCCATGATTTAGAATTCTTGTGACATGGATAAAGAAGTGTTCGGTGTATGTTATACTATTTTTGTTTATATATGCATATAGTGTAGTGCGTAACGTGTATATAGTATAGGAATAAGTGTAATCAGCTGTGTACTTTTCGTAATTTGGTTTGTTTTATGTATCTTATTACTAAACCTTTTTAGCTTCAATATGCATGTAATAACATACTTTTAATATTACAACTTTTGCGCTTAACTTCCGTTAAACCTTCCAATTAAATTGAATAAATAATTATATTGTATAAACAAGGGTATTATTTACAGTTGGTAGCATTTAGTTACTTTTATCTGGGGGCCGTACGACCAGGCGCCGAACGACGTGCTGAAAGTGTATAGACAGGTTAGAATAGAGTAGAATAGAAATTCACACATTTGATACACGTTTTTTTTTAATGTTACAACGGGCAAACGAGCTGGCACCTAAGTGCCTACCGACGCCCTTGGGCATCTGCACGACCAGAAGGCTAGCAGGTGCGTTGTCAGCCTTTAATGACGAGATTAGGCCACCGGGAACCCAGAAAGTTCGCGTCAACACTCGCTTACTCAGACGTTTTTTGTTTCTATCCAGATATCTAAATGATTTATACGATCATCGGGATCGGAGAGTAAATTATTAGGTCTCCTGTGTCTAGCAGGGGCCTGAAGTTTGGGGTCGTAACTAGAGGCTGCCACAATTAGAGGATTGAGGTGTCGGAGAGAAGAGTATATAAAGTATTATATTACGTGTGAATCTAAGGGTACGTGTGTGTATTTTTGTATATTATATCTATATTAATGTTTTTAGATATGTTAACTTCATTTATTGTTATTTTTAGATGCGAGTATGAATAAAATAGTGTGCAAATTAAGTGCATCCAATGCGTTGTTGCTACAATACGTAATCGATAACCGTGCGACATACAAAGGTGTCTTTAATAAGCTTATGTTATGTCACGCGGTAAAAGGAAAGCGTGCCGAGGGTCAAGCAGTGATGGTATACTCGTACGTCACGCATCATTAATAGCGATATCCGATATATGTGCACAAATGCATCTTTATGGAAGATATCGTATTCAACGAGAAGGAAGTAGAGGTCAGACAGCAGTAGGGTTGTCAATTTTTTTTTTGAGAAATATGTTTTTTCACAGAAATCTAAAGAGATATCACTTGTCTATTATAACATGCAGTAAGTTGGCGATTGTGTGGTAAATTTATATTCTATATTGTCTATACGAAATAAAGCTGAACAGTTTCTTTGCTTGTTCACTTGAACGCGCTAATCTCAGGAACTATTGGTCCGATTTGAAAAATTCTTTCATTGTTAGATAGCCCATTTATCGAGGAATACTATATATCATCACGCTAAAATTATCACCTTTTTTACGCGGATCAAGTCGCGGATAACAACTAGTAATTATATAAAAGCGAAAGGTCACCTATCGTGAAATTTCGAAGACCTCAGGAAGTACATAGATGAAATTCGCCAAGAAGGTATGTTTATACTTAGTAGACACTTGCTAAGAAAAGGTTTTTTGATATGGCTAGATTAAAGAGATCTAAGGGCTTTAGCAATTTTACGCGGACGAAGTCAGCGGAAAACAGCTTGTCATATATTTTTATTTATATAAGTATAAAGAACCTACAACTGGTAATCTTAAGAATCATGCCCATATAAGTACATATCTGTTTACCATTAATTGTTATTAACATAACGAACGACAACAATCATTTCCGGCTAGAGCGTAAGTATTGCTAATACGGAAGATGCTCATATGCATATTTATTGATTTATTATAAAACCATACGAATATTTCCTATGGTGCTTACGACTTGGGGCTTAACACATCAAGAAAAGAGCATATACATTAATTAGAGGTAGCGCCACGCTTGCAGACATTGTCTGCCGCCGAATTGTCAGGCGTGTTTAGGTACAAGTACCTCTTTCTCACATAAGATCGGCGTGAAGTGGCAGCAATACTGTCACGTCAAGTGATGGTATTGTTGTCGCGTTTCGTACGGTTTGCGAGACTTCCCGGTGGCTTAATCTCGTCATTAAAGGCCGGCAACGCGTCTGCTAGCCTTCTGGTGATGCAGATGTCCATGGACGTCGGTAGTCACTTATGTGAACCACCTGCTCGTTTGCCGCCTTGTAACAAAGAAAAATACACATTTAACATATCCGGCCATGCTTTTCGTATTATTTCCATGCATATCGTTATGCAGTTGTATGTATAGACGTTGGTGCCCCTAATATAAAAAATCATTATTAATAATATTCATATTATGTTTATAAAAAGGCTTTTACAAATAATGCATTATTTTAGAAGAAACTTGATTAGCATAAAAAAGGTTATACTGAGCAAACCTTGTCACGGACTTTTATTTAGAACTGTTAAAGGGGAACAATTTTGTCATACATTACTTCTGCGAAACTTTAACCATTTACGCAGCGCACGTAGCGGAAGGTCTTAAATGGGAAAAAGAACCCCCGATTTTGAAACATTCTTCATTGGTGCTCCGCTCCTATTGTTCTTAGCGTGATGATATAGATATAGCCTAAAGCATACATCGATAAATGACCTATCTAACACTGAAAGAATTTTTCAAATCTGATCTGTATTTCCTGATATTAGCGCGTTCAAACAAACTAACAAACAAACTCTGTTTTATATATTAGTATAGATGTGAGAGAGGTAGAGATGAATTTCTTATCATTTCATTTGAGTGGCGGCTGGAACGCGTCTAGCACAAGTAAAACATTCTAGTAAACTAGCTTATTTGACTTATTTTTGTACTTCACTTGAACTTTATCAGTTCATTGAAGTCATAATTCGTTATGGTAGTGTGTATGTCGATATCTAAAGTATTTAATTTTTTAAAGATAATAATTTAATTAGTTACAGAAGTTATGACGGTACTGTTCGTATATCTGTGTGTTTCGGGTCACGAGGGTCAATTATCGCCTCATTTCCAAGAGCGTTGTCGTGAGCAGTATTTAATCATTGCTGTCTGTCCTTTTACGCACGTCATGATATACATAAAAGTATAAAATATATATACAGTGCGTGGTTTTCTCAGTCATTAAAAATAATAATAAGAGTTGTTTAAGGTAATTCAAGAATTCGAAAGGTAAACTACATAAATTTTGAAAGGTAAGTAAAAAATGTTTTTTGTTTTTAACAATCATTTAAAATGCAACCAGTGAAAGCGTAATTGTATCTAATATGAACAATGCAAAAACATTAAAAATCGTCACGCCATAGACAAAACAGTTCTTCGTCCGTAAACAGAATGCGGTAGTTTTCGAGTTAATGAATACGTAGACATAATATATGTGACATTTTTTTGTGTTGTAATTATTTAAAATCATCTTACCTTAAGTTTGCGTTGATTCGATATATCAAAACGATTACCACTATTGCTAATTATAATTAAATAGAATTCGCATCCGATTTTCTGCGCCTTTTCTTTTCATCCAGACCGGCTACTGTCACTATTTATACGCGACTGGCAACGTGATACAAAGCTTGGACGCTCCGTTTTGAGTCGTGAATATCAAATGAGAAAATCTACGAGCGCGTGTGACCAACCTTGCCCCAGACTGGATATGATAGAATTATGCCTAATATTAGAGGTCTAGTTCTAGACGCAATTGGCCATCACTAGATGAATCAGTAACCAACGTTACACAAGGTCAAAAATTATCAGCCTAAGTCAAAAAGTGCTTAGGGGCAGTTAACAAAACTGCTGTAAAGCTCTTAGTGAACAGTGTGGAAATTAGAAACAAGGGGATATTTTCTTGCATTTCCAAACCAATTTTAATATTTAATTCTCTGGCACTCTACAAATTTTTGTTTTTCAAAACATATCAAGTTTGTAGGAGCTGATACACCGTTTAGACTTTCGTAGGGAAGAACCGGAAACCAATTACGCCAACTCGGGCGGAAGATATTGTTAACAAGGGGCGAAGCGAGGCCTCTTTGTGAAGGCGAAATATTAATTGTACAATGTATGTAATTCATTTACAGATGTATTCGTAATAAAATTATTTGCCTCAATAGTCAAATGACGAAGTTGTGCCAACATATTAATTTTCATAACATCACCTTCATTCATATTAAAATAATATCTAGGTGTTATAGAGTCACAATAATATAAGTCCAGATGTTCCACATTTTTATTTGTGATGATAGCATCCATTATAGGAGGTAGAATGGACATACGAATTATCAATATTTTCGGTTTATTAACAGAAAAAAGAGATATAGGTTGATTGTATGTGACACTAGCAGACCAATATCTAATAATCGCTTATTATTTATACTTCATAAATTCATTGTTGGTTCTAATCTTGTATCGTTTTCTTAAAAAAACCAATTATGAAAATTAATAATAATATCAATAATAACATTGAGCCTTGCTATAACGCTAATAAATTTCATTTTAAATGTTGAATAATTATGAAATTGAATATGTTAAGGTTTTTAATCAGCATAATGTGTCTACATAATCATTATCGTTAAGACCCCAGTGAAATTTAAAACATTTCTGCGAGTTTTGAAGAATGTAGAAATTATTTAATTTGTTTCAGGGGTCTTGTGTCCACATGTATCAGAGAAATAAGGGAAATAATTTTTCTAATATTGGACTTTCGTTTATGTTCTGAGGGCGTCAGGGAGGCCTTTGACAGAAGAGGAATGGATTGGAGCAGCTGGTTCAAGATCCGGCTGTACAAGCAGACAACTCACACCGCTCAGCAGTAGAAGAGGTTTCCACTTAGAAGAAGTTTTTATTCCGAGAACTTATATATTATTATTTCGCCGAATAGATTTACGATTTGTACTCTTGTTAATGGAATATAATGGCTTACCATTTAGCATGAATCTATAAGTGGAAATCTCGATCGATTGAGCGGAGCAACGATCTTTAGTACCCTCGACCTCAAGGCGGGGTATCATCAAATTCGAATGCACCCCAGGGATCAACTTAAGACGGCTTTTACATTCGAACGGGGCCATTACGAATTTACAAGGATGCCGTTTGGCCTGAAGAACGCCCCCATAACCTTTCAGAGGCTCATGGATGAGTTCTTGCGGGGAATTGATGAGTCCATGTGCCAGGTGTACATGGACGACCTCCTGGTATTCAGTAGGTCAGAGGAGGAACATGTGAACCACCTTCGCGTCGTCTTTGATCGTGTAAGGAATTATCCACCAAAAAATGGTTGAGTATAGATACAGAATTTGAACGTCGTTATACCTATTATGCTAAACTTAGTATAATCCAAGTAAAAGCAGAGGGTTGCAGCATAATAATTGATGCAATAAATAACCTAGATTTAAATGTCTTTAACAAGCTACTTATAGATAATAATATTATTAAAATATTTCATGCACCTCGTGAAGATTTTGAAATTTTCTATAATTTGTTTAAAACTCTACCTTCTAATATTTTTGATGTACAAATTGCAGCAAATATTTGCGGTTTTGGTAGTCAAGTACCCTCTTTCCGCACAAAAATATCCATAAAGGCACATGGCGATCACCTGATGGTCATACTATAAATCAGATAGACCATATATTGATAAGTGCCAGGCATAAGTCAGACCTCCAAGATGTACGAACTTACAGAGGGGCAAATACTGACTCCGATCATTTCTTAGCCATAGCAAAAATAAGGTCAAGAATCTCCATCATTAAAAACAACAGGGGCCAAAGAAGTAAGAAATTCAATATAGGGAAGCTTAAAGAACCCGAGGAGGCTGAGCGATACTCGCAAATGTTGGATGAAGAACTATGGATGGACCGTGTTGGACTTACAGATCCTTGGCCTCACCCAGCATCTACAAAATTGGTACTCTAAATTGGGGAAAAACACTGACGGTTAAGCGTGCCATAGAACAAAGCACCTCTCTGCACAACCGTTGTCCTAAAAACAGTACATTCTCTACCATGTACTCAACCCGCCGGGTATACTGTCCATAATGGTACAATAATTTTTTTTAACTTCACTAATCATATTACTTTCAATTTTATTATTACTCAAAATTATATTACTTAAAATTTTACCTTCTAGACACAATAATTCTTTTATTAGAATTTTAAGTCATGAAATATTTTAGGGTAATAAATAGGGGAGGTCGTGACCTAATCAGCATTTGTGTCGATCTCTAGGGTAAGTAGCTCTTGCTGCGGCCGGATGGTGGGTGAATAATTTTAACATTGGTTTATATTCGATATCCGACCTCCTCCGTGTTTCGCAAGGCACGTGAATCAGTGGGACCTGATTAAAGTCACTGAGTGATATTAGTCGTGAGGTTGCAGTGATCGTAGGTGTTCCAAGGATGAACAAATGATGAGAGTCCACAGAGCAGTTACAACTAACATTTATCAAGTTTTATTTAATTTTTTTAAGTTTTAGAATTGTTTTTATATTGATATATGCGGCGGAAAGTTGTGGGTAAGTAATGGGGATTATAACCATAAAATAACCTTAACTATTGGACTTTGACCCCTTGCCGATCACGTGACCCCTTTGAAGGGACCTTAAAATGTGAATTATAACCATAAAATAACCTTAACTTTTGGACTTTGACCCCTTTTCGATCACGTGACCCCTTTGAAGGGACCTTAAAATGTGAATTAAAACCTCAAAATAACCTTAACTATTGGAATTTTTACCCCTTTTCGATCATAATTTTCTAAATATATTTTCTAGGAATGACAATTTCGACCTTTCCTTACATCTATTCCCCAAAGCTAGTCCGGATGATTGATCTTCGGATAATCGAAACTCTACTGTATTAAAATGTGTAAGGCATTTTTCATATTTCTTGTTGCAATCATTCTCCTTTTATTAATACAGAAAAAAATCAATCATATTACCTATATTATTAAGACTGATTGTAAGATAGACCTTAATATGGAACTTTTGATATTAGCTATTAGTATTCAATAAATATTTTTTATTTAATTTTATAAAAAGTATATACGGTAACTTTTTATTTGGGGAACAAATTGGTGATGTATTTCCTTCAGTGCACGAAGGAATTTTTGGTCAATGGGCGACATATTTAAAGGATAACTTCCAATTTTACGGAAACGGAGACGCCTCCTTTTTACGTCGGGGGTTGAGAGACGAATTTCTTAGCATTTCATGGATTAACCGTGTGGGAGCCGGATCAATCACGTTGCAGAGGAAAGAACCATAGCAGTGCCCGGGGCTTGGGACCCAGGTGTTGGTTGAAGAGCGAGCTCTTTATAGGGATCACTGACACTCACCCTCACTGCCGTTCAACGTCGACTTCGGCAGCTCGGATTCCACTTCGGGCAATCACGACGATTTCTTCGGGAGGCTCCACCTGTAACACAGGCATTAAGTTGTCTACTTTAGGAACAGGCGCCCGTGTGTCACATAGTTCTGTACATATTTATTTATTTACTGATTTGAAATGTTAACTTCTATATGGCGTCACATATTCACGTGTGCTCCATATTAATAAATAGATCGAAATGTAATTAATATGTGGCTTTAATTAAATCCTTGCACAAGTAAAGCAAAGTGTAAAAATTTGATTTAAATGAATACATTTATTTTAACGTTGACGATCTTATAATGATCATTTTTATGAGATAAATCAAAGGTATGTCATAAAAAAACAATTATGGGACAGTCATATTAGAACCATTCCGTAAATCCTCATCTCCGTCTCTTATTATCCAGTTTAAACCGAGTCGTTTCCTATTCCGTATAATCCTCGTGGAACCGAACAATAGGCTCATCTATCGCTCGGGGGCCATCAGCACAAAGAACCTTATCGCCTCCTCAGAGGAACTTCGATTGTTGCAAGCGCTTTGGGAGCACTTCGGTCCATTCTTCTACATACTGCTTAAAAAGTTTACATTTAGGAGGTATTATTGAAATCTAATATAGTAAGTAATGGCGGCCGATGATATTACGAAACAACACGGCGAATAAGCATTCTGAGAAGCGAGAATATGTAAGTACTTAAGGCTTACTCTTTGTCTATTGGTTTACCTAAATATGTACATTACGCTTTTTATGTTTACCGATTAACCAAGTAATTTACATAGATAATATCAATAATGTAATAT
Organism: Charaxes varanes; assembly: GCA_024363005.1. Classification (NCBI taxonomy): domain Eukaryota; kingdom Metazoa; phylum Arthropoda; class Insecta; order Lepidoptera; family Nymphalidae; genus Charaxes; species Charaxes varanes. The sequence continues at coordinate 39,584,653 of JANCMC010033613.1, forward strand.
ATTTATGTCCAAAATGTTGTTTTAGAGACGGCAATAATGGTATTCCTAAAACCTACAGTGGAAGTAGACACTCGTGGAAGGCAAGATCATTTAGAATATTTCGAAAATCTAGGAACTTGCCATATGAATCGTCTAAATTTCTGAAAAAAGACATCAAAATCAGAATTTGATCGAGATTCTTAGATGTCTCTCAAAAACAAAACTGTATTTTGATTATATCATTGTTCACGGTTCTACGTGGCCAGAATTCGAGATCCTTCTTGCATCGTTTCAGTGATTAAGATCTTCAAAGGTTTCGTTTACGATTAGTTGTGTGAGTTATTCATTTTCAATTTCACATAGTTCATACAAATAAACATATATTAAAATGTATTCTTACAGTTTATCCTCATACCATATCTGTCGCATGCATCCTCCACACGATCTATGAGTCTTTGGAGTCCTTCAGCGGTATCTGGTATAAGGACGGTATCATCAGCGTATCTTAGGTTATTTATTATTTCTCCGTTTATTACAATTCCATCTTCCTCGTGCCACTTTAAATAGATGTTCTGAGTATACGTTAAACAGAAGAGATAACAGTATACACCCCTGGCGTACTCCTCCCCTTATGCTAAACTCTTCTGATGTTTCGTTTTCGATTCGAACAATGGCTTTTTGTTGTAAGTATAATTGTTTACTTTATATTTTTCTACTTTTTTGCCGAATAGGTCTACTATGGACTATCTTAAGCATCATTCATTTATGGTTTTTCTTCCTTCGATCATCCCAGTACTTCATCCTTTCGGATTTTTGCTTTACGTCCTAACGACCAGATGCTGCCAGTTCGTTTTCTGCTGGTTCGAACTTGGAATCCCTTAATTTTGTCTATGACCATCCTGCATTCTTGTCTATTGTACTATACATGCTGTGTTATGTTCTTTTCTTCCATGTCTTCCTTGATTCCTTTAAGCCAATTAGTTATTATTATGCCTCCAAAATGGAATACGGTGTAGGAGCTGGTATATATGAAAGGAAGCCTAGGAAGGCACATTCTATAAGCTTCAGCAAGGACACCACCGACGGTCTTTCAAGTTGAGGTAGCAGAAATTCATCACTGCGTTAGAGAAGTAGAAAGATGGACCGAGCCCGGTAAAAGCGTCGCTATTTTGTCCAGACTGTCAAGCAACACTTAAAGCGATTACTTCAGCAAGTGTGGACTGGTAGGATGTGCGTTTCCAAAAGAAATTAGCTTTGGCCTAGGTTACCAGTCAAAAGGACGTGAAGGGACTAAAAATTTTCATTTGGCATGATCAAGCATTATTGCCCATAAAAGTAAAATTTCTTCAATATAACCGGTGTACGGTTACAGGTTGGACTCTTACAAATTTTTCAAGTAAAGTTCACTAGATAGGACACCTCTTTTAATGAAAACCTTTTCCGTACATCCAGTCAAAGTAATCCTTAAACAAAAAATTGTAGAGCCGCCAACATAATTGACAGTTTTTCATTTGAATCTTTAATCATGACGTTTTTCATGTGGTTGTATGTCATAGGAGTGACCCTAAGAACCATTTGAAATCATTTGCGGGGTCTGTATGTAACCTAAATAAGGCATGTTTCTCACTAGAACTCAAAAACTGCTGGGTCTGTTTAACTCCTGCCTGTTTTGCTATATTCATTATTTTTGGGAAGGATTAAAAAAAAAACAAAGGAAAATTTTAAAAGAATATTTAATGAATATTAAAAATGCACAATTAGTCGCTTTCCTTTAGCCTTAAATCGGGCAAGACATCGTCTGCCGAGTCTGCTAGTTTTATATATGCAAAAAATGCAAATAAAACTTTGTACTTCAGAAAATATCACGAAACGATAATTTAATTTATTTTATTTGCTAAGTTTCACACAAAAAATGCATCATTCGTTTTAATATTACAATGACCACAATTGAATGAGTACAGACTCTCAATTATACCGGTTTTAATTAAGATATATTAAAAATATCGACAATAAAAAACCGACCATCGACGAAAAATAAGCAGTCTAGAAGGAAACTTGGAGAATGAAAAATGTCGAAGTACTTATATACGTGTAAATTCATTCCGTTATATCCAGGGCCGGCTTTACCGTAGGGCGAAAGAACCGGCTGCACCAGGCAACGCAACCAGGGCGCGCCTCAGCTAGGGGCATCTCTTAATATGCGATTACTTTAAATGTATTTTATAATACAAAATATTAACAGAGCAAGTAAGGGTGGCGCCGTAATTGGATCTTGCTCCATCCTAAACTTGTACGGGCCGGCACTGGCTATATCTTTACTTAATCAATGCGTGCGACTAAATCAGTGCATGTAGTGTCGAGTATGTATAATAGTCGTTATGTGGAACAGATAGTTAAACGTGAGACAGTGAAAATTATTAGTTGTACGACGTAAACTGGTTCACTTTCTAGTTGAGCACCAGTCAATTAGCGCCCAGGGCCTGCATATTACAGTCTGCTATGTTGAATGTGTCTTCCGGGGAGCACCAGAGATCAGCATAGCATGTTCGATTATTAACAGAGGCGTATCAGCTACGCAACGCACACCTTGCACCATAGAAATATAGCTTTTCTGAAGGATGTCTTACTATTTTTTAAATCTTACGAGGGACAAACGAGCAGGCGGTTCACATACATAAGTGACTACCGACGCCAATGAACATCTGCACCACCAGAAGGCTAGCAGACGCGTTGCCGGTCTTTAATGACGACATTAAGCCACCGGGAAGTGTTACGAACCGAACAAAACGCGACAACATTACCATGACTTGACGTGACAGCATTGCCGCCACTTCACGCCGACCTTATGTGAGAAAGAGGTACGGACGCGCCTTCCCAATTCGTGAAGATCAAAAAGGCTGCAAGCGTAGTGCTATCTCTAATGAAATGTGTCAAATCTTCAAATCCAGATGTCCAAAAGGGACCACAACCCAGCCATTTGTTAGAAATTGTTTGCCTGGTACATGATCTTTGTGGAATCTGCAATTGCCAACTGCAGTATAGACGATGTAGGGACCTCCAAAAAATTCCCCAATGGCAGTTTTCTGTGGACGTAGATAAATCGACCGCTTACCTATTTGCCACTTGTCATATAAAAAAATATATATTCAGGCTACACGGCATACAATTTACGTATATAGTATGTCCATTGAAGTGAGTACTTAAATCTTACACAATCTTTTCAAACAGCATAATGGTTAGACAAGACAGGAAATAATAAAGGCGGCGTTCGCTGTGATAACATAGTACAACCGCGTTACCGCTAAACAAATACTTGATTCATATGCCACAGTTACTCGGAAATTGTGGACATTTTGTACTGCAAGCCCTAATTCGCACGAGAGTTAAAAAACCGTCGCGTTAAAATCGTTGATACGAAAATATAGCGTATATTTATATACGTAGTTTTGAAAATAGAACATTGCTCGATAAGAAAGTGTCGCGTTATAAAAGAGCTACCGTCCGAACAAATACTTGGGAGTCCATATGTTCTATTTGAACTCTTTTTTAAAGCACGTTAAAAAAAGTTACCGAGCGAATGAGAGCTCTAACATGCGTAGGCTCGCTTAAGAACGTCTAGCACGAACATTTTGCGCGCTTTATCATAAACCGACCGGTTGCGTTTCAAGTCAAAGTGTGTTGTTAATTATACGGGCAGATTTATTGCAACGTTCTCTATCAGCTACTCTAAGAGTTATTTCGACACTGAGATACAGTTATTTTTGTCATTTTAACTAAAATAAATATTTAGTTAAAAAGTCAAACAAATAATAAAATATCATGAAAATAACATTTCCATATCATTAATCGTTTCGTTGACTATTATTAGAATACATAATTTGTTGCCATAATGCCGTTTTTATTGAATTATAAGCGGAATAAGTCGTAAATGACAAAGCGTTCTTTAAGATTTCCCAAAAATCAGCTTTTTTTGAGTTAGGTCAGTTTATAAACAACGTTTTTTTACGTTTAATTATTATTAAAAGTGCGATTTTTCGACATTGCTCTTTTGTTAACTCTCGAAACCGAACGTCAAATCAGACATTCATACTGCCGTTATCCATACGTTTAGTAAGACAAGCCGAGAGAGGTCTCTGCAGTTTTTATATTATTTATATAAAAAAAACGATTCTAGAAATAGTTTCAAGAATGCCTAATATTCTCTATTCTCCCGTAAAGCTATTTTAAAAGTTTATGTTAAGAGTGGGCACGACGCGGACGCTTCAGCGAGGTCAGGGGTTGAACTGACTACCTTAGTGCTCAAGTCAAACCTTTTACCGTTCGGCTATGGGGACTTCAAATGTACCTGCACCTTTAACGAACCTAATTTGCCATAATTACGTTAAATTATCGATAGTTTTGTTGGCATGTACTGCCGAAAGGCTATATCGCAGGTGTGCATTATCTGAAAGCAACTGTCTCTATTGAAATAAAACATTTAGTCTCGGGATTATTATATTTTATGATCAAAATTTTGACTTAATGGAAAAGGTCATTCAATTTATTTCTTCCTAGCGTTATGTCAGTCTAGTATTAGAGTGCAGAGCAGAGGATGTGGCTGTGGGGCGATTTAAGATGACCGAATGCCACCTGACGTCATTCTCGGAACCCCCACGATCTCTTCAACATCATGACTAACATCACATCCCACTCGCGGCATTCTCGCGGCTCCTAATGTTTTCCTACGGCGCGACAGTCACTATGTGTGTGTGTGTGTGTGTGCTTAACTTAGCTCTCGCTTAGTATCGTGGAAACCCCCCACATATTTTACTATACCTTGTTTTTTATTAAGAAGACCAAATGATAAAATCCGCTTCACATTAGGCAAATTAAACTGACAGCTTTTTTGGCGGTAAATTTAAATGATGTATTAGAGTCAAATGAGTTATTTACACTTGGATATTCAAATAAATTTCACACCACACATTTTTTATAAAAAAATACATATTCTCCTTGTAACTGTACACAGTTCTCCTAGCGATGCTCCTATCTCTGTAACCCGCCCTAAAAGTGCTCGGCGTACTAGCTGTCTGCACGTTGGATGCCGCGTAGGGTTCATAATTTCTCGGGTCTCGAAAATTCTCGAGGCTAATTTCTCGGGTTGTCGAGAAATTTACATTTACGTACGTTTTTGCATATTTTTTCGGTTCAATTATGTGATTAATCAACAAATTCAATGGTTTCCCTTTCAAATAAAAGTATCAAAATAATTAGATTTCTTATAGAAATCAGATATCTTAAATTTATTATTTACATGAAATGGATTCAAAATGCATCTTCACGCCACTGAGCTGATCTTTGATCTAGTCCAATATTCGATGTTTTATCCTAACCCCTAGACCACTACAACCCATAGTCTTGGGTTCAGTACATAGTAGATACTGTAATGTTTCTAGGACAACGGTTGTGCATGGAGGTGATTTGTCCCGATCACGCTCAACCTCCAGGTTTTTCCCCCAATTAGGGTACCTCTTTTTAGAGGTTAGGTGAACTCCAGGAGGGTCTGCAAGTCCCATACGGTCCATCCGTTGCGGTTAACAGATATTAGTTGAAGGTTCAAAACTTTAAAATATAGTTTTTATCATTTTTAGGTCATTTAAGTGGTTTTAGAAAAAGTTCCTGTCTATTTATATTATATCGTTTATAGATAATAACAACCTTGCTAGCATATACAAAAATAAAATACTATAGTGTAAAAAAAGAAATCGCTCAACTATTGTTGGATTTGTGAACTCACGATTACTTATCGATGTGTCTCAATATAACAAATAACGCGAGTGATAAGAAAATAATTGACGAGAGCATGAGTACCGTAGGATACTTCCTATTGGGCCCCGTGTCAAACGTCCAGCGCCCATTACAGTCTACAAGTATTGACCAATGCATTCGGGGCTGATCATAGATTAGGGTTATATTACAACAGATCTGTGATAGGTCGAAGCAATTGGAAGACAAACGTCCAGCGCCCATTACAGTCTACAAGTATTGACCAATATACAACATTATTTCTTTGAAAAAAAGAAAGAAAATGACAAGCATGGCCTTTACTGTAATAAAATGGAAATACTTTTCCAAGGTTATTATGAATGTAATTTTCCGGGGGGATGTATACGAATATATTACAGATTACGGCATGAGACTGTAGAAAGGTCTATTTTAATAATACATGATGGGGTGCACACAGTTTTTAATTTGAATCTGAATGAAATCATTTTTTGGCCACTAATTTATAGTTTAACAAAGGTACAGTTAAACCTTCATTTAACGGACACCCTTGTTGCACAGTCCTTTGTCAGTTAAATAAAAATTCAAGTCAGTGGATTATAAAAAATAGTGCCAAAACATTTCCTCGCTCTTATGCCAGGATTTTTTAACCAGAACAAGGTTCTCTCATTAATGTTATTGTTTTACCTCGTAACGTTCTAAAGAAAAGTCCCGGGCGGGACATGGACAGAGGGGTGCGGGAGGAAGGCGAGAAAATTGGGCAATCAAAGAGGAGCACTTCTGATTGGTTGAATTACTGTATCTAATGCGTGCTTCAAGACTGCTGAAAGGAAAAGTACTTAAAACTTGGTTGCCATGTAAAGCTCTTAGTGTGCGTAATGCAGGTGTAAAAGCGCTATAAATGTATATTGAAACCCATTTACCATTTACCATGGGCCACGCCTCCACAGACATAAACATGATTAATTCAGGCTCGTATCTTTACACAGCACTTGCATGGCCGTTTGGGTAAAGAATAGTGTGTGGTACAGTTCTGAGCCTTTAGTGATAAAGAAATCCAGTAAGTCAGGTGTTTTAGTTGTGGATGTGGGCCAGTAAGTTGGGGAATTTGGCGTTATTGTATCTAATGAAAGCTCGTGGAGGGCTGTCCTAAGATTTCTTCCCCTCGGGGTACAGAGTTGAGACCCCCACGTTTGGTGTTTTGCGTTATAATCCCATCCGGCAATAAAACAGCTTCCTAATAACCATGGTAAAATAAAACTAATAAACATGGTAGGTATCAGCACATACCTAGGTGGACAATATATCACAGACTTTTTACTGATTTTTTTCCCCGAAGAAGTCTACTACTGGCCACGTTAAGCATCATTCATTTCTGGTTCTTCTTCCTTCCATCAGCACAGTACTTCTTCATCCTTTCAGAATGGGCTGCTTTGCATTCTAGTGATGATGTGTTGCCAGTCCATTTTCTGCTTGTTCCATCTGGGAATCCCTTAATTCTGTCTATGATCATCCTGTATTCTTGTCTGTTGTATACTGCCTCCTAAGTTATATTCTTTTCTTCCATGTCTTCCTTGACTCCTTTAAGCCAATTAGTTTGCGTCTTCCTGTGTAGCAGATAGATTTGTAAAATATTTGTGAGAAAGTAAATACTAACAAAAATTATCGATAAAACGAAGCTTCTCTTATTCTTTCAATTCTTTCGGTGTTGTTACCGGTACTTAAAACACTCATCTTTTATGTAGTTCCAAAAAAAATCAATTCTATCAAGTTCAGGAATCGAGCTGTTCATACGATTGATCCTCCTCTGCAATCTGTTGAGAAATTTTGTAATGAGGTGGTTATAGATTAATGCAGCGTTGTGTACCAGAGCCGGATCGTGCAAAACCTACATCCTTTGACGTATGTTCTCCAGGTACCATAAATATTTTGTATGCCCAATACTTTCAGTTCCCTTCTATTTAAGCGTAAACCTTTTGTTAGAAGATATCTAAGAAGAGTCGATGCTTGAATCGAGAAGCAGACGGATCTTCCTGTAAGAAGGATTTTCCTGTACCTAGTAACATAACTAGCCCCCAGAACACCTTGAAATTTGCATATTGTGAATATAAATTACTGCACAGCGCATATTTTGATATGAAATTTAATTGCGAGATAAATTTATGGCCATCGATCATATAAACTATAAAATTGTTAGATAACTTGGCCCGACTTTGACACAGTTAGAAATTTATTGTTTCGTTAACTCGATACTACTAACGCCATCTAGTTAGGCATTCTTGAAGTTAACTACCGTTTGGTACTCAAAGTTTAATATTGTGTTTTTGTATATAACAAGGGGCAAACCTACAGGCATTTCACTCAGAATAAATGCCTTAGCAGAAAGCTAAATGGTGCTTTGCCGGCTTTGGAGAAAATACTATGTATGTAAGTCGAATCTGTTTAAATACACCGAAGCCGACAACTTTTGTTAAAAATTCTATTTAAATAAGCAAAATATTAGATCCGAATTATATGTGACAATCATATTAAGAAGTTTTTTTAGTTAATACATTAATGGCTTTTTATTCACGTGTAGACATATCGGGATTGCCCAACTACTTTCGAACCCTTACGGGGTCCTTCGTCATGAGTTCGCTAAGAATCGGTGCCGTGGCGGAAAAAAAAATTGATGCGCTTGTATTACACGTAACTAATGCACAAAAAAAAATTAAAAAAAAAAAGATCTAATCTTAAAATACGTCTTTATACATCAAGTATTTTTTTTCTTAATCACAACAGAAACATAAATACAAACGGGCATAATAAGCACGTCGTATATTCCCATAACCATTTTTTTCCAAGTCAAATCAATGTCAGGTCCCGCCAAAAGCATAATATCGTTAACATAAACTTATTTAAATACATTCGCTTTTAAATCTTTAAAGCTGCGCATATAAATATCGAGGCCCGTAAAGAAGAAAAAAAAAACTTTGTCCGCTCTAAACGATGTTTTTACACATCGGCCGTGATAAATCGACGCATTAAAAACTTTAAAGGGGACGAATAAATCGTGAGATTATTAATTGTGATAATAATGTCGTATTTTAATACCAATGTTTGTACTTATACACCAGAGATTTCCAAACTTTTTCATGCGTAAACACCTTGTCATTGTGTGTCATGAAAGTTAGACTCAGTACTTATATAACTCACTAGTGGGGCGTTTAGTTACTCGCCCCAGATGCGCACGGATGTAATATAAATGTATTAGAAATATAAACCTTCATATTTAATCACTCTGTTCATTAATGAAAATCGTTTTGAAACCCTTTGCATAATTTAATAGATCTACACTTAACAGAACGGGAAGCGACTTTCTTTTATATTATGTAAAGATAATTCAATATTATTCCAGAACTATGACAGCTTTCTTATAATAATGTATTCATATAGTGTAATAAATTATTCCCATGTATTATTTATTCACATAAAACGAAATAAAGGTCACAAATAAATTGAACTTATTAAGTTACGTTAGTAACCCTTTTACAAAACGTAATCGCCCCTTGGGGGTTAATATAGACCATTTTGGGCATCACTGGTCTATTTATTCTCACGGTTTGCTTATAAATGACTGATAATTATCAGGAATTGATGAAAACGATAATGTAAATCATTTTTGTTGTGATTAAACGAACCTTTAACCAAGATTTTACCACTCACCTAGTGTTAAGTGACGATTCGGTATAGACGTCATGCCCATGTGCAAAATTTGCGACTGTGACATAAGAAGAAGACACTTTTTAAAGGCTGCGTCCACATGTGTATTGTGCGGGTTCAATCAGTCCTCCTCATAGATAAAAGAGAGACTAACTAATACCTGAGAGACCATCAGTACTGCTCTGATTTGTTGCTTTAACATTTGCTTCCTTTTTACAAAGGAACCTCCTGAATTCTAAAGTTGTAAATTTTAAACTAGACTGTAATGTACACTCGCGAAGTAGACGTATTGCAGGCAGATATATTGCGTCATACAGAAAATTCCAGAAGGAAAATAAAGCACATACATTTACACAGCGCCATCTATCTTATCTATAGTAATTTATAAAGCTGAAAAGTTTGTTTGTAAGCTTGATGTCACTAATCTAAGGGACCACTGGTCCGATTTAAAAAAAAAATTCCAGCGTTAGATAGTCTATTTATAGAGGAAGGCTTTTACCTAAATTTACGAGGACGAAATCGCACGCACAGCTAGTAAATAATAAAATTACTAAGGTAGTTACATAAAAAAGTGATATAAAAAAAGCATACTCATGTTCCTATAGGCGCGAGCCTTCTGAAGCCCGTATTTATTTAGAAGAATTATTTAAAATAAGCTTTGATATTACAGTGACGTTCAGAAAAATATTAAAAAAAATCAGAATTAAGTAAAGAAGTTTTGATCTCAACTTTAATAGACATCAAAGAAACAGGAATCAAGTGACTGAACTAGAACAAAAATAAATAAAGACCTTCAAGTTGCCTGGTATTGTTCTTTAAATTAAAAATTCCTGAGATAAGTTCTAGCAATTTTAATATCATAGCGGTATGCACTATAAATGCTTCGGTTTGTAGAATGCGGGCATTCATTTTGTCATTGGTTTATACGGATATTAAAACGCAGGACTAGACTATTTGTAGAAGCTTTTTACTAAATCGTATCACAGGTATCGCATAGACTGGACCATTGGCCCAGTTGGTAGTGACCCTAGCTTCCGTTCCGGTGTTAGTGGGTTCGAATCCCCGCTACATACTTAAATACATAGCACCCAGAGTGTATATGTAATATTTGTATGAAACAGGTGTTAAATATTATTGTAAGTAAGCTATCAATTTAGTACTTGGGTATTTCTTGTTACCTTAGGAATAGACCTGGCTGGTCCGTTGGCGCAGTGGGCAGTGACCATGCCTTCTGCTCCAGGGGTCGTGGGTTCGATTCCCACCTCGAGTCTGGGTGTATTATCCATATGTATGTAATTATATTACTTTAGTTAATCTTTAATTCCCGCATCATATTTCATTTGTTTTTAATGAAATTTTGCAAAAAGTCTAAACTGGCATCATTTTTCCTTAGAAGCGTGGAATGTTGTGTGTTTATTAGACAGGGTCTCCGAAAATATTATTTGAATATCAATATCTTCAATTCTATTTTATGCCATTTTCTTAAATGGAATAGCCTCTATCTAGTAGTATGTATGTATCGATAGAGTCTCTATTTACCTTTAAAATGATACCAATATTTCCACTTTTACCGTTCACTATTTTCTTTAAATTCCAATTAAGTTAGAGAGGGCGTCTTTGATTAATTTTCTTCGTTCTTCCTGACGTTGCACGACATCGTTCAAATCGGGCAACGTTTGCTTCATTCACCGCTCACGTGCATTTCGCGCCAGGCAGCGACTCGTTCTTACGCTGCGCTTAATACACACTAAACGGATAATCTTCTTCGTGACGTTTTACACGACTTCTTTGCTGCTTCTTGATCCGGCTTCGAAGGACCAGCTTGTTCGGGATCGGTGCCTTGTCTGGGTTATATTGGCGGGGCAATAAAACACCGACCTTTCCTTATCTTCATAGACTACCAAGGGGGCGAAGATATAAAATCTCGATCAGTAATTTTGAGAGGAATATGGAGATCTGCCGCTGATTTCAAGGTTTTAATAAAAAAATTATAGCAAGGTAAAATATTTCCATCACTCGACAAGTCAGGCATATTATTAATAAGGTTGTCAACGGAATTTGCAAAGGCTGACCAATCAGCTCTTCTCAGTTTATATTTAAGGAGTGGGTATGGGTTATTATAAGGTATGGATCGCTGGGTTAAAGAGATTATAATAGGGAAGTGGTCACTTCCATAGGAACTGTCAAGAGTTCTCCATAAGTTTTTATTACTGAATGTATTTAGATCGATTTATTTACTTTCTAATCTTTTAATTTTATCAACTATTAAATATTCTTAATTTGTTAACGTCAAATTGTTACACATAATTGTTTTAATATTTATGATATTCTTAAAATTACTTTAATCCTAATAACCTTTAAGGCATTGTCTTGCTTATGAAGCAGTTAAGCTAATGTATGTTAGCCATTTAAAACAACTATTATTACAAAATTATCAGCAAGTTTTGTAAATGTAATGATATAAAATAGACTATTCTAATCTGTCTATTAAAAAATTTCTCGATAAATGGGCTATCTAACACTGAAAGAACTTTTCAAATCGGTCCTGTCGTTCCTGAGATTAGCGTGTTCAAGCGAACAAACAAAGAAACAAACTCTTCAGCATTATGTATTAGTATAGATTAAAAAGCGTCCATTACTATAATTAAAAATATTCATTAGCAATAAAATAAGAGCCGGCTTTATTAAAAAGTCGCGACAGGACAGGCGAAAAAGTTTTATGAAAAATGAGCTGAAATTTTCCGAGGGTTTTTAAGCAAAGATTTCTCATTATCCTAGGTCGGGTGAAATTGGAATATTATCTTATTTATACATTTAAACAGTTAATATCATTTATTAAAATTGAACATTCCTATTAGAATTATTATTTTAATTCAAGTAATTTTAAGACATTCATGAGGGTCGATACTCGATATAGAATACTAGGTTACTATTGTAAAAGTATTTATTTATGTGATAAAATAAGATAACAAAAATTACGAATATACAATAAATTTTATTTTACGTTAAATCATTTTTTTAATTTTGTACAAATGCATTTCTTATATCTATATAAATAAAAATAAGTTGCTAAGCGGGAAACTCGAGAACTTTGTAGATCACTGCGTCTAAAACAACGAAACAATCTTGCAATCAGTATGAAAATATTGTGTTTCGTTTTGATATTATCTAAAATATACTCTATTGTCTACACTAATATATACAGCTGAAGAGTTTGTTTGCTTGTTTGATTGTTTGTTTGTTTGCTTGAACGCGCTAATATCAGATACTACTGGCCCGATTTGAAAAATTTTTTCAGTGTTAGATAGCCCATTTATTGAGGAAGGCTAATATATCGTCACGCAAAAATTGATTCTATTTTCTTTAACCTAATTATAGGCGGACGAAGTAAAAAAAACAAATGTATAAATATTGATTGAGGCTCCACATAATAATATCGGGCTTATAAAAGAGGATTAATAATAATACTAATTTATTAGATTGTTAAACTAAACAAGGGGATATGTTCTTTATGTCAAGAAGATAAAGTCTACTTTAGCGTATCTTCATTGAACTTAAATATTTTTGGCTTTAATACGAGATGTTTTTTAATAAACTGTAAGTGTTTGTAAGCGTAAAGACTTCGCAAGGATTATGCCAACCTTCAATATATGCCGGAGCAGCACTTCCCAAAGTTGAAGTATTTTTGAGGACATACTTCAAATGTCCTAAACCATTAATTAAGTGTCAAAAATGCTAACGGATAGGTCATAATAGCGATAATTGGAAATTAGAACTATTAAGTTCAGGCGGAAGTACGGCTGTTCCTATAAATTCAGATAAACGAAGATCAATAGCAATATCTACTGAAACTGATGTCAATAATAAATTTTATAAGCACATGTATTAACAAATGTATAAAAAAAAAAAAAAAAAAAAAATTATAACTTTTATTGACTTCGGTAGTGAGTGTAGCTTGATGCGACAATCAGATGCTCAAAATCTTACTATATCTCAATTTTTATGACGTTATTTAATATGAAACGTCAACTAATCTTATCTTTATTACTAATTTTTATTTATCTTAATATTGTTTTAATGTAAGCATGTTTAATGATCTATTATTATTGGGACAAAGGGTGTTGTAGGATTATAAGCTAATTGAATTGACCCCAGAAGGATATTTAGTTCATCTTTTTAGGGTAAATTTTAGGTTTCCATTGAAAACTGTTTTTGAGTATTTTGTAGTTTCCTTTTTTTATTAATCCCTATTAATCTCGCTCGCAATGTAAAAATCAATAAAATATCAAATATAAACCAGTGTTAGAATGGGTCACCCATCTACCACCCGGTCGCAGCAAGAGCTACTTAACCTAGCGATGACACTGATTAGGCCACGACCTCCTCATTTACAGACACTATTTAGCTTTATATACAATCCTGACATTCTTTAAAATACTAATACAAATAATTTAAGCTTGCTGATACATTACCAAGTTTATCTTTATGTAAGTGTTGTACAAAAACAATTTGCCCATCTGCGATAACAATAACAGTTTAAAAACGGCGAAACTTTTTTGGATAACGTAAGCGAAGGATCGACGTTGAAACTTCAAGACGATCGAGTGTTTCTAAAATAAATACTCACGTTGCGTATGAAATTGTTCTTGTTAGTTGTATATCCCGAATTGGTGTAATTATTGCGAATGGCGCAACTTGGCACCCTAAAGAAAATAATAAATGTTATTTCTTTTATCAATTAATTAATAATTATATCACACGCTCAATCATAAAGTGACCTAACTCAAAAAAGCTGATTTTTGGGAAATCCCAAAAAACTTTTGTCCATTACGACTTATTCCGCATATAATTCTAGAAGAACGGCATTATATATGTTACTACAAGTAAATGAAGTGATATTGAAATCATATTTTATTATTTGTTTGTCCTTTTAGCTAAAATCTATCTATTGTTAAAAAAAAAAATCTTAGATTGGTTCATAGAGAAGCATCTTCTATAATGATGGTTCGTGATGAATTGATCTTTCTTCTATAATGTGTAATAGACCAACTCGGTCATGTGACACTAAAAATGTCACTATTCTTAACTTATGTTCCATTATAGCCGATCATGACGTTACTGTAATGCTCCCATAACGCGGTAGGTTATACGTTAGGAAAATGCGTAGGACTATGCTCGTACAGCACGTTTGTGGGACCCAGAATGCGCAAAAAAATATTTTTTATACATTACTGTACTACATGTTATAGATTAATATTAGTGCTTTATAAGATCACTGTGTTATAGGGGGATTACAGCACCACTGAATGTGAATTGAAAAAAAAAACAATAACAGATTTATTTTACTTAAATTTATTGAAAATATAAAACCGCTTTTATGACCTACAATGTAATAATAATTTCAATAAGCAATATTAAAAATATTTGATAAGGAAATTCTTCATATTAAAACAATTTTGATGTGTGTGTTTGTATAGAGAATATGAAATTATATATTAGTATATGTGCTCGTACGTATATATGTTACATAGCGATATTTTTACAATAATTAATAGATAGATGAATTTTTGAGGAATAAAAAAGGAAACTTCAATTTTAACAAAAGCGTTTTCATAGACAATAAAATCCACTAAGTTGGACAAACGATTGAATCCAATGCGGACTAACGAACTAACAGCTACTAGTGAATAAACTACGTATTTAACTGAAGGAAAATTAATAAAGTCTCTCTGTTTTTTCACCGATTTTTGTAAACTGTATAATAACTGAGTGCCATACGAACGTACGAACCTTTCGAACCGTTCGAAGTCTAAGAATCGACTGAATTTACGATGAAAATATTTGTGCTTGGCCCACAAGAGGCAAATCTTTATCGTGTCACGCTTTTTATCAATGCTAATGCAATCCGC
>JANCMC010033613.1:39602978-39684771 GCA_024363005.1 Charaxes varanes
ATACATAAGATTGAAAAATCTGCTTTAAGCGTCGAAATAAATTTATTTTACTTAATGCATATGACCGTGACATATACCATTATATGTCACAGTTTTGACAATAATAAGTAACAACGACCTTCATTAAGATATAGTTAATTGTAGTTATGTTGTAAAGAATTATTATGACAAAATAATTAAGATCCCACTTTCAAATAAACACTTGAATTTGGACCAAATTACTACAAACGAAGGTTACTTCTTCAATTCATTAGGATAACATATTCTATGAAATGAAATGAAAATATAAATTACAGGAAAAATTAAAACACTCGAAATTGCAATTTAAAATTTAAGTAAAGATAAAGTTATCAGAGACTAATAATGTGACGAAGCTCCTTTGACATCGCGTGTTGTAGATTTGTGACACAATTTAATATACAAGTTGACACGAGGCGCGTTTCAGAAGTTAGTGCTAATCTAACTTCGGCAGCCTCAAGAAGTTTGTCGCAACACCAATTCGCTTGTTAGAAATTGGGCCAATTAAATATCGAAAAGGCTTAAATAATTTATATATTAATACATGAAGCAAAAACTTTCTGTACCATTTCATGAAAATTACACGAACGAAGGAGTGTGAAAATTGACAAAGTTTATTCTTCTTCTTCTTATTCGTTCACTCTTGGCAGAGTAGTCGTGGTCATGGAACACTATGAAGATGCACCGCGTTTTTAGAGAGGAATCTCCATCTGCTCCTATTGGCATTTTGACGGGAGCATTCTGTGACTGGCTTCTTCAGCACGGTCTTAATAAGATCTGTTCATCTTGTTGGAGATCGTCCAAGTGGACAAAGTTTATACAGAGGAGTATATGCGATGTCATATATTTTTATAAATATACAAAATTATTAAAATAAAACCTCACGCACACCAGTGCAAAATCATTTATACACACATGCATACATTTTATTATTGGATGGTGTCCAAGCGTAGTCATGACAATAGATAGCGCAATAGACGTCGTTGTGCTATTAATTAAAAATTTTTGTATATAGCTTTAGAAAAAGATATAATACGCAAATCAAAGGATTTTATGGCGTCTACTTTTAGTTATTAAATAAGGAAATAAATGTGGATCCTTTTACACAGTTTCTTTAAGTATGATACAAAAAATAAAGAGTTAACATACTACGAAATATCGAAAGCCACGGGATGTACAAAGATGAAATTTGGTAGAGAAAGTTTAAAGTTAGAACTTTCAACGATAAAGTCTTTTTCGATAGGACCACATTAAGGGGGGTGGTAGAGGCAAGTTTAATTTTACGCGGATAAAGTCGTGAGAACCAGCTAGTCCAGAAATAAAATTTCAGTGCTAGCAAAGAATGAAGAGGCAATAAAACTATACCCGTAGGACCCTTCCGTTATCACTCCCAGTTAGTTGAGTTTTACGACACGAGTGCCTTTCGTTAACGCGTTACGTCGAAATTAAAGATAGTGATAAGATGATAATGGGGGTCACTTAAGCGAAAACTTAAATAAAATATTAATCATAAACATATTGCTCAGTGCAACCGGCTTTAAAGATCATTTACTTAATTAACTATTATTAGAAATAATTATCAGTCACTTTGGCAATCAAATTTGGATATTACAAAGGCATCTCCATCTCTTGTCGCATCTTTTACCGCATGTACCACGGGGAGTGTTCCGAGTAATTGTTCGTTAGCTGTATTCCTCTACAGAATATCTTGCCAGAACTTGAAATTTCACTCTCACCACCTTGATGTGCTGAAATCCACGACCGTCCATTTCTCAAGAAACTTCTTACCTCGCACAATTCCCCTGTGGAATCAATTACGTTTCGGTATTTTCAGATACGCCATGGGGATCTCCAAGAAAATAACTTACTCATTCCTCAAAGGCCGGCAACGCATCTGTGAGCTTTCTGGTGTTGCGCCTAGTTACATATAAAAGAAAAAAAAGCAACATGTGGGTAACGATGGTTACACTGGCGACATTCGGTGTCAGACAAAATCTAGCACATATTGCAGACATAATCGTCAGTTGAGGATGAATCAGTGAATTTAGCACAACTTTTTGTTTTTTTTTTCATTATTGTTGCATACCAGGCATCTGTCTCCAGCTTTAATATTCTCATCATCACCATCATAAGTGGCAATATCAGATACAGAAGTTTCGTTCGTTTCTTGTAGTACTTGGCGCTTTAACCCTTTCAGGTCCCTTCTTCTGTAATGTGGTCGTAGTCTTTTTCCGTGACCTTTCCCTTTCCATCTCTTTTCTTTTTTTCTTCCCCGTTTTTATCCTTTTCTGCAGAATCCAATGGGCCTACTTGTTTAGGTATCCTAACAAGCGCAGGATTCGTATTCGAATTTGTTTTCAAGTGCTTGGAAATGGTGAGTGAACTACTTTTGATGTGCTGGGAATTATGGTTGCTACGATAGGTCCATTTCAGTCTTGGATTGCAATAGACTCAAATTGGAGAAGTTCCGTAGCGATGAGATCTTCTTTTGTGAAGAAGTGCGGGTAATAGTGAGTACTCGTGGGTAATAATGATTACTGGCGGGTAATGGGAGTCACCTGACTCTAATTACCCGCAGTTACAATAATGAGAAAAAGAATAAAATAAAGTAAATCTTTAAAGCACTGATGTAATCTGAAATGCACATTGCAATTGAGAACATCTAAGTTCCAGTAAAAGTTTTAATCGCCTACAGCGGGATATTCGACACTTACCTGCTGATTGACGTAAACTTATATCGACGGAGAACAAAAACAAAACACCGGCGTATCTCATTGCCGCAGGCGCTGCCTGGCGCGAGCTGTTCCAGGCAGCGCTAGGGTTCCAGAAAAGGGGTAGGGAGGGCACCTACGTATCGTTCGTTCCTAGATCTGAGGGTGTGACTCCCATTGCCCACTGGTTACTATTACACTTCACTCCACTACTGACGTGTCGCTTTATTTTACGCAAATTTGTATTGTAATTGTTACGATTGCATGTTTATAGAGTTTCTTTTGCCATGGATTTTGTATCGCCATTCTATTTTCTCCTAGCGTTATTCCGGTCTAGTACCAGAGGCCGCTTCGACTGCAGAGGATTTGGCTGTGGGCCGAGTTAACATGACCGGCGGCCTGTAACGTCATCCTCGGAACCCCAACAATATCTACAACCTTACGACTAATATCACAATATTTCACGGATCAGCTGGCAATGTTACAGCACAGCTGCCCATTTCATGCGATCGTTGGTAAAAGAACGCTGAAAAATTCTTCTTTTCATCGATGACGTTGCTTGTATGCACTAATTACATTTATTTAACGGCTGACCTTGGATTCATATGATGTTTATGATTTCGGTGAATGTGAAATTCTTTAAATCATTTTCAGACATCCCGAAGTTAAATTATTGTGGTTGCAAAGCCCTCCCGTTAGCTCTTGTCATGTATCTCAGCCTTGGGGTAGTTCAGTTTTAAGGATGCAAGCAAGGTGGTTTAAAATCTTCCATTACAGATAAAATTATTATTAACTAGCTGTTTCCCGCGACTTCTTTTTATCGGACCATATCTAAAAATCCTCTACAAGCGGACGTCTACTAAATATAAACTACCTTCTTGCCAAATTTCAATATTGTAGGTGCCGCGGTTTTTGAGACTTCGAGTTTGGTGACCTTTTGCTTTTATATATAAAAAGAAGAAACTATTTAAAAAAAATACTTGGAAAACCCTAAGATAAATTAAATAATTTCTTTACTGTAACTAAGGTTTTTTTCTTCCAATTTTGCAGTACAGTTATCATTAATCACTACATAACCGATCAGAATGAACGCCCTGTCTGCTTAGAACCAAAATAGCGCGGTGACTTGGTGTGAAATTTTATTAGTGCACTGTTTTTTTTTATTTTTATAAGTATAATTATTTTCATAATTATTCGAAAATTTTATTTTCATATAATTAACCACAGAGGTTTAATGTCTCCCATTAAGTTTCATATAAAGTGTATACATTGGATCAAAAAGATATTGGCTGAAAATAAAAATCGTCCGAACAAATACGAAAAAAAACACAAATGGAGCCCATTCTATAAATATTTCTCTTCATTATAAAACTTTGATATTACATATTTAGCAAGAAAAGTTAAAAAAAATGGAAATAGACGATGTAGTTGAAAGGAGATTACGCATCTTGCTTAAGGGAGTAATTAATGCAGTCGAGACAAATTAAACTAACGTAACACTCGTGCATTGTTGACTCACTTTCTGCACGGTGCACTAATCGACTATTAAAATCCAATGTTACAAGAGGTTACGAGGATAGGCCAGCGTGATGAGGTTGAAAACGAACATTTTACAGATTTCTGCCCAAACTGAGAGTGTGCAATTTCCCAACGTAGCCGTGTTTACATAACGATCAGAAAAACCCGTACCTTCCGCAGATAAGTACGGTGAATACTTTAGAAATAGTAAGAAGAAAAATTGCGCTCCGCCAACGACTCTACGTCCGCCAGCGACTCATTAAAACTTTGCAAGTTAAATTACACGGGCAAACAAATCTATTTAGCAACTAAGGTTTTGGCACTGTTTTGTATAGTTGTTTTTCAGCTCTAAACTTAATTTATTTCAAATAAACGACGCTTAGGCGACTCCTGCTTTAACCTGATCGCAGCATAATTCTTTGTTATGTGGCTGTGAGCGAGTCAAGATGATTGACTGCCATTTGACATCATCCCCGGAATCCCCTCAATCTCAGGACTAATATCACTGACTGAGTACAATGTTTTACGTGCCTTCCAAAACTTGGTGATCAGAAAACCAGTATTAGAATGTGTCAGCCATCTATATAAGCCGGTAGCGGTAACAAGTGTTTAACCTAAAGATCGACTGATTCAAGTGACCACGACCTCCTCAATAATACCCCTCCTAGTACAACCTAGTCAATTATGAAACTTGATAAACTTTGGCGTATAGCGGTCTGAGAAGTTTTCTAAGTCGGACGATGTTACAAGCATCGACCAGTATGACATACAACTTGACGCAACTTTCGAGTTTAGAGGTACCTAACTTGAGCCGGCGTAAAAATCAAAGTTATAACTAACTTGCGCAAAACTTGTTCATATTCTGGGATAGTAACTTTAGCAAGTTCATCGACTTTCCCAAGCACTGGCGTTATTGAAATAAAAATTACGCTGTATACTCTTTGATGTCAGGGGAAGATTTTAAATTAAATTAACTTATCCAGCACACATAGCCCGTCTCAAACGTTGCAATTAAATGAAATCTTATATACCTAATTGTGAATCTAAACCATTAAAAGCATGAATAAACTACTGATTTGGCCATTTATAGGGGATGGGTAAGGATCGCTAAGTCAGGAAAGCATATATTGGAATTCCGATTGGCTGCCGTTCTGTTGGCTGGCTTAGTTAAAGAGAGATCTAATAATATTCCTAACACTGCTAACAGTATTAAACAGACGCTTAGTAACTCTCTAATATCCGTACGATCTGACTACTATATGCGATGTGTTTCAATCCTCCCGTCATTAACTTATATATCTTTCCCCTACTATCTCAATATGATGACAGAAGAATTGATGCAGGTGTCAATATGGCGATTATTATTGGTGTTACCAGTGTTAACATATCCTACTTCAAACTGAAGACCACAACATTAGATACTGGGAAGACAGCCTAAAATCCTCCTTGACCTTAGTGTTACTCATTGGCGAGATGAAACGGGTCTAGAGCCGAGGGAGCAGCTAGCTAGATTGGTTTTATTCTATACATAAAATATTCCAATCCATAATACATTTCAATAATTTCACAATATTTACCGTTGACTTCCTTCAAATAATGAGTGTTGGCTGTTGACTCGTCCCATTAAAAATAAAAGCGAGAATAAATTTCAATATTTTCATGCAAAACGATACAGAACTTTCTGCAGCAACTTAGATTTAAAAGTATCTTGTAATTTTATATAAACCTTAGTTTAACTATGCTAAAACGCAGATAACAAATCATCCAAAACGTACTTGATACTTTTAAAGTACAAATCTGGTATCGAAAATATTATTTTAATATAATAGTACAAAAGTAGACCGATCAAGTTTGTGCATGTTCAAACATGTAAGTAGATCAAAGAGGGACGTCTGGAGTTAATCTCACATGTCTCTCCTCGCGTCTAAAATCACAGCACGTTCTTCACATAAATCATTATCCGCCTTCTGTATTTAAGTTTAACTTAGACATTTATTACGTAAGGGATGCTGGTGTAAGCTTGACACTTTATCAACCGTCTTACTCTGTAGCTAGTTTATTACTGTCGGTAAATCATAAAATACCGTTACACAGTACTACATACATGACATCCCTCCAACATTACTTTTCAAACCTGTAACAATAGGTATAACTTAAAAGAATTTCTTATATGATATAGGTTTTCTAGGACGTCTAGAACGCCCGACAATACCCGGGCTTAAGCTACTAGGGCTAGTAAGAATTGGCGGGCCTGTGCAAAGTGGTTCTGAGCGGTTTGATGCATCTAACAACCTTGTTTCATCTGACAAACTCTCCCTAAGTGCCAGCCCAAAGTTTCTCCTATAATCCGTCATGTCAGTTTCGAGTCGAGTTATTCGGTAATATGTACGTATGATGAAAGTATTAACATCGCTTGACCATTTCATACGTACTCGGCGTTTTCCTGCTTTAGTGGACACAGGTAAAAGGACATTTGCCCCCTGTGCAACAGCTAAAACAGGTGTTGGTGATTCTCGGGAATTTTCATCTATTGAGGTAACTGATGGTACATAAGAATTTGAGGATGGGCTATAGGGTTCTGGAATTGAAAAACATGGTGACGCTGTTCTACTCTTGTTCTCGGTCTGTCCCTTCGCTCTTGAATCAGCTCCATCATTTCGTGGCTTTGCTTTTCGACTAGAGCTGCTGTGGCTGCTCTGTAAGTGTAAAATTAAGATATCCTTACTTTTGCGTTTTAAAAAGTTTTCTGTTTGTTTTAATAAGTAAGTAAAAGTGTTTGTTTTAATAAGTAACCAGTTAGTCCTCGTTAAGAGAATCAGATTAGGAATTCTATTAAACAAAAAGAAAATGTGTAGGCAGTATAGTACACGATATATAAAGCCTGTAACCGATATATAAAGCATTCTATTTTAACTAACTTAAAAAAGAGTTATTGCATGCTTCGCGCGAAACTGAGTAATAACAATTTAAATTTCGCAATCTTAACTTTACAATACTAATAATCTTATAAGCTCTTAATATTAAAGATATTCTTTGATCTTATATCCGTGAAATAAATGTTATAATAAAAAAATAATAACGTACCAATCAACTTTTTCCGGTAAAAGAAAAAAGAACTTACAGCTGTGAGAGCTTAATCAAACTGTTGTCGAATTCGATAATAACAACGTATGGTAAATTAGTGTTGTTTCATATTAGTAATATCGAAATCGATAACGTAGATTGTTTTGTATACATATGAAAAACATAGTAGATCTTACTGATAATCAGACGGTTGGTAGCTTGAAAACAAGCTTTAAGTTAAGGCATGTTTTATTGTCCTTAATTGATTTCTTATCTTCTTCTTCTTCTTCTAGTGCCATCTCCTATCGGAGGTTGTTCTTTTTTTATCTTAAATAAATTAAAAAAATATATATATATTTACTTAACGAAAATAATTTTCCCCTTTAAATGGAAAAGTCATTGAATTTTCTAAAGTGAAAATAACGAGCAGAAGATAATATTGGAGCCAATTATAACGAAACGATGTAAAAAGATTAGGGATCTGTATAAAAATTTCGATAATGTGCGTGCGAAACCTGAGCGGGCAGCTAGTGTAGAATAAATGGCCCAGAAGAAAATCTTTACGGCATAAATGAAACTACACAACCATAAACTTATTGAAATGATAACATGAATAAGCTTGTTATATTTGAGGTTGATAATGCTAAATTGACGGAGTCAGATAAGCGTAGATTTGATAGCGGCTGCGCTGTCATTTAATTTTATACAAGAACTGATTTAGAAATTATCGCTAGTTTAATAACTGTCGATGTTATGTAAATAAAACTGAATAGTTTGATTGTTTATTTGAAAGAAAGAAAGAAAAAAAAGCTTTATTTGTAACTGCATATTTGTAAAATATATAAAAGTACAATCAATAAACATTAAAATTATATTTAAAAATATAACAGCAGCATACAAAAAGGCAAAGCAGCTCAGCGAATCCCGCGTGTCATAAGAATACTTTGACACGCAGCGCTGATTTTCAGCTGCAGCCCTTTATTATAAGTGACGTCACGGTTACACGATTATTACAAGAAGACAAGAATTGGTGGGCTAATTTTATAGAGGTTATTTTTTTTTTGGGTATATGAAATTATTAAAGAACTATTAATAGTTGGCAGTGAAACTTTATTCCTCAAACGACTATAAAACGCCAAAACTTGTCTTTTTACATTAAACAAGCTATCACTTAGGGGCTTAAAGATAGTTTTTGGATAAGTATTGATATCATGTTTATAAAAGAACCTTCACAAATAATGCATTATTTTACAACGAATTTGGTTAACATAAAAATTGTTATAGTGAGCCAACCATAAAAGGTACATATATGTTGTCGCTCCATTTTATTTAGGAGTTTTAAAGGGAAACAATTTTAGTTCATTTTAGTAACCAGTATAAAAAGCTTGTTTTAAAAAAATATATTTTATCTTTACTTTTTTTTAATTTATTAGTATTTATTATTTTCTTTTTTTCTTGTGCGTGAATTCTATAGATACCTTACCTAATAGCGGCGTTTGTTTTAACGATTTGTTATACACTATATTTGCTTATTTAAATAAGGAAATTAAATTAAGGTGTTATTTATGTGTTCGGAGTAGCATAAATTGTAAACATAATATGTTTGAAGTATTTAAATTACTTTATTTTAAATAAATATTTACATTTCTATTCTAAGTATTTTAAAATACAATTTGGTATAGACTGATGCTGAAAATCAATCATCACTTGAAATGACTAATTAATGAACTGAAATTGCGTGTTAGCGATGGTCGGAAACTGGCTCTGTCCGCAAATTTCACGATTCAGTAAATTCATCATTGGTTATAATTGGATGTTTATTCTGCCATAGATAGCTTCACAAATTGAATTTACACAGATATCAAATAATAGAGAAGTAATACAATAAAATAAAAATAGCCTTTATTTCTACTAAAACCTACTTGTACAAATTTTATAAAGCTTTAAATCCCGTCTGTCTGCCCGTAAGGTGGTCCCCCCTAGCATTTCCAAACTATTAGACGTAGAGACTTGAAATTTTCCATGTTCCATGACAAATTCGGCAATTTTTTTTTCGTATGTTCCTTAAGGTAAATGAAAAGATTTAATAAAGAAAAAAAGTACTTTTGACAGAACGAAATATATGCTTGCAGCTAGTAATAAATAAAAAGGACTTGTAATCTTATACTAATATATAAAGCTGAAGAGTTTGTTTGTTTGTTTGAACGCGCTATTCTCAGGAACTACTGGTCTGATTTGAAAAATACTTTCAGTATTGGATAGCCCATTTATCGAGGAAGTCTAAGGCTAACACCCTGTTAAAATTGAATCTATTTCCTTACCTAATTTAACGCGGACGAACAGCTAGTGTGAATAAATCACTAACCTACATTACAGAGCTACTAAGACAAACCCTAATCTGAATACGAAACAAAACAAAGCCGATTGTTTGAGATTAAAAAAGTTGAACATTTTCAAAGACAACGTTCTTTGTTGCTTCAAACTTTGAAAACTGCTTAATCAAATGCGTAAGACAGTGGCACTTTTTATTCGGAAGCTTGTGCTGTGGGCGGTTATGTATGGTGCCTTTGTCACCGGTGACACTAATATTATAATAAAATATATTCGCAGCGTCGGCGCCCGTTTGATAAATTACAAAATGTGACTGGAAACGTTTACACGTGTTTTGCTTGCGGTAAGTTATTCTTTATTGTGTACTAGCTGCACCCTGCGACTTTGTCCGCGTAAAATTAAACTAGCGTGAGTTCTTAAACCTCCATAATCTGGTCCTATCGAAAAATCCGTTCTTAGCGGATGTTGAAAAATTGGGGCAGTGGCAGTGACTCTGTCTTCTGCTCGGGGGGTTGTGGGTACGATTCCCACATATTAACAATTAGGTTAGATTCTTTAGAGAATTAAAATAATTAAATCAAGTCCAATAAATTTATTTATTATTTTAATACTGGCGGACCCGGCAGACGCCGTCCTGCTCGAACTTTGGGTTACTTACCATTTACTACGTTCTATTATCCTATAATATTGTCCACGATTCCGTTCCCGTTCCCTTTCTGTTTCCCGTTCCCATTCCCTTTCCCGGAATGTTTGACAGATACGAATCTCAGGAACATTTTGTGGGAATATTTTATGGGGAATGGGAAAAATATGTAATTTAGAAGTATGATAAATAAAAGATTTTTGTATATCAGCACCCATACACTTTGAAGACAAAGGCCAAAATATTTCGTGTAGTTAATGCAAATAAGTGGTAATATTGCAAGATAAAATTTACAAACTGTAAAAATATGCTACGAAACTTTATCGTGCACCCAATCGGGTCATTTTGTAATGACTTTTAATAGAGTTATATAAACATTTCTGCGGGATTGCGTACAGAAGTCGTCAGTTTCGTGACAAGTAATACGGTTTTCGACCATTGCGGCGTTTATCCGAATCATCTACCGTATTGAAGTTCGTGATCTATCGAAAGTGTTGCAAAATAACGACGGCCTCGACATCGGTGTTTTTTTAACTAAAGAGATGTCACAAATTTTGAAGACAAAGGCGATCTCATTAAATTTTGTAAGCCACCGTCTCTATAAGACCTTGAACATTGAATTGATTGGTTATCTGATCAGTTACCTAATACTTTTACCAGTCTGCACAAAACAGTAGATAATAGGTATTGTGCCTATTATAAGCATCTGTGAATAAGTCTTTTGTATTATATTTGATAACATTTGTTAACATATCGATACCTCCCACGTAAACTGTTGTAACTCCAAATTCTCACCTTCACCGTAGAGCGTAACAAACATAGAAATTGAAATAAAATCTTCACTATTTAACATATTTGTGGTATACAATTATATATTCAATAATGACGATTACATTATTGTATACAAAAATATATTAAAAGTGACTATTATATTATGATTTACTTGTTTGTAACGCTCTACTGTAAAGCTGGGAATTTGGGGTTACGACAACTTACGTGGGAGGTATAGATATATAGACAACTATTGTTACAAATATATTTTACGAAGCCAATATAATGGGTACCGACAGGGCCGAATTTAGATGTCTGGAGGCCCGGGAGCAACAGAGAGTGGAAGCCCCTAATTATTTTCCTTTTAAACAAAAGATTTTTTAATTGAAGAGTTTTAATCTTATATAAGTACTGTTAATTTCTAAAATAAACCTGGGAAATGCGTATCAGGCTCACGCAATAAGGGTTCTGTACCATTACGTAATATTTTATCAGGTTAAATGAAGATTTATTCTTTTCTAGGTTAACAGGAAGTACCCTATAAGTTTTGATTCCCTTTTCGAAAGTACTAGTTTGGGAAATGCGCCATAAACTGCTCTATCTTCTGATTGTGTACACGTAAAGATTCGAATTTTTCACAGCTTCAAGAAGCTGCAGACCTCAGTGTTTGGTATTAATTTCAACTTTATAGGTAAACGCATTCCCGTGAAAACGGGTCGTAGCAGGCAGACGGATGGCGAAGTGATCCTGTACGGGTTTCTTTTTATCCTTTTAAGTACGGAACTCTAAAAATGCAAAATAATGAAATATAAGATCGTTTAAAGATCATACTTCACGACTCTAAATATGCAATAGGAGAAAATAGGTTATACAACAAAAATATAACGACATTTCTGGCAACATTTCTAGCGCGAGCTATTTCGCAGTAAGTTTATCTTCACAGCGAAGTTAACATGATGCATTGTGAGTTGATTTGTGGTCAGGATAGCGACGTCTCGATCCCCAGCCCCGTGTGGGCGTTGCGCCTTTCAAAATTCATGTTCATAATTTACGAAGATGCATTTAAATTCAACTGCGATAATAATAAATAACTTGTGATAACCAAACATTGCAGACTGCCTCTAACTTACCTATTTTGATGTTTGTCACACTTGGTGTTTTGAAATGGGTGTTTTAGATCTAATATATAAGATTCTCGTGGCACGGGGTGCGTTGCCAAACTTCTCCGAAACGTCTCTACCGATTTTCATGAAATTTTGCGTGCATATTGGCTAAGGTTGAGAATCGGTCAACATCTATTTAGTAAGTATTTTCGGCGTTTAAGTATGTCTATAACTCGGAAAGAAAATTTGAGAATGGTAATAAGTACCACAATTTTTATATGTTGTGATAGAAAATAATATTGCAATACTAGAATAGATGGTGTAATTGGTTATGAGGAGACACTTTAGTCCACTATGATTAATTTATGCGCCTTGCTTTTAAAGTGTCTGAATTATTTGCGACTGACAAAAAATGACCAACTATTATCATTGTTGATATTTCTTATCCGAGATATCTAATTCCAATATTGTGGTATCGTAGGGCCGTAGAAATAACTTTTCAGTTGAAATTCTGCAAATAATAAATTGCCATATTAATTTTTACTGTGATCGTATTCTAGCTTAAAGTAATTGATATTGCGAAGATAGTAATAGGTTTTCTATCTTATAGAAAATCAGCTTTCGTGATAGCAATAGAGATGGGGTGTGCTGGCACCGTTGGGCTGACAAATGAAATTAATGCATTTCTCCAGAGAAATAAATGTCATTAGTTCCGTTCGATGAGTTCGCTGCGTCCAAGAACGAACTTTCTTATGAAAACATATTTCATTATCTAAGTAGTTGTTATATATTTGATGACTTATTTTTTTAAAACACAGCTACATATTGCTAATTTAACAAATTATAGCTTGGAGTTATATATTATTATTTACTCCCTGTAAAAGCAGTGTAGTTTCAATTACTGCCAAAACTAAAACAAAATATTAGCTAAGGTGACTTATCTTTTATGGTAAAACCAAACATCTGGACCAGATTGTCTAAGAAGATAATTTCTGTACTGATAAACTTATCTATATTATCTTTGATAAGGAAGTTTAGAGATATGTTAATTTTCATATGTAGAGGCAGATACTTCCCTTTAACTTTAAACAAACAAATAATAAAATATCATTAAAATAAATGACAAAACGTCTTTAGCGATTTTTCAAAAATCAACTTTTATGAGTTGGGTCAGTTTAAGATTAAGCATCCGATATATTTTGAACTGTCGACTATATTATGGAGTTAGATTTCATATTGACAAATATTTTATATTAGTTTTCACATTTAGCTAAAACAAAATGTTTTTTCGCCCTTATTCAATTTAATTTGAATTCCGTAGTGACAAACGGATGAAGTAAAGAATCCATCAATGTCTCCTAATTTGACTTTTATTCAGGTTGACACCATTTTTTTCGAACCGGCCAGTAGATCCTGAGATTAGCACATTCAAGTAAACAAACAAACTTATCAACTTTATTTATTTGTATAGATGCATTGAAGAGGGCATAATTTGTCTTATAATAATTTCTCTTATCAGATATAATATGTGTACACTCAACAAAGCATAAGAGAAAAAATCTTTACGTATAAGTGTAATTGAAGTGTCTGTTTGTAGTGACGATTTTTTTTTTAACTAATTGCATAAAACTGTAACAAAAACACAAGTTAAAACTGTTTTCTGTCTGTTTGTTCTGACTAATCTCCAATATTCCGTTATATTGTAACAGCTAAAGAGTCAAAGGTTATGTTAATTAAAATGAAAACAATTAAGGTAAGAAACGTTACGCGTTTGAATTCAACGAGGGAACGAAGTCAGTACATTTTCGCTGAATATATTTTATTTAGATTTTTTCATGTTAATTTATTATAAATTACTTTTAGTCAGCAGGTATTTTCCCTCTGGTGAACAAAGGCCTTTTCCTTCTCAAGTTTACTCTTTTCTGGGCTAGCCGTATCCAGGATTTTTTATTTTAATTCTATTTATTGTTACTATTTATATGTGACGTGGAAGAGCTGAAAAGAAATTTGGATAGTTTTAATCTAATTTTTGATATGCGAATAAATTCAAAGGCACGAAATGAAAAATATTAAATGTTCCATAAAAATAAATAAAATTTAAAGTGAATAAAAATTAGCGTAGAATTAAATTATTTTACTAAATTCATAAGACACATAAATAAGACATTAATAACAAAGACGACGCGCGACCGATTTTAAGACAACTGATGTTAAAAGGAATAACAAATGTTAATTATTAACAAGAACAGCTATAATCCATAGATTATTGCAGTTTTTTTTTTGCCGGGTTCAGTCTGTTCGACGTCGTCCTCGATGGAAGACGTCGCCCTTTCGTGCCTGCTTCATCTGTCCGTAACAATATCTGTGGGGAGTGGCGTCCAATGATGAAATACAAGTTTCACTTAATTCGGCAACAGATGCTACCTCAATATTTTGTCTTATACCGGAGCCGGACATAGTTCAAAGTGTTTGTACATGTTTGTCCTTGAAGACTACAAAGTTTTACAAAACTTTGTGAAGTTACACAAAGTCCCCGGCCACACTACATGATCATTGAAATGATCATTCAAATGAAGCTATAAAGGAATCATAATATATTCATAGACAAACGCAACGCCATGCTTCAGTCTAATTTGTCAACTTGACATCTTGACACAGCGTACATAAATTATGCCTTTTTCCTGCTACATTACTTGTCTATATAAGATGTTATTCATATGAATAATGTCAATTATATAATAATAATATTTTTTTAAACTTTAATCGATTTAATTATTTAATAATAAGTATTGTACTGCTTCATTTTGCCTATAGCTAATATATAGGTTTCTGATCGCTAAGTGTCCAGAAAAACATAAGAATATGAACCAAGAAAAAAAAAAAAAAGTAATCTCGGGTAATATTTTAAATGGGACTGTAAGTTTAATTATTTCATGCCTTAATGCCTCAATACTTTACAACTAAACCTTGCGAAAAAGATATGTTATTAATGGAGTAATAATAAATGGATCTAATTTGATAACTTTCTAACGTCATACTTAGAAATTCTAATTATATAATTATGCAATTTCTTAATTACAACGCTATAAATGTAGGGAGCTTATTATATGCAGTTTATTTATCCAGAAACTGCTATCAAAATGGGACTCAAAATCGTAGTTGTTTCGGTAAGTTTAGGTCAAAATACATATAATACTTCTATTTCTCATTAAGAATGGACTCATTTAGTAAAAAAAAAATTACTACATTCTGTGTAGATACCACCGGCTTGTATTACTTT
Organism: Charaxes varanes; assembly: GCA_024363005.1. Classification (NCBI taxonomy): domain Eukaryota; kingdom Metazoa; phylum Arthropoda; class Insecta; order Lepidoptera; family Nymphalidae; genus Charaxes; species Charaxes varanes. The sequence goes on from JANCMC010033613.1 coordinate 39,618,417, forward strand.
ATGTGAATTTACTAAACATTAAATTTTGAAATGGTCCATGGAATGCTAAGAAATTCGTCTCTGATCATCCTAGCTAGGTTAAGGATTTACCTGTGTTAAGGATGACCAGCCATCCTCCCTTCAAGTGCAAATTTAAAGAATACAGTTAACATCGCCATTTTTATTAACAATAGCTCATTGAGTATATAAAAGGTTCGTGTGTATTAATGTACTATGTAATGAACATTCATTTGACATTGTAACATTCATTGAACATTGTAATTTGTCTGAAAGTGTGTTTGTGAATGTGCTGCGTGTGTTTTGTGTGTGCTTTTAGAATCAATTTAATGTAACATATAGTTTTAATTTTAATACAGAAGCAATACTTTCTGCGTAGCCACGGCTTGCCTTAAAAACTAAAATATAAGGAAAACCTTAACGAAGCTAATTCGACACATTGATAAATGTTCGAGGGACTACCGGTTCGAACAATAGCGTCTCCTCTGATAAATTTCACTTCCACTGGCTTTCATGGCTTAGAAGTCTCAAGGCATGAAAGCCTGTAAATGGCGAATTTTTCGACATTAGTTTTTTTTATCTATAGGAACTAACTCTCTTTGTGGTTTTTGCAACTAAGTGCATCTAAAATGATTTTTAACCAATCGAAATTTTAAAATCGATTTTGTAAAGCCTAAAATTTCAATTAGTTTGGTGGTTTCGTATGGTCCAGGGCATGGATTTTCTTTTTAATCTGTTCGATAACTGGTCAGCTCCTCTACGGGTACGCGATTCTAGACTATCTTAGCTGTTACGCCTATACCGTCACTACCCCTATACCGTCCGAGACAGTAGTATCCGCATCATTTAGTATACCGTACCGTATCGTACCGTACCGCACCGTACCGTACCGTATCTTACCGTACCGTACCTTACCGTACCGTTCCGTACCAATCCATTACCTTTATATACTTTTACACCATCCCTTCCTTTATTCCTATCTATTTATCTAATTTGAAGTAGCGCCACGCTTGCAGTTATTTTGATCCGTAGTCAGCCGAATTGTGCCAACGCGTCCAGGTACAGGTACCAATTGTGGCGCCACACCACCACAGAGCCCTCTGGTGATGCAGATGTCCAAACGCCTACCCGATTGCCTCTTGTAATATAAAATGCTTTCATATATTAAACAAACACTAGTAAGTGAATAAAATTTATTTATATTACGTTAAATTAAGGCATGAGTTGTTTAAGGCACGTAAAGTTTAATATACGGGGTTAGTTCGTTCGTTAAAAGAGCAAGCAATACATTAGCCGAAGTGACACTTCTATTGTCTGGGAGTTTCCGCTTGACACGTTTACTTACTCCATTTATACGTTATTTTGTCCGTTACAATTGATACTGTGTTCTTGCTGACCTTGTACAAGCTTAAAGTTGCTTTTGCTTTGAATTTTTTGCGTATAATTAACTAAGGATCGCCGGCTTGTCCAAATCCGCCCACAAACCTTTGCACAATTCCCTTGTGGAATCAGTTGCCTGCTCCGGTGTTTCCGAACATATACGACTTAGGAACCTTCAAGAAAAGAGCATACTAATTTCTCAAAGGCCGGCAACGCATCTGCGGACCCTCTGGTGTTGGGTGAAAGCCGGCTGCTTGTTTGCCCCTTATAATATTAAAAAAAAAAAAAAATAAACAAACAAACCTTTTTGTGCACGACATATATTATTATATTGACAGAAAAATAAAATCTGTCAATTAATATAATGCTGGAGCCAAATATGGCTCAAAGCGTTGGTACATTTTTGTCCTTGAAGTCAAAACGTTCAAATGAAGCTATGTCTGACTCCGGCATTATAATATAATATATGAACCGAAAAAGCGACGCTAGAACGAATCAAACGTATTCATAAATAGAATTTATGAATGAGATAATTTATAGACAGCGAGAGAATTAAATAGAATACATATAGTGTAGTCATGTAGATATTATGTATTCTATCTAAAATTTGTATTCTAAAGACACGGCATACGATGAATGAATTATCGTTCGAAGCTTTATCGGAAAACTGAAATTCGGCTCGTGTTTTGAGGATGCGGGCTAGTTTTGAAGCACTAATGCGGAGTGGGTTTACCGTATTTCATATGCTAATTGAATGCCATTGTAAAAGTTTATATTGGAAATGGAATTTGAAATTGGAAATCAAAAGTTTTGTTTATTTGTACAGCCGTATTAGGTGCCAGCTGTAAGCCGGTTGAGTTCAAGAATTTTGTTAAATTTAAAAGGATTTTTGTGCTGAAGTCTAATTATTTAGCTAAAAGCAAAGTAGCCTATGTTATTCCTTGTAAAATCTGCTATCGACCAGTGAAAGTTACATCTGAATCGGTACAGCCGTTTTGAAGATTACCCGGAACAAATAGACAAAAAAAAAATGTTTTAACCTGCATTGTTCAAACCTTATTTCAAAATTCAAAATAATTTTTTTTTCTAAAAGCGTTCTGATATCTCTACAAACTCAAAACTTGAGGATGAACAACCTAACTAGACCTTTTCTTATCAAGAATTAATACAAGTTCTTTATTACAAATGAAATCGCAAGTTTTATCTAATATATAAAATTCTCGTGTCACGGGGTGCGTTTGCAAACTCCTCCGAAACGGCTCGACCGATTTTCATATAATTTTGCGTGCACATTAGCTAGGGTTGAGAATCGGTCAACATCTATTTTTCATACTCCTAAGTGATTTGGGTGGCCCACAAGGACGGAGTAGCGGGGCGCAGCTAGTATATCTATATATTAATACGTGAAGCAAGAACTTTCAGTACCATTGTATTTAACTTGCCCGGACGGGTATGAAATTGGGAAAAATTATGGTCTAGAGGATGGTGTGCGAATACTAATATTTTTATGAAGTCTGTATTATTATTTTTTTAATCAGCCTATAATGTCTCACTGCTGGGCAAAGGCCTCCCCACTCTTAGACCACTCTCCCCTATCTAGAGCTAAACCAATCATTGACTCTCATTTCCAAAAATAATTAATTCTCTATAAAGTACACTAAATAATACTATAGTTATAAATTTAAAGGAAGCGTGCTTATTCAAAAAGCATCTTATTCTGTTGAATATTATATTAAAGATAAAAATGATTATAGTTGAGTCGCTTTCATTTTGTACCTTGCATTTGTTGTTAATAAATTTATTTTAAAATATAAATAATAAAATGATTAAACTTTGAAATGAAATGATTTTTATTTGCTGAATATGCGATTAACAATATTCTGCCTTGTAGCATGCAAATATTAGAAATTTCCAAGCACATTTAACTAACTTAATAGCATGAAAATTATTATTAATAATAATTAAGTATTAAGGAAAGCTTTAGGATATACAATAATGTCAAAAGTATTACATAAAGTCAGGAATGAAATTTAAAAGATCGAACAATTAAAATAAGACCTCACGCACACCAATGCCAAACGATTTATGCACACATGTATACATTTTACGTTAAGATTGTGACAAAGAGTAGTTATAACGACCGTACGTATATTAATTGCCAGATATAACAATGTCGTTGTATAAAGAAATAAAATATCGTATATAACTTCATCTAAACTGACCTAACTCAAAAAAGCTGATTTTTGGTAAATAGCAAAGTTTAGTCATTTACGACTTATTCCGATTATAATTCGATAAAAATGGCATTATAGTAACAAATTATGTACTTTAATAATAGTTAACGTAGCGATTAAGTTAACATATTGAAATGATCTTTTAATGATATTTTATTGTTTGTGTTTTTAACTAAAATATGTTTTTAGTTAAAAAGACAAAAACAGCTCTATCTCAGTGTTGGATAAAGATATCCAAATAAATCTTAGATTGGCAGATAGAGGACGTTGGAAATCTGAGTCTAACCGTAATAAGTTTATTTCAATAACGACGCATACCCTATTTTAAATGAAAAAAATATATGTATATAAATAGAGACAGCATAATAACACATTAATATTTTTTCTATGATTTTCATTTTGGGCAATATTTTTTACATTTCGTTTGCTATTTGTTTTGTTTTCGTTTGCTTTTTAATTTTGCTCGAATTTGACATCTCCCGTACCTTTTTTTCTTCATATAATCGGTCTGCGGGGTTTTTTAAGACGATTCTTAATTAATTATTAAAATAAACGAAACAGATCCAACAAAAATTCATGAAATAATTAACATTGACCTAAGGAGATTATTTTATTTGTAAAACACGTATTTTTACTTAAAATATCTTAGTATACGAAAATGAGATTCAAGGATTTCAATAATGGGATTATATTGTAGACTTCAGATCGCTCTCTACTTTGCTTAGAAAGAAGAAGATATATATCTTCCTTTACCTACAAGTAGCATTATAATACTTAAGCATTTCGATTCTTTCACTTTTCGTACATATATATTTTATTATTGATAAGCGTATAATAGGATGGGTTGACGACATCAGAGGATCTAGCACGAGTGTTAGACATATCAAATGATTAAAAGATATTCGAAGACGACCAAACAAGGACATAATTAGAGTTTTTCTTTATCGAAAACAGGATAAAGTTAAAATTGCAAGCCGCAATACTCAATCTTGCCGCAAATAAAGAAGTTCGAATTCCTTTTTTAATACCAACCGATAAAAATTACGCGCACACGTCACTCTGAATTAATGCGTGTACAAAAGATGTTCAAGTTCTCTTTGTACAACGGAGGCAGCCCTAAATTATAATGGCACTTTCACACGGTTACGAATAAACGTTGATGTTTTTGAACAGAAGCTAGTATGATTTTATTTGCTTCATGATATTGATAATTGAACAATATATAAAGTCCTAGGACTAAATAACTATAAACATACATCTAAAACTATATTAATAGTTCTATGTACAAAATTAATTATAAAAATTCAACAGAAAGTGAATCTTTACAGAGAGAAGAATAAAAAACATTAGTTATTATTAAAAAAAAAAAAATATATTCCCACAACATTAAAAAAAATTAAAACAATCATTTGAATATGAATTTTAATATTATTTTTTACAAGATCTCTCGATATTGCAAAATATCTTCATAAGACGTGTTGAAATGGTTCCCATTATAATAACCTATAAGAATACGTTATTTCTTGTATTTGTAAGATTTGTTTTGCCATAGCATGGATTATGGCGTCGGATAAAACGGTAGTATTTGATGATCCGATAAGTGAGCATTAGCTGTATGCGCCCGAGGTCTTATTTATTATTTATAGAAAGCCATTTACGGGGCTCTTGTTTGGATTTACAGCTTTTCTTGTTCCATGAGAAAGATTTTTTATGTTTAGCAAACTTTATTTGTGTCAAACAACTATTTTATTAAAGTCTATATAGAGGAAACAAATGAAACAAAGTTTAAAAGAAAATTAAAGCAATGGCTAATAGAGAAATGTTTTTATGAAGTAGAAGAAATATTCGGAAAATAGGGACGTAACAATTAATAAACTTTCACTGTAATTAGCTCCGCCTGACATTGTAATCAATTTATTATGTTATAACTAATATGATTTTTAACTGACATTTTATTTAATACAGTATAAGTAACATTGTAAAATCGAAATTATTTTAAATCTAAATTGACTTATACAAATATATAAAACCTTTGACATTTAACATTATATAATAAACATGTTTTCATTTCAATTTCTCGTAATAAGAAATAAATTGGCCAAGAGCGTGTAAAGGCACGCTTATGTAGAAAGTTTTCGTATCCGATACGCTATAAACGTATTCGTTAAATAACTCCAAAAGCTGTTGTCCGATTGCGTTCAAAATAATTTTCCTAGTGAGTTTTTAGCAAGTTCTACCAACATGGAAAATTTCAAGTCTCTACGAGTAATAGTTTGGAGATGCTAGGGGGGACCACCTTACGGGCAGACAGACGGACGGACAGAGCTAAATTATAAGGGTTCCCTGTAGTACTACGGAACTTTAGATGTTCTTTCTAGTAATGAACTTATGATAGTTCTTGACAAGCCAAGGTCTTTTAGTAGGTTGTATAGGGATCAGATATCGTAAAAATACCCGTAACCATTGTACATATGAAATTTTCATATGATAGTTGTTTTTAGTTCGTATGAAAACCACAATGAGGTCGCTTTATAATTCGATGAGCATATAGTTGTATCTACACGAAAATATTTATAGTTACTGAACATTGAAATTGCAAGTTACAAAAAAAATTACACGTGATATCCCCTTTATAATATAACACTTTCCGAACCCTTTTCTCTCCTCGAAACTCACGCGTTTGACGGATGATCCCTAAGTAATGTAACCTTTAATATCAGAGATGGAACTCTATACTAGTAAAAGGTCAGACGCTGCCCTATTACCTTGTTTAACCAAGCCACGACAGTATTCCTCGTTATATGTAGATCTTCGACCGCAACGGCATTGTTCTCATTAAATAATATTCGTGCAAGCCTTATTACCACGACATAAAGACCATTATAAAGGTGATAAATTACTCATGTCACATTAGTATCTCACGATACTCGGCATTGTAATGATGAAACCAGTATCGTCTTTCAAAATCGATCGTCTACAAATAATGGACCGTGCTGTATAACTTATGTCTAGTTTTAATTTTTATTTAGAAGTTAAATTATTTAACTATTTTTGGGGTTCCGTACCTCCAAAAGAAAAAAAGAATCGATCACTTCGTTCTCCGTCTGTCTGTCAAAACACTTTTTCTCAGAAACGCGTAAAGGTATAAAGTTGAAATTAATACCAAATACTGAATTTTTTGATACCTTAAAGCCGTAAAGAAATCAACCACTTCAAAAGAAATTTTGTGAAACGTAGAAATCATTCAATTATTTAATTTAAATCTTCAAGTTGTTCGTGAAGGTACGGAACTCTTAGAGTGGCGAGTCTGACTCGCACTTGCCCGGTTTATTTTGAGCACTTTGAGCTGTCTGGCTCCGGTATAACGTATTAATATTAATGATATGCTGTGAAGACCAATTGTGATCTACATAAAATATACAAAGTGCGCACAAAAATACCTTTTCTACGACAAAATTGAAATTCCCGGCTTTTATCTTGTATGCATGTATTATAGATACAAACCTACTCCTTCAATCGCTCTGTTTATCGGTGAAAACTGCATCAAAATCCGTTGCGTAGTTAGAAAGATTTGCGCGTACAAATATGGGAAGCGACTTTGTTTTATACTGTGTAATGATAAGTAAGAATACTGCAGTTTTTTGTTATCATACTACTACTAGGCACTTTTTTATTTGACGTCATTTTATACAATGAAATTATTAAGAGGCAATAACGGACAGGCAGACAAAAATGTTTTCACTCGCGTTTTTGATATACATATGTATGTAGCTATCGTATTTGTAGTCAGATGCAATTACTTACTTACTTACTGGAGCGGCTCAGAAACCCAAAGTGAGTTTTGGCCTCCGACAGGAATTCGCGCCACTTGTTTCGGTCCTGCGCTGTCTCTTGCCAGTCGCCCGCCCGCATATGCAATTAGTAAAAAAAAAAAATCATAACGTTACACACATACCCCTCAATTTTGTTTATATATACATTACGTTCACACTTGTTAGTCATGTTGGATAACAATAGACACATCGATTACGTGAACGCTCCATCTTTCAGAAGTAGGCGGTGCATTGTGTGGGTACGAATGGGTATTCAATCCTACTCATTGATTGATGGTATGCACGTCTACGCCAATACCGGAATATACAAGCGCATATTAAGAGATTTCACATTTTAGGTCATTTCAAGTATTATGCCATGATTATATTTGAAACTAGCTGTACTAAATTTTCTAATTTTAAGAATTCAAAAAAAGAATTGTAATAATTGGTCCCGCCGTTCACGCCTGGTGCGATGACAAAGGGAAATAGGGATTCATTTTTATATTTAAAGATTAATTAATTTTAATTTAATTGTATTATTTAGTAATAACAATAAATCTCCTATACATATGCATTAACAACGACATTCAGGCTTGATATTCTAGAATATACGCAAACATGAACAGAATAGTCAAACTTTTTTTTAAAATTTGCATGTTCTATAGGTAAGTTGATAGCTACTGTTATCGATGTAGAAGCCTGCATTTTCCGTATTTAATTTTTCTTTGAGGTGTTCTAAACGCTTAGATGCAAAAGATTTATCATCGTCTATTAATATAGTATTGCAGTATCGGAATCCAATTCCTATAACCTCTGCCTGTCGTGGGATCTCACGACACAGGTTTGCGTGCATATTGGCAATGCTCACCTTCTATTTGCACAACTCGATTACGTGAGTCGTGTGCGGTTTTGCTAACAAGATGCAACAAACATGATGCGATGATTTTTTACTGATAAGGTTAAGACGTAACTACGTACTTTTTACAATTTTTCTCTGTACATATCATAAAATTAATGTGGCAATGAAGTTATATGACTATATTACATATAAAATTATATAATAATAATAAATAACGTTTATTTGGCCAAAATATACATTTCACTTAATCAAAGCAGTATTTGCCCCCAAACTAGGATTACCTGTATCTTGAGGGCATTCATTTCAATTATATTCAATCGTGTGTCCAATATAAAATTGTGCAAAAAAATAAAAAAATCATTTGAAAGCGTAATGGAGGTAAGACGAGGGAGACTTTGAAAGAGTTTATACCAAAGTTAAATGTTGAATTTTAAATAATATGTACAGTATATAATCCATATAGCAACATTCTATCTTTTCTAAAACAGTTTGTGTAAGAAATTGTAATTATATCCTCTTTTACAATCATTATGTACCGAGGATGTTTTGGATTGTTCTGATGTTGTGATGAGGTAGAGACAATGCAGAGGACGATTGCTGTGCGAGTATTTTCAGAATTTATACGCATCGAAACATACCATTTAACACCTCACCTATGATTTAACATTGCTAATTAGATAAAGGAACTATGACAACAGCGTAACCTTTCTGACGTACTGAGTCGGGCGGGCGCCGAGCTTTCGCCCCCACTACGGGCGGGCGGCGTGCGCGCAACCCCCTTTTTTTAACATACATATATTCCTAATAAGAATTCATTATATTCCGTAAATTGTTATATTTTTGATTTTATATTATACATATTTCTTAACTAGCCTGTTTGTATAATGCAGATACCAACATTAACATAACGACAAACCGCATTGATTTTTTTTAATGTTAAATTATCAAAAACAAAAATTTTAATTTCTTACAAATAAATAAATTGAAAAAAATATTTGTATTAAAATTGATACAATAAAACCAACTATACTTTTGTACGCTCATGAAATGTACCATTATGTAGAAAAGCATGTCCGGTAAGTTATTTTAGAACGCAGCCTCTTATCTTGCAAGCTTCAGATCATTAAATCTTATATTATAATCTTTACCACGCTTAAAATTTTAACCCATTATACTAATACCTTAATAGTGCATTATGAACTTTTACTTAAAAGAACCTGACTTTTATTTTTAAACGTGGAGAGCTGTAAATTTGATTTATCATATATATTTTTTTATTTATTTTATTTTTTTATTTATTTTTTATTTATTTATTTATTTAAAAATTTACAATATACTTTTAACATTAAAAAAGAGCCGTTAAACCACATAAGGTACTCATCTTCGCACAGGTGCACTGTGATAATATATACTTTTATACACCTTTCTCTTAAATCACTCTATTCATTGACGAAAACCACATTAAAATCTGTTGTATAGCTTAAGACACCTATGTTTACAAGGACTTGAAGCGATTCTTTTTATATTCTGTAAAGATTTTGAATTGGGAAAAGAGAACTTTTTTGGCAAAAAGCAACACTGTAATGAAAAGTGATATTATTATTTAATACTTTTACCTTAATGTCTTGTTAATAATAAGAAAAAAACATTTCTTTTATTTTATTAATAAAACTTATCAGGTCCGCGAGTATCGTAAGTGTCTCACCAGTCACTCTGTATAATTAAAATCGAGGGTTTCTTTTTTATTATTATTTTCTTTTTTATTATTGTTTCGTTTTTATTATTATTCAGTGGTTTATGTGGAATAAATATGAACATTGTGCTTTGTGGCGTATAAAAGTTTCTTTCTTCTTTTCTTTCTTTCTAAAACACAAAATTTGTTTTTAAATTCCCGCAAAAATACTGTCCCTTTTCTCGACAATAACTTTTTTTTATTAATTTTCGAATTTCAATTCGTCTTCGGCCGTTGATTAAATTGCAATTATACTAGTAATTTATTTTTTGCTTTTCATTTATCCGAGAATATATATTTAATATATTTTTAGGACAGATGGTGGAGTACATGCATTGAATTCCACAGCACACTTTGATTTGGATAGATATGGTAAAAGTATATTTGATACTACTTATATAACATATCACATGAATAAATATTTCTACAAGAATGACATCAGTATATTTGTTAGAAATTGTTTAAGGGTTGATGACAACTTCTCAGCTAGATATAATGCTAAATCAAGAACATATTTGTACAGGTAAGGCGAAAATTAAAGTCGTCTAAACTTACAGTCCCTTGCAGAATAGGAACACGACTTTGCGATGAGACCGAAATGAACGTTGAATCCCTTTTGAAATATCCGTACTATAGAAGGGTAAGTTTTTTCTTTTATGTTAGGAAACAGACGAATTTATTTTACATAATTAATGAAATTAAATAAGGTTAATACATAGTTATTTTTTGCACTTCAGCTAACAAGCTAAACATTTGATCTCAAGGGTCGAAATCGTAACAAAAGCCATTTGTGATGAAAACTTTTGTTCAGTACCAACTTTTGTATTTGGGAGTACGCAAGCGATGCAAGATATCTTCACATATGTCGTCTTTGTATTTGATCCATAACTGAATTGGTTGTGAAGAAAAACACGTGGTGATGATAATTGCGAACAATAGGCTATATAGCATCGCGCTAAAATTAAATCTATTTATTTACCTAATATGAAGCGGACGAAGTCGCGGGCACAGTTTTAAATATAAAATAAAATAATTTTTGAAGTAATGCATTCCGTGGGCTTGGTAATGGTTTCAATATTTTTTTTATGTTACAAGGGAGCAAACGAGCTCGCTGCCGGCCCTTTATGACGAGTGTAGGGTAGAAACAAAATTACGGCTATTATGGGAAATTCCTTTATTGTATTAGTTGGGAAATATAAAGCAATACTTATACGGCTAATATTCACGGTCAGATAATCTTTGATATCCATTCTTCCTACAATAACTTTGCTAAAGCAGAGAGGCTGTATTATTTCTGTACTTCCGAGCGATTGGCGCGCCGATGCCAAGATGTTTGCCAAACGTATCCAACGACGTGGATAATTGGTCTAGTGAGTTGGCCAATAAGCAATCAAGAGTTCTCACATTAATTTGAAATTTGTTATCTACTTTGACAAGTTTGAGCTCATAGTACTCTGCCCAGGATATCCGACCAGCCGGTGAGTGCAGGTGACGAGCGCCGTGCTTGATGACGTACTCCGTCCACCAAACGGCCAGGTCGACGGGTTTTATTGGAGACTCTCTCATTAGACTCCTCAGCCTCAGCATGTTCTCTTTGTAGCTGTAAGAATATAAGGCATCAAAATCTATACATCTTTATGAATGAATGTATGAAAAGTTTATTCAAAAAAGTTACACAACTACAAAAATGAAATATTTTAACCAGAGCTTATACTAAAATAATAAAACCGATGAAGTATGTAATAATGGCTATTTCACGCTCTGATAAGCTGGCCGTTAAAATATTCCGTAGTTTAATTGTTTGCGTTACCTTGAATGTAATGCAGTAAATAGAAATTCTTTGCTTTGATACATTCCACTCTGACTTATGGCATTTAAGCTGAAGTTCTCGACATTTATTCATGCGTATCGAGTAAATTATAGAGATTATGTACATTTAAAAATGTGATGTTAATGCAAAATAAATGTTGCTTTGTAAGCGCATTATTTGGGGACGAAAATCTCTATATTTCCAAAAAGATTGTTTGTATAATGCCGGGCTCAGACGTAGCTCAAAGTGTTTGTACATTTTCGTCCTTGAAGACTACAAAGTACTACAAAACTTAGCGCAGCTACACAAGGTCCCCGGCCTCACTACATGATCATTGAAATGATCATTCAAATGGAGCTATGTTTGGCTCCAGCATAATATCAATGTTGACACTTAACGAGCACATAGCCTGTCTGATGTTAAGACTTTATAGCCGATAGACATCCGTACATATATGTATATACTACAGTTATAAAAAAAAAGTCTATTTGTAACGTGGAAATTATTATTTCTTACTAACTGCATATATTACTATAGACCACATCTATATAGCAAAAACGTAAATTAAAACGTTTATGTCGGCTTATATGTTCCTGGTAATCTCCGAAACGGCTGAACCTATTTGGACGGGACTATCACCGGTAGATAGTCGAATTTACAATGAATAATAAAGGCTACTTTTTATAAAAAAAAAAGCGCCTCACCAATTTTCTCTAGATTAGAGGTACTTCCTTGAGTGAACAGCATCACGTTATAAGCGAGATATCTCGTTGTAGCTAACGAAAGTAGTTCCAGCAATGGAAAAGGTCACGAGAAACACGAATGTCTCAAGCTCAAGTCGCTTTTCGTAAATTGCGCGCCAAATGTTTTTTCGTGCTCTGATTCTTATGAAAAGGTCGTCGAATATGACGAATACGTTACGAGCTTACGGCGGATTACACTTTAAGGAAACCTGGTAGCAAATAATTGATAAAATCCGGTGTTACTGTGCGGGAGCTGTGAAGTACTCTACATATAAGCTTTGTAGAGTATATTTCCTGATGATGCTGCGATGTCGAAGCGAAATTTGCGGTGAGGCAAATCTGAAAATCAGTGTAGTGTAGTGCTGTGGTGGCAGGTTAGGTGGCGTGCCTTGTCGGTTATAGCAATGCATCTATTTTCCCTCGTCTTTTTTCGTAGATTTGGGCAAAGTAGTTTGGTTTTTCAAGCAAACTTGGAACCGACATTGCGATTCGATTCGATGAACGCCGGCTGTACGGACGAAAAACTGTCACGTTCCTCCTGAACAACGCGTATGTTACATTAGGTAAGGGATAGAGAGGCACGAACGGCCTAAGAATTCAGCCTTATCGCGTAAAACTGTCGTCCGTAAACTGAACTTACAACCAATGTTTTTATTTTTATTTTACAAGGGGCAAACGGGCAGGCACTTCACCTCAGTAACTACCGACGATCGACATATGTCTTACCAGGAGGTTCGCATATGCGTTATCGGTCTCTACCGGGTTTGGCCCACCGAGAACTCTCACAAACCGAACAATCAACAATACCATCACTTGAAGTGACTAGACTGTAAGGAGTTTAAAATGCCAACTGGCTAAAGAAATAATCTCTTCAAGAGAGTCGATACACATTTGCAAATCGCTATATTCCATCCCTTGTCCCATTCGTAATAGTTCAACGATGACGTCATACAGTGAATCTTATTCGGCATTCATGAATTCATGTGTGTAACAGACTTTTACACACACACAATTGTTCATAATCATAGTTTTAATAATAGCATTGATGTATAACAATACCCATTATCATGCGAGACGGATTTCTTAGCATTCCATGGATCCAGTGTCGGGTGCCCGGGTCCATCGCATTACAGAGGAAGAATCCAAGACAGTGCTTGGGACTTGCGACTTATACTTAGTTCCGCACTTAGTCACAGAATAGCAACCATTGTGCATGGGTTGTGACTGTTAGACTTAGTTTTAGGAGTATTCCTTAAAGTGGCCACTAACACTTCTCTTATTCTTTTCTACGGGCTGATTTCCGCACTTAGTCACAGAATAGCAACCATTGTACATGGGTTGTGACTGTTAGATTTAGTTCTAGGAGTATTCCTTAAAACGGCCACTAACACTTCTCTTATTCTTTTCTACGGGCTGGTTTCCGCACTTAGTCACAGAATAGCAACCATTGTGCATGGGTTGTGACTGTTAGATTTAGTTTTAAGAGTACTCTTTAAAATGGCCACTAAAACTTCTCTTATTCTTTCCTAAGGGCTGGTTTCGTTTCATTGTGCGTGGGTTGTGAGAGGTCGATTACTCCTACCAGCCAAGTTCCTGCCAGAAGTCGAAAACCCGACGCGGTTTTACCTGAGCGAATATCGACGCATATGGCAAACTGCACCACTAGAAGTATCGCAGATGCGTTAACGGCATATGAGGAATGAATATCAGACCAATGATGAAGGATAGCCATCTAGCGTCGAGTATAGTCAACATGTAGTGTGAATAAACTTCACTTCATCCGTCAACCTAGACAAACCCACGACGCAATCGCTAGTTATTCCGCTATTACTTACAGAGTTAAGTATGCCGTGAGATATTTTCTTGTCAATTACAGACAGAATGCGCGTGCTTATTGTTTCCTATAAAATTTGGGACATTCGTGTGAGCAAATCTATCAAAACATATTATATATGTAAATCATTCGTTGTTTGTTCGTTAGTCTCGGTAAAACTCAGAAACGACTCAAATATTCTAAATTTGCTTTATTAAGTTTTATTTCCGTTTTCCGGGATTAAGTATTAAGGAAAGAAAGGATCAGTCAAAAAATTTTATGAAAAAATACTCACAAATGTAGATTTAGTCGCTACTTCCGAAAACTACAAATGGATGACGTTCGTACTAGACCTTTAGGCTCTACCAGTACCTTTTTGCCAGTGTCACGTTTTATGGAAAAGACATTTAAACGAGATTGGTTATTTGGCCAACAGCGGGAAAAACAACGTCTGTCGGAACCGCTAGTCTACGTATAAATAAAGTTAAAGCATCAGTGTGCGATTTCTGACGTGGAAACTTCTGTATGCAGGTTTGGATGAGGAGTACATTCATGGTCACGTGACATGTCGATGACGACTTACATGAATTTACTCCCCCATCCAAAACTGTCTGTAGTGTATACATAAATGAGGGTAGTTGTTCATAAGAGTATATATACAGAGACACGCAGGTAACTAGGGCAGTTGTGTTACGACCGTTGACTTGGTAACAACTATCTAAGTACATTATGATCAGTGTGTATAAGACGTGTGCTCACCCGGCCGCAGCCAGAGCAACTTAACTTAGCGATCGACTCAAATGCCGACCACTGATTAGGCCACGACCTCCTCTTTTTTTTTTGTTTAGCTGAAATGGTAACGTGCATATTATGCCAGTCTTAAGTATTCCTGGTAACTTTAACCATAAACCACTAACTAATCTGGTCTCAATTCTTATATATAGCCTAATAAGTTCCATATAAAACTATAGTATTGTATTCCTTTTATTTACAGAGAGAAACAATCGCGTTAAATCAATGCGATTTCCGTTCCGCTACGTTGGCGGTGCATTGTACTAACGCTTGTACACAATTAATAGAAGTTTTTATAGTGCCGGCGAAGGACTAAAACTCTTTGATTGAGCTAGGGACGCGGCTCTGTGTATTATATAAGATAATATCGATTTTATATTGAGCATATAAAGAGACTCAATTAAAAAAATTGAGAAATTGACAGAACAGACGAAAGGCCTGATAGCTTAATTTTTTTTTAACGTTAACTCATTCAAAAATCATACAATAATGTAAAGGACTATTTGAATGATGATAATGCCTGGGAATAAATTGGTATAACCAAATCTGAATAATTGTGAGCATACGTCTGTTACCTATAACACAGGCATTAAGTTATCTATCTTAGGAACAGACGTCCGTGTGCCATATAGTCCTGTATATAAATTAAGAGTGTATTATAAACAAATAAAAGACCTTTGAATCATTTAACGAGTTGAATATTAAAGCTAAAATTTTAACAGACGTTAACTAATTAAAGGCGTTTTGCCAAATATTTAGCCATAAAACTTTATCTAAGGTTTACATAATTACAACATTTCTTACTTGTTGTTCTTAAATTGTTAGTTTATTCGTACCGAGCAACGTTTTGCAGGCATTTTGAGAACATTTTTCAAAGGCGTTCCGCTTATATTGATCTTAGCGTGATTATATATAGCCTATAGCCTTCCTCGTTAAATGGACTATCTAGCACTGAAAGAATTTTTCAAATCGAACCAGTATTTCTTGAGATTAGCGCGGTCAAGCAAACAAACAAACTCTTCAGCTGTATATACTAGTATATACATACAGGACTATACCACACACGGCCGTCTGTTCCTAAGGTAGACAACTTAATGCCTGTGTTATAGGTAGCAGACGCCTGTTATACACAAATATATTTTTTTAGAAATATATATAAATAATAAATAATCGAAGAAGCAGTAAAATGGTTAACATATATATTTACTATATATGAAACGCATTACATCATTTATATACGCTAGAAATAATAAAGGCATATTATATGGCCCTGGGGTACACCCTTAGCTTTAAGTTCATACTTTGGTATTTAATTTTAAATCTAAAAGTACTTTAATTTTTCATTAATGTACTTTATTAGACTGAGATAATATATGTATTTCTTTTTATAACAGGGGGACTGGTTGAAAGTGTTTAATCCTAGCAATACACAGCAAGAGGACTTCTACATTAATCTGATAATGAAACTAATCTATTTATACATAACAGAAATATCTGTTTATCCATATATGAATAGTGGTTTTTGTTACAACGGGCACTTTCGCGTTAAACGCACGTATGATATGCGGATGGCAACCGCGATCACGTTTATATGTGATGTGATATGTGTGTGTGTGCAAAATAAACATGGCGACTTCGCTTAGAATGAAAAGTATAAAAAAAATTCTATACGGAGCTCTGCATTACAATATAGAAGCAAATTCTGTTATATTTAAGGATGGTTCCATTCACGTCTTCGATGGTAAGGCGTAGAAGAATTGGATACGATTTTGATAGCCGATGACTAAACGAAACAACTGTGGATGGTTTTCACGAGAGGGAACAATGATTCTTTACGAAAATTTATTTTTAATGTACTTTTTATTTTATTTTAATAGATAACTTTTAAAATGGGATAACAAAAATAATTACAACTTTGATATTATAAAATATAAAACTAAACAATATATAACTCTAATAATAAACTATATTCAAAAGAAGTACTAACTATGAAACAGCACTGTCCGCGTATTACGCGTATGCGTACTCATGGCTCCGATACGGGATCATATTGGGCAGGGCAAAGAAAATGCGGTTTGAAAAAGTTTTTAAATTGATTTATTCTTATGTATTTGTGGGTGCTGAAACCGAATTCGATTTAAGTTTTTTTATATCACCCAGGCCTTTCACACGATGACATTAAATATAAGTAGGTGATACTACCACTTATATTTAAAAGATAAGGGGAATTTGATAGCTATAAATTAAAAAGAAACAAAAAATCATGAAATGTTAGTCGCCTATTTTATTATATTTTCTCTTTCTTACTCTATAAAGCTTCATACAATATAGATTTTTCTCAAATTTGTTTTACGTGCCTTCCGAAACACGGAGTTAGTAAGAATATAACTGAGAAAATAATTTAAATGATAAAAGAATAATAATTAAGTAGCTTTGAAAAACTAACGCCATTTTTGTATGGGTTTAGACATTACAGCTTTAAGCAATGTTAAATATTGGTGGTTTTTGTCGGGGAGCTTCCAACCAAATAATATTGAGCGGTTTTAGTGGACTGTATTTTTTATTTAAATTAGGTATCGCTTGGCCCAAAATCTCCCCTTTTAAGCACTTGCCGGTAGTCGCGACGGGAAATACAGCTACCAGGATTTACTTCATGAGATAAATTCTAAAGAGTTCTATGATAACAACGAATCCTTGTTCAATTGTAATTATAAAAAATTTTTCGGACCATTTTCTCTCTTTTCAATAAAACACACTTAAAAAAATTGATTGTTAATATTAAAATAGTATCTTTTATACTTTAATTTCCTTTTGAAGGCATATAACTTAGGTGGACTGAAATGATTTGACCATCAACTTAATTTAAAACTGTCAGTAAAGCATTCGAAGAGTCCCTTTGTTCTAATCTTCTTATCGCATTATTCAATAAAAATGATTTTCGGAGAAGTGCGGTGTCATCGATGATAAGTGCGGTGGGTCTGTAGTCAATAGAGTTATATATGATAAATAAATAGCGAGATGAAAGAGATAGACATACGAAAGAGTAAGAGAGAAAGATCATGATAGAGATATCGGAGGGCGGCCATGATCAAAGTAACACAATTGAACGGTTATAGTAGAACCCTTCAATGTACGTTTAATGAAAATGAATGGAAATTGACAATGATTTTATAACCTAAGTCTAGCTTTATTCCTTTTAGCTAAAATCCTCATATGTCATTGTTGAGGTCCGCCGTGATGTAGGGTTTTATTTAAAGCAAACCAATATTCTCTAGCAGACTATTTTATTTCTTTTTTGACACTCAATATATATGCAGAAAAACAAAAGATATAAAAAGAACAAATTCAAAAAATATATAAAAAAGTAAGTTTAACCACCCAGTCCGCAACAGTTATATCGGAGTCCTGGTGCCTATAATACAGGTTCAGTCCTAGCTTAAGCACCAGTTTATTCTTAATATTAGTATTTGTACTATTTTTATTTTTGTATACTAACATACTTCTAAGGCAAATGTTAAACTAATACAAAGAACAAAGAAATAAATGAAATTATATATATTTCGCCTTAACTCATAACCAGAATACCTTACGAGTTCAGCACTTCTATCACTGAGATGTAAAGCCTTTATGTGACCTTTTATCGTCCTTCATTCCCATAATGTGACTTTGGTCATTACTAATGCAGATTTGGCCGTTCCAATTTTCGGGTATCGTTTCCCGGAATTGCCGCAAGGTCGACCCAAAAGTGACCCCTAAAAGGTCCAATGTAACTCTTGATGGTCATTTTATTGGTATCCTTTTATTTTTATTTTTTTAACAAAGGCCAAGAATTATTTATGTTCTTGGTTTCCTTCCATTAAATCCTAAACGTTTTGACAGGAATAACTGCTATGACCATTGGGGTAAGGAACCGAACGCGGTAACCCAGGAATTCTTTTATAAACAAGGGGCAAACGTGCAGGCGATTCACCTGAGTGACTACCGACGCCCATGGACAATTGAAACACCAGACGGCTTGCAGATGCGTTGCCGGCCTCTAAAAATGCTCAACAGTGCAGTGGACAGACTGAGTGTAATCTTAATGTTCTCGATTCTAATCCCGGTCTTGCAAATCGTCATGCTTATGTATTATGTGCATCAATACTATCTATACTATATAATATATAAAGCTGAAGAGTTTGTTTGTTTGCTGTAACGCGCTTATCTCAGTAACTACTGCTCCGATTTGAAAAATTCTTTTGGTGTTAGATAGCCCATTTATCCAGGCAGGTTATAGGCTAAAATTCAATCTATATTTTTTTTCACCTAATTTTACGCGAATGAAATCGCGGCCACGAGTAGTTAAGGATAGGTGTTTATTAAATCATCCAAGCAAAGCGAGCGATGTCGTGATAATTGGTGTTTCCCATACCGAGGCCTAATTACTCTTTTCGAAGTGATATAAAAACCAATAAAACATGGCGCTACGAACGATTCAGATAATATCAAACGTCCGCCGACATTAGACAGTCAAAGTGGAGGTTCTAATCAGAGCAATTAAACGTTATCTCGCTGTTCGCTACGATAATAAAACATTAGGGTTTATCTGACGATCGGCCTTCACGGGAAGTAGGGAAAGGGGGGAGTTTAATTAACAAGTGTCGGTGAAATTCGGGGATCCCAGACTTGCTACACGACTGTCTTAACTAATTCACAGATAACACCAACCTAAACTGCTTATGCGGTGCAACTCAAACGATGATCCATCTCTTACCATATCTTGTTTGCCCTAACACCTGCACTTGGGAAGGCTTAATGGCTGCCTCCGATAAGAGGAATAATGTGGCTATATTTTGGGCCGTCACAATACAGTGTTTACCAGCGAAAGATAAAGAAGAACTTCTTCTTCTTCTTAGCGTTTAAAGAAGAACTAATTTATTTATTTAGCATGACAACTCTCTATCATAACATGGTAGGATCAGATTAATTGCCGCAGAGAAGATAACGACAGCTCGGTCGGCGATACATCTGCAAGCCTTCTTACAGGGCAGTTGCCTCTGGGTGTCAGCATTTACCCGTAATAAGGTTGAACGACCCTTTTTGTTCTTGCTACATTAGAACATATGTAGCAAGAACAAAATCTTGCTACATATGTTCTAATGTAATCCAAAGAGAGAACGGGCTTTCCGCTAAACATTTTATTGGGTGCGTATGAAATACCACATGGATATCTAGACCTGATTTTCAGAGAAAAGTAAGCCATCGTGCGTCTACCCACAGAAATAAAAATGACGACAGTCGTGACTTATGTCTGCGCTGGTTTCAACTATGTACAGTTAGAAACGTTAGAGTGATTGTCATCTCGCACGCAACGCTTCATGTCGGGGGCACATCACCTTTCTATGGTGGTTAAATTGTAGAAATTAATCCTTTTCATTGTTACAATAGTCACGCTTTTGTATATATTGCCTCGTTACAAATCTATAATAACTGAGCCTCAATGGCTTAACGGTAAAAAGATTGGGTTGACTCCGTAAAGTATTTGGTTCAATTAGTACACTGATAAATTTTCGTCAAAATAGTCAGGGACCCGTATGAAAACTACGACAGTGTAAAACCCCATGCGAGCAGCCATTCACAAAATTTATCGAACTAGAGATCGCCGGCTGATCGAAATTCGTCCACAAACCTTTTTGCGTACAACGAAATATTTTGTTGTATTCACGGAAAAATAAAATTTGACTATTAATATAACATACGGTTGTCACGCTTACGCTTTCACACATCTTTCAATACATGTGTGTGTAAATCGTTTAGCATTGGTGTGCGTGTGGTTCTATTTTAATCATTTTATATATATATATATATATATATATATTGCATATTATAAAAAAATATAAGCATTCGCACACCTTCCTCTATACAAACTAACTCTTTAGAGCCTCAATAGCTCAACGGTATAAGGTATGGGCTGAAATCGGCAAGGTACCCGCTTCAAACCCCACCGCCGTTGGGGTATTGTCGCACCCACTCCTAATACAAGCTTTTAATTTAAGCTTTTTGTTAAGGGTGTATATATAGTCATATTCAATTAAGGAAGTATTTCATTTTGACATTTTTAACTGACATTTCAGTTTAATAATTTTTTTTCTTTCTTTATTACACAGTTTAAAGAATAGAAATTTTACACCTAGGTGAGCTTAAATATAAAAACATTTTCTGCCAGTTTACCTAAACACAGATGTACAGGGAATAAAAGTGCAAGTATATATTTAAGAAACAAAAGTAAACCTATTTAAGTATGGACTACTAAGAAATTTGCACTGCACCAATTGTCATTTTTATTGCCTTTTTTTGTATAATTTCTGTATCAATTAGAAAAGGCAAAATTATACAAACTGCTGATGATCTATTTCAAAGAAGCAGATTACTTTTTTTCATAAGTTAGCAATTTAAATTTTAACATCCCTTACAATAAAATTTAACCTAGTTCAAGGTATTTTTTTAAATTTTTATGAGGGAAAATTAAAAATATTTGAGACCAGACTGGACAATATTGCCCTATGTGTAGAAAGCTGAATATTCTTTTATATCTCCCATTAAAAAGGACTTAAAAAAAAATTATACAATAAAGCACTCATATTAAACTGTAACAAAATAAATAAGTCCATATAATATGTAGACTTATCTAATTTAAAAGTAACTTAAATTGTCATCTAATTTAGCCTGTCTCATTCTGGTATGCAGTTTACCAAAAACATAATCAAATTTTTAGTCAAAACCATAATCAAGAAAAATTGATAGTCAATATCATAGGTAGAAATTAAACCGCTTGTATGTAATTTCTATATCTTTTCCCAAATTGTTTATGACGATGATTTTAATTCTAAATTATAACATTTCAGGTTGTTCCTTGGTTAGATGGCACATCAGTTAAGCTTTGTCCAAACTGTCCCCAACGTATGCCCGTGCAAGAACGTCGCATGTGTTGAACAAGCTTTATATGTCACCATATTTTGTGCTGTATTTATCCGTGTTATGTACGGTACAACAACTATAAGGTTGTCCCCGACGTGTGCCTGTGCAAGAACGTCGCATGTGTTGAAGAAGCTTTATATGTCACCATATTTTGTGCTGTATTTCTTCCGTGTTGTGTACAGTACAAATATCAGGTTGTCCCCAACGTATGCCCGTGCAAGAACGTCGCATGTGTTGAACAAGCTTTATATGTCACCATATTTTGTGCTGTAAACAGTCTTAGATATGAAGAAATAAAGAAAAAATTAAAGAAATAAAGACAAAAGTAATAATATTGGTATTATTAATTAATAGCTAAATGTCTAATGAAACATTTTTAAAGAAATATGATACTAATTAAAAAGAAATTCATTATATTTCATAAAAGTCACTATTATCAAATACGAATATGAAACGACTAACTGTTCCCTACGACTTCGTTCTTGTTTGTAACAAAAAATTAAGTGCTTTCATGTAAACTTGCGAAAGCCCTTGAACATCCTTAATTAAATCGCTTTCGAAATATCGTGAGCTTACGCACTTCGCGGCTCCTTTGATGCAAACGCCGCGCCGACATGCAAAAACAATTGATCGAAGAAATTTTAAGTGTTATTTACATTACGGTTTGATGTAAAAACATTGAAGAAATTTGTTTCTGATTGAAAATCGCATTGCATTAGTTAGTAATAATGATATTATACAGTATTCGGTTTAAAAAAAAGTAAAAAAAAATTACATTTCATGAAAAAGCCGACAAAAAATTTCACCACTGGAGAGTCTAGAATCATGTACCGAACCCATGGGATGCGTATCCAGTACGATGTCAGATAAGCATCAAAATAATTATCTTATAAATTATGCCCTTTCCACAATCATATTTTGAGCTTATTAATTAGATTTTTAGCGCACGATTAACGTGATAAGCCATTATAAACGTTTATAATATCTTATCAAGGAGATTATATCACTGATGAAATATTTTTAAACCTCGTCCATGAATGTTAGTGTTTAAAAAATTATGTGTCTATCAAAAATTGCGTAAAAGACAAGTTTTATCTTAACGACCATAGACACGAATATGTGAGGCATGCAAATTATTTACTTTTTAAACTCATTTTAGGGTATTGGATCGCAGATGCGTTGCCGGCCTTTGAGAAATGAGTATGCACTTTTCTTGAAGGTCCCTAAGTCGTATCCGTTCGGAAATACAGATCAGTGGTAGATTTTAAAATATTTGACGATACAAAAGAGGCTTGTAAAAGTCTACTTGAATAAAATATCATTTGAATTTCAATTTGTATTAGTCTCATTAATTATAATGCAATAAATATATAGAAATGTCCATTCTAATGTTACATTTGTGGTTGCATTTGTTGAGAACGTACCAACTATAAGTCAGAACTAAGGCGTTACTTGACAAAAATTTCGGACTGCAGATAGTTAAGACCGAACCTAGCTAATTATCGAGTAATAACAAATTGTATACTCGTAGTCATATATCAAAATAATTTTTAAAAAAACAAGCTATGCATATTCGTCAATACTTGTTAAGAAGCTAAAATAAATAGAGAAATTTTTATTTTGACTAACTTTATTTGAAATTTAACCAGGCAAACACCGTTTTCAATGGCCTGGTGTTCTGCCCGTTTCGTTATCCCCGGATAATGCTAGGTATGTAGTGCCAGGGACCGCTTAAATTAAAAGGATGTGGCTATGGGATGGGTTTTAGTGTGCCTAGATGGTTTTATTTACGCTATTGGACTCTTTAGATGACGAAGCGATTGGATTATTGATTTTTTTTAATAATATTTTTTTCATTGTTATTATTAGCGTCTACGTAACTAAATATAAGTTGTGGCAAGTCTCTGAGCATCTTGTAAATGATGCTCTGGATGATATAGAATCATTAAAATAACGTTTAAGGTTTATTTTTCTAAATTGTTATTTTTTTTTTGAAATTTCAATCGATTTAATAAAAGAGGTTCTCAATTCGAATGTATTTTCTTCGTATGTTACCTCAGCCGCCATGAAAGTGATTTGTTATTAAATATATTAAGTAAGACATAGGTATATTAGGTATTAATTATATATTAGTTT
This sequence comes from Charaxes varanes, assembly GCA_024363005.1. Lineage (NCBI taxonomy): Eukaryota > Metazoa > Arthropoda > Insecta > Lepidoptera > Nymphalidae > Charaxes > Charaxes varanes. Next base: position 39,642,685 of record JANCMC010033613.1, read on the forward strand.
AATAGATTATCGTTTAGGCAGCAACATCGAATTAGAATTATGTGTTCTGTAATGAAGTTTGTAAAAGAAATAAATAAATAATATTCCCGTTTCCTCTCCTACTAAGCTTAAATTAAAATCTCCCGTCAGTATCGGATATGACAATACCCCAGTGATGTCAGAGTTTGAACCGGGTACCTTGCGTTAGTCCGTTCTATTGTTGCGCTATTAGGGCTCTATTGTGGCGCGACGACTTGGACGCCTTTGCGGGAAGGGAGTGGATTGGTTTAGCTCTAGATAGAGGAGAGTGGTCAAAGAGTTGGGAGGCCTTTGCCCAGCAGTGGGACATTATGGGCTAATAAAAAAAAATAAAAAAAAAATAAAAAAATAATTTTTCTGTTATCTATTCACTAAAGTTAGGATATTTTAAAATAATTTATCTGCTGCTCTTATTTTATATGAGTTCATATTTTTTTTATAAAATAAATAAGTGTAAAATATTTTAATTGAATAAAAAGTTACTAACTTTAACCTGAGTTCCTTACACATTTAGGTATAGTCATATATCTATTTAATGAAGGAATTTTACAAGCTCTCCAATTTTATTTATTTATAATATAGATAATATACAGTATAATATAGACTGATTCTGATATTTTTTTCGGATTTTCAACTATTTTTGCTTAATTTATTTTTTATGGAAAACTGCTACATAATTCATTTCACGTTTTGATGTAATAAGTAGTATTCGTTCTGATATGCTCGATAAATTAAAAATCTTTATTAAACTTAAACTCGTTCAAAGATCCTAGTCTGCCTTTTAAGTCGTGTCGCTTGCCGCCTGCGACTTTGTCCTTGTAAAATTACTTTAAAAATAATAGATTCAATTTTAGCGTGATGATATATAGCCTATAGCTTTCCTCTATAAATAGGCTATCTAACACTGAAAGAATTTTTCAAATCGGACCTGCAGTTCCTGAAATTAGCGCGTTCAAGCAAACAGATAAACAAACTCTTCAGCTTGATACATTAGTATAAGAAGCATAATTTTTTTTTTTTAATGTTACAATGGGGCAAACGAGCAGGCAGCAGGCACCGAAGTGCCTACCGGCGCCCATGGACATCTGCACGACCAGATTTGACCTTGAAGTCTACAAAGTTCTACAAAACTTTGTGAAGTTACACAAAGTCCCCGGTCACACTACATGATCATTCAAATGAAGCTGTCTAGCTCCGGCATTATGTAATAAAAGAGGTACTTAATTTTCCACCAAATTTCCTTAAAATTAGATAAAGCGTGGCGTTAGGTTGTGCCGTTAATTTGCTGTTCGAAAAAGTTAGTCTGTAAATGCATTTCCCAGCGTAAAAAACTGGTCAGCTATAAGAAAGATTTAATGACGGCTGTCAGTCGGAATTAAACGCGATATCAATAATATGTTGCGTTTTCAAGCACAAACCGCTGGACCATTTTTTATGAACTTCGGTTTAGAGAAAGATTGGACCTTGGGGATGAACATAGGTTAGTTTTTGTCCCGAAAATGATATTGAAAGGGGATGAAATGTTGACAGTTTGTACTATTATGTGGAAGACCTTTATTTTCAAATTTAGGCACAAGGCATATCGCACGCTTATATTATAAACTGACCGATTACGTTTTAGCTAGGTAAAGTGAGATGACACAGGCAGCTTCGTTTCAACGTGCCTCTTTCAACCAATGTAAATATTATAGATAACATGGAAACTTTGTATATTTTTTGTATGGTTTTAATAAATTTATTATTATTATAATTTATTATTATTATTAAATTTACAAATTATAAATAATATTCGATATGCTGACGACACGGCGAGTTCTATCGGCTTCTACTTTACAAAATCTACAGAAAATAGTAGATAGCGTTTTTGAACGTAGTAAAAGGTCATGTCTCACTATGAAACTCGTAGAAACTAAATTCATGCTTTTATCACGAGCTCAACATCAAAACCTAACAATAGCCATTGCAGGGATGACACTCGAAAGAGTTGCAAAGTAAAAAAAAATAATAACAATTTTGGCAAATTGAACAAAGAGTGGTCTGCGCTTTAACGGCGCCGGTGTGCCATAAGGGTGTGTTTCTATGTTTCTGATGAGAAGTACGTTATATAATAATATTAATGCGTGTTGGAATATTAAACATAAAGTTTTCAGAACGTTTGTTTGGTTTCTGTAATAGCCGCGTGTGGCGCTGTACAGTTGCTATATAAGAGACTGTTTGTCTTTGCTCGCCCCTCATCTTGTAATGTGAAGTTTACTTTGTTTAACTAATCCGGAATATGTCAATAAATCTGAGGGCGGATTCAAATCCCCAAGGTATCGGATTATAAAAAAATATAAATGTAACGCACATTTATTTTTTGATTGTATCGCACAGAGTCCGTTTACAGATGATGATTCCACAGAATCAAAACTTATGCAAGACCTCTTTGTGTTTTCTCCACAAAACTGTCAGAACCAAAAACGGCTATGTGTCTATCCAATATCCTGTATGTCTATTTATAATACCTCTATGATTGCATCTAATTAGTAAAATGTAGTAGTTATATACTCTTTGGTTAAATAAAATTTGATCAATTAGAGAACCATACAAAAGGAGAGACGGAAGGAGAAAATATTCCCTACGCTGTGTCCGCAAAAGATCTTTTACCTGCAGGAAATTGGCCTGAAGCCTCAAGAAAAGAAATGCTTTCCTGTGACATATGTAACTGTCTTAAACTAAGAATGCTACCTTAACGAAATAAGCTGTGTTTAGTAGACAATTAAATACTCCATTCAATTAAATTATAAAATTATGTCATAGACAAATCAATTTTGAAAAAGGGAGACTTTAGAAGAACTATGAAATTATTGCATTTGATTTTGCTTTTGTTTCTAATCTGTCATTTAAAGAGCATCGCATGCTCCGCAGAAGAAACATCACATGTTCGGCAAAAGATGCTTCCAGGTAAATATGGGGAGAAATATATATCGCGATAGTCATTCTTATTGTTGAAAATTTCTTTCATAATAAAAGATTTTAATTAAATATAAATTCTAAATAATAAATATTTGACAAATAAGATACATTGCGGTCGTCATGGCTACATTTTGACAGCATACAATAATAAAATGTATACATGTGTGTGTAAATCCTTTGGCATTGGTGTGCATGAGGATTTATTTCAATAATTTAATATATTTAGAATACATAATTTAGAAAATTTTGGCATTCGTACACCATCTTTTATATAAACTATTACTTTGCCAAATTTCATACTCCTCCGTTAACGCATCATTTTGTAATGGAACCCCAAAGTTTTTGCTTCGCGCTTTAATATATTTATTTTTACATAGGAGCAGACTCCCGCCCCCCTCGAATCGTTCCCCGCCCGCCCTCACGGGGTCGTCAAGTACGAGTGCGAACAAACCTACCACGACAACATGCACCTTCACAACGGTAAGACGTCAGCGAAGCTTTGCTTCTTTTAGTCGCGGCACTACTATATTCTTATCGGAGTAGGGCACGACAACAATCTTACTGTTATTATAATTTTTCCATTGTTATCAATTTACGCTTTTCGTTTTTATTCTAATTATACTTTTTTATCAGCGCAGCGGTTGACGACATTCTCGCTATTATCTCGCGCTAATCCAGCAATTAAGGATGTGGCGTAACACACCCTTTCGCGTGATTACTTTTCTATAGAACCAAATCATTATATCAAAGAATAAGCGCACATGTAAAATGATAACCTCTAAAATGTTTGGCAGTAATTTAATACCTACATTAATAAGTAACTGGATTTTGTCCAATTTAATAAAAAAAACCTAAGTATTGGGCTCAAAGCCAAATCTCCATAGAATAGGACTTCGATGAATGTTCTCCTACTTACTTGACATTTATCGTTATTTGGACAATTCAAATAATATCTTTATAATGTATATATAGCCTATGTTATTGTGATGTATAAACTATATTATTGTAAAATTTTATTAAAATTCATACAGTAGTTTTTCCGTGAAAGAGCGTCAAACATACATCCATAAATCCATGAACCAAGTACAAACTTTCGCCTTTATAGTATTAGAAGGATGATAACACTTATTATTACAAGTGTCGTTTTCGCTCTTGTCGTTCATATAATACTTTCTATTCTTACCAAATACCATAGGAACATAGATAAAAAATATCTACCACCGCACGCAATTGATACCCTTATCATAAACACAGACAGGTATGACTGTAGGTATGCATCGAACCCGTCCAACCAACTTACACATTAATATCACATGATATGGCAACCGTGATAGCAGCTTTGGTATAGATACGGATCAGTTACCGTGCCGTCTTTAATATTCAAATAAGCAATCGAATTTCGTTGCTCCTATACTTTCGATATTATTTCTCGTATGTACATACGTAGCCTTCGTTCGGTCAAGGCGGGTACCACGCGGTTTCAAAATCACGTGGGGACTGCGCGGTTCTAATTTATATAGACCGCTTAACAATCGCCGCCGACTGAACACTCACGATTTTGCTACGTGAATACCTCAAAATTTTGATCGCTTTCCACCGTATCTGAACAAATGCTTAAAGTTAAAGTTTTCTAACCAGAAGGAAATGCCTGAAAAATGTATCAGTACGTGCAAAATGAAACAAAAATCCTCTCGTAACGTGACATAAAACTAATGTCGAAAAATGACTTCTTACAATATTTTATTTGAATAAAAAAGAATGATTTCACCAAGTCGCCTACCCTGAAAAACCTTTACAGGAGAGGGAAGGATTAAGACGAATTTAGGGACCTTAAGGACTCTTTGCCAAAACAGCCCGAATAAGGTCGCTTTTTTGTTTATACCCTATTCAGACATATAACGATACAGACCTCCACATACATTTTGACCCAAAAATCCATTCAGTGTACGTCATATTGTGTGCCCTATAATGGCACTAAACCGAATTTATTCATAAATAAGACTAACACTGCGTTCCCTAATGATGCATTGTACAATGTGTATACTGAAATTGGAATTTGTTTGCAGTGGACTACAATTCCCGTCCTCAACTGGCGCCTCCTCACGTACCCGCGCTGCAACCGACCCTGGATTTAAACACCCCGCATTCCAGCCATGCATTGTTGCAGGTAACTAACCTCTTGTACATGAAATCGGACGATTTTCAGCCATCTACGCATAATTGGCAGTAATGTTAGAATTCACTCTACCTGAGTCCCTTTTTGACTAACTCTAAACAACATGACTAATACGACTATACATGGCAGGATGTAACATATGACTATAAAGTGGTCCGCATGCCTACCTCTTTAACAATTGAGTGCCATCTATCATACTTTGTCGAAGTAGCGAAGAACCGGCCGTAGTTCCTGATACACCACGCCGCCGTTTTATCGAGAAGAGGGAATAAGGATAAATTCTTCTTAGATTTACACATCTTGTCATCTTATAGGATCACACCACTAAATAGGCTAAAAACAGGTTCTCTGTAATCATCGAAACAGTATCCTCATACTCAAACTTGCTAAATCTTCTGAGATGTAACTGAGGATCCTGCCCTCGTGCCCTTTTTGTCTGGCCACAGACTAGTTCATTCCAGTATCCTTACTTTTCCTTTCGTCAACTCTACACAGCTATAATGCCTAAGTAAATGAATCCGATTATGACTCCAACAGAGCACGGTCCCCAGTCCGGGCCCACGTTTCGGTTTCGGTTCGGACCGGGTGCGGCACAATCACACGTACAGCGCACCCCTGCCGGCAGAGCGGCAGCCTCCGAGAGATAAACGAGGTAATTTACTAATCTTTATTTATTACTTGCTTATATATTAACTTATGAGAGCAATTTAAAAACACGATGTTCCAAATAATCACACCTTATTCTTGAAATAATTAATTGATAGAATCAAGGGTTACTTTGCGGAAATCCATGACATGCATGAGAAGCTAAACTACTTTGCTTTAATTCGCGAATGAATACGAGGGAAACGCTCGAAAGAAACCTCTTAGATATAGCATAAAATTGTTATCCTTGTTTTATCGATAATACACTGTCACATCCCTATATTCGAATTCAATGTACTAGCAGAGGTTTTTATTGAATTTCGCTTCGTTCGACGCGGCACCTGCCGATGGGACTCAATTCGAAGGGAAAATAATATGGGACAGGTAATTCTGATATTTCTTTATTTGCAAGAACGTACTTGTTCTCGTGAACAACGTTATTAAAACCGAAATATTCCCAATTTTGTTGCATTCATGAGTGAGTTAACTCTATTGTGTTCGATTAAGAAGTGAAGGAGTTTAAGGTAAGTAATAACCTAAAACATTATTGTCTTGTTGTTTACGTAAGTTTTTTTTTTTATAAAAATCCTAGTAGCAGTCGATATTGTTATTTTTTTCGTTACAAATACTAATGAATTAATTTTATTATCTTCGTTTTGCAAAAGATTTTTCGCGTCGATTTCGATAGTAGTTATACGAACATCCTTACGTACGTAATTTACACGTACGCGAAAAAGCGTAACAGGTGTAGCGCTGCGCGGGTCGTTGACTTGTTTTGCGCTTCAACATTTTGTTCACGAGTGACAACAATACCATAACTTGACGTGACAGCATTGCCGCCACTTAACCGCCGATCTTATATGAGAAAGAAGTAAAACCGACTTAAAAAAGGGAGGTTCTTAATTTGACTGTTTCCTTTTTTTATTTGTTGCCTCAGAACTTTCAACTGAGGTAAACCGAGATTGATGTGTCTTTTTTTTATTTAAAAGCTGGTGCTTCTCCTGTGGTACCATTTCGATTAGTTTGAAGTCTTATTATTTTTTTGTTAAAATTTTATTTTGTTTACAAGTAACAAACGGGCAGGTTGTTCACCTGTACTCATATAATGACATGATTCAAAATTTTCATCTTTTTTTTTGTATATATACTTATAAAAATATGTACTCTAGTTGGTAAGCCTTAAAGAAAATAAAGAAATAGATGTTTCCCGCGACTTTGACCGCGTGAAATTGCGAAAGCCCTTAAACCTTAATCTGGCCCCATCCAATAGTCCGTTCTTAACGGATGTCTATCAACTTAAAACTACCTCTCTGCCAAATATCATCATAGTGACCTTTCGTTTTTATATATGTAGATAAGAAAATCATTGAATTTTATTGACTTTTATAATATTTTTGAATGACGTGTAATACTCGGTTATAAATCGCGGAGACACCGTGACGAGAAGTGGCGCTTACACAAAATGGAAGACACGCGCCCGTATTAACTCCTCCTTTATTGTTTCTACCTACAGTGTATCTGTACGTATGAATAAAATTCAAGTTTCTGTTTGTAACTGCCTTTTTAATTCCATCGTTTTTATAGATTGATAGATAAGTTAATAAATAGCTGAGACACCGTAACGAGAAGTGGAAATTTTATATAAGGGAAGACACGCTCCTGTATTAACTCCTTCTTTATTGTTCCAACAACGGTGACTACGAATCGTTTCTGCTTAGTGCAGCGGTTTTAAAGTGCATATTGACTCTCTGACGTTAGGAACACGCCTACACTGCTTAGACAAAACAGTGGTTGCTTGTAATTTAATATGAACTTTATTGAATAGCAATAAAGTTCAAATTGACTCGACAGTTAGAAAACGTTTGTATGGGAAAAAGAAAAGGGCTATTTCTGGGGTTTCCCGGCAATTATTCGAATTTTTCTCGCCGCAAAAACCATCCTTGGACTTCAACGAACATTTTAAAAAAAGAATTGGTAAATTTGGTCCAGGCGGCTAACCTCGCGCATAATTTAATTTCACTTTTCTATTCATATTTTGCTTTAAAATTCCACCGTGAAGTTTCATAAACCTACAAACATGTAAATTGAAATAAAATTCTCACCATTTTAAACATTTGTGAATAAAATGATATATTTAATAATGACGATTACTTTATTGTATACAATAATATATTAAAAAGTGACTGTTATATTACAATGTAGTTGTTTTTAACGCTCTACTATTAAGCTTGTTATGTGGAGTTACAACAATTTACGTGGGAGGTTTCGAATTTTATCATAGACGATATTTCATTTTCCATGTAGTTGTGTGTTTGGGATAAAATAATGAAGATTTAGCCTAATAAATATGGTGTGGATCAGTGCTTAAATGAAAGTGTATATGAGAAAAAATATGGTAATAAATAATGATGGAAATAGCTCCTCTCCTCTGTCTCCTCGTCTGAAGCTACTTCTGGTTTTAAATATGTTGTGTAAGGAATTTTTAGTGTGCTCTAAATAAACATACTGTTTTGTTTGCTTAAATACTTTTTGTTTAGTAGTGTAGCACAACCTTGCATAAGGTGCACACCTTATGCATCCATATTGCAAAAAATTCTTAAAATATAACCACACGCACACGAATGCCGAACGATTTACACACACATGTATACATTTTACTATAAGACGTGGTCAAAGCGTAGACATGACAACCATCACAAAATAACATTGTGTTTTGTTAAAGACATTTAACGTGATTAATTTGTCAAATGACGTTCTTTATTTAGCTTTAAATAACAATGTATATGGTCATCTAAAGAACCTGGCCGAATTTAGACTTCCGGCGATCTCCAGTACAAAATAATTACAAGAATTTCAAGTCCCTTACGAATCACTGACGCGTGGTATTCCCGGCAATTATTCGATTTTTCTCGCCGTAAAAACCATCCTTGGACTTCAACGAACATTTAAAAAAAAGAATTGGTCAAATGGGCCCAGGGGTTGTTAAGTTATGCGCTTACCAACACATTTTGCGATTCATTTTTTAAATATCTTCTATTAATTATGATTCCTAATGTTTGAATTGTGTTTCTTGGTTCCACATATTGTATTTATACATTGAATGAAAGTGTTATTCTTAAAAGGCAAAGCTGTACTGTAACTGTACCTTTTTTTGATGAATAAAAACACTTTATTAGGACGACAGCACCCACTTCCAATACAAGCTTAGTAGAAGAAGAAAAGGGGAATATTAGACATACCTAAAAAGTATTCCTAATATTCTTTTTTTTTTTAAAGAAGAATAATATTGATGATGTATTATTGATGGTTTCCCCAGGCGTACTGCGTACACGGCTCGTGCCGTACGCGCACCGACCAGTGCCGCCTTCTATGGGGCTCCACCGGGGAGAGCTCCGACTCACGCTGCTACACCTCGTCCAACATCAAGGGCGACCCGTAAGTGCTCTCTCCCTGTTATCTAATAACAATTATAAGCTAAACTTATAGTGAACGGTATAGAGTGGACAGCAAGATGCAAGATGTTCTTTATGGACTACGGAACGGAAAAAAAATGTGTTGTTGGCAGGAAGGGTAACTGCGGATACCGGCGCGGCAGCGAGCGAGTACCGGCGCAGTACTTCCGCTGCGAGCCGCAGGACGCCGCGTGCGGGCTGCTGCAGTGCAAGCACCTCAACGAGCGGCTCGAGTTCGGCATGGAGACCGTCTCCGTGCAGAAGGCCACCTTCATCAATCATAACGGTATGCTGTTTTTGGTTTTATCGCTAGAGAAGTTATATTTCTTAATTACTTTGCCAGAGAAGTTATACTTCTCACCTGTGTTTCAATTATATTAAGAGAAACTCTAGTTCTTGCCACTGCTTTTGTGTCTTGACGTTAGAAGTTATACTTCTTGTCTTTCAAGTAGACTCAAAATTCTTAATTTGTATGTTTTCTCTATATTAAATTTTATTATATAAAAGAAGTTATGCTTAGTGCCAGTGTTTTCATTATTTTGCTAGAGAAGTTATACTTCTCGCCTGTGTTTTAAATACGTTGAGAAGAGAAATTATAGTTCTTGCCACTGTTTTTATTACTTTGCGTTTGAAGCTATACTTCTTGCCTTTCAAGTAGACTTAACATTCTTACTTTGTACGTTTTCTCAATATTGAATTACATTATAGAAAAGAAGTTATGCTTCGTGCCTCTTAAACCAATGTAATTATGTGTAGAAGTAACAAGGAGCAAACGCCTTAACCTGAGTGTTTACCGACCCGTCCCCAAGTAGTCTCTTTCTTTATGTTCTTTTTATGTCCTATAGAAATTATGCTCCAAGCAGGAACAGACGTCCGTGTGTCATATAGTCCTATATATATCTATTTATTTATTTTTTGCCCATAACTTCGCTCGCGTAAGTTTCAGTTGTTTTGTTACGAAAATGAAATAGGCCTTGTAACATCAGCTATTTACCATTGAAGTCCTGTTAAGATCGGTATTAGCCGAGTGAACTATCAGACGGACAGACAAACCGCTAGGTGGGAAACTACTCCACAAACCCAGAGCGAAAGGCAGTGCTACTGCCAACTGCGCCAACGGACCAGACAATATATTTGTAAAATATGCAAAGTAGAAAAACACGTTTTCATTTACACTCCACCCCTCCTTAAATGAGATTTAGCATGTCTCACCCCTCACCCTGTTTCGATCTTGCAAAATGGTCTACCCCAGAGTCAAAAACGAGTAATATTGCGTCAGATTCCTTAAGCGCCAAAAATCTAATTTTGACTGAACTGTAGATTTTTTAATAACAATGATTGCAATAAGGCTCCAGCGTTTCAGCTATATTGAAGATAATGCTTAGCAAGCAGAGGAACGTAGGAACGGGGACAACCAAAAATTTTGAAAATTTGTTTTTATTATAGCTTGTACAGATCATAGGCATTCAGTAAATGAATTCGATATTATATCTTACTAGCGGACTCGGAAGACGCTATCCTGCACGAACTTTTGTTTACTTACGATTTAATACATTCTATTATCCTATAATATATTCCTAAATCGTTCACGTTCCCGTTGCCGTGGTCTTTCCTAATATTTTGGAAGTTTATAACAAAGAGACTATACATTTTTAAATATACAAACCTTATCCTGACAAAAGAACACAACAAAAAAATAATTATTAATTTCGGTGCAGACTTGCGAGACGTTCGTTAAGTTAGGCACTCACATATATTCTGGAAACTGATTATGTTTTAAACAGATAACTTCGACCGAAGCATCTGTTTTAACGATATTTATTTTTTTTACACCCTCTTTGACGATATTTGCAGCATGCATTCTGTTAGTGTTATGTCAAACGCACTAAGGTTACAATAGAAATAATTTAATGTGGTGGTGGTAATGGTAAATTATTCTTAAATTTTTTAATTGCCGCGCAATTTTATTATTTTTTCTTTCGTAAAAACCTTCTCCCGACGATAACAAACGCAATAAAAAAGAAAAAGCGATATCGGTGCAGCCGTTCTCGCATGATATCGTGACGAGGAAAAATAGGAATATATTTTTATATATACAGGTATGTATTTAAAACGAGGTGAGGACGTCGTGGTCTAATCAGTGGTTGGCATTTGAGTCGATCGCTAGGTTAAGCAGCCCTTGCTGCGAACGGATGATAGATGGGTGAACCATTCTAACACTGTTTTATATTTTACATGCGACCTCCTTCGTGTTTCAGAACGCACGTAAAACTGTGGGACCCGATTAATATTATATTAGTCGTAAGGTTGTAGTGATAGTGGGAATTCTGAGGATGACGTCAGATGGCAATCACTCATCTAAACTCGCCCCACAGCCACACCCTCAGCAATCTAAGCGGACCCTGGTAGAAGACCGGGACAAGACCTAGGAAGAAGAAGAAGGTATGTATTTAAAATAAACAAATCAATAGACATTTAATCTAATAAAGGATTTCAAAAGATAAGATCGAGAGCAAACAAAGATAGCTCGTTTGCAAATTAATTCGAAAACACGAAGGCAACACCCAATTAAAATAGAAACTTTGAATTAAAACTAAAATTATATAATCCGAGCTGGTGCAATGTAGTATCCTTTGAAGTTTGTAAGCCCTGCAAGTTACTTGAATGCTGTTACGCGAACTAATATTAAAACCAGCCACTCCTGTTGAACTGTCTCTTTTCAAGGAAATCTGCCAAGTAGGTATAATTTATTGTTAAAAACCTCAGAGCCTCAATAACTCAATGGTGTAAGGTATGGACTGAAATCCGCAAGCTAACCGGTTCAAAAACGACCTCTATAAGCTTCACGCAATGGACCTGGAAACACAAAGCGAATGGCTGACTATGGGTGAATTCTGTATCCCTCCGGCATTGAGATGGCGTACCCTAATATACGACTGGTCTCCAGGCTTACTAAAATTTTACCTCAATGCTTTCCAAATGACACTCCCAGAACTTTCCAAATGACACTCTCCTTTCGTTATAGAAGGTTCAAATATGAAATCGACAGTCAAGCCGGTCTCCATCTTAGATACTGCACCCGATTGGGCTCTTTTGATGGATACGTATAAAAAACATTACAAAATAATATAGTGTCTAACTAACTGTACGTCTTGGTGGATGAGCGGGGCACCCAGCAATACGGGCTTGCGCCTAGTGCAGCTGTTCTTGCTACATGTTGTTATGAAGTTAAAATACTGAATAAAGCTATTTTTTTTAAAATTTTAATGTATTAGTAGTAGAAAATGGAAGTCTTAATCATTTTAAAGGGAACATGTTAATTTTGGAACAAACGCTGACACAGCTAAAAAAAGATAAAAGCTTAGCAAAAATCTCAATATTTTTTAGAGCTGCAAAAGCGAGTAGCTAGTAGAGAGTTTCACATCAATTATTTTAATTAATTTTACGCCGAATAAATCGCGAGTACCAGCAAGTTTTTCTTTTAAATTGTCTTATTACTGTAAAATAAAAAACTAATATTGTGTTGTAATATATATTTAATTCCATTCAATTCTGCAATGGACAACTTTACATACTTAGTTTTTAAATTATACATAGGATGCTCTGGCTTCGGAAAACGAAACTTTGTTGCTGTACCAAGTTTCTCCCGTTAATTTATAATGATATATTGTATAACTAAAACTTAATTAATTGTAATAAATTTGGTCGATATACATGTTTGGTGTAGCTTTCGGGTTGCAGCATTGCACCGATTTTCCCTCGTATTCATTCGCGGATTAAAGCAAAGTAGTTTAGTTGCTCATACATGTCATGGATTTCCGCAAAGTAACGCCGAATTTATCAATGAATAAAGTAAAATGACAAGTTTTTTTAAATTACTGTTATATATACATATATGTCAGAATATCAAAATAAAAATAAATTATATACCGCTTGAAAAGTAAACTTGAATTTGTAAGCTTCTTTAAATTTTGCTTTGTTGGATTGTAATAACATAAAACCACCTTAAATGGTGGACTGTGTTTTGACAATAGATGCATTCTGTGGATATAATACATCAATTTCGATAAGCAATTTAATAAATTTAAAACATTTTTTTATCATATTGAAGATGTTAGTAGTGATAATAAAATTAGCTTATATCTTTGTGTACATAATTATTATCCTTGAGAAATCCTGGAATTTCTTATTTTCTTATATCATATAGAATGTAAATGTAAAAAGTATATTTATTTTTCTTATATTGTGTTGTACTAGCTTGAACCAGTGACTTTGCTTGCTATTTCTTAGATGTTCCTACAAAACTTGAACCCCTACCAGGGACTGTTACTGAACATTATAGTTGAGTAACAGTCCCAGTTAAAAGCACAAATAAAAAACTTAAATGTTTTTTATCCTGATCGACGTTTTTTTATTATTTAATAAACAATAAAAAATGAGGATTAATGTTTTACCTACATCTCAAAAAAAATTTAAAATATTTAAAATCTGAAAAAAGGTTCAAAAAGAGGAGAAAATATCCTAAAAGAACGTCTACCATTTTGAAATTCTTCATTATTTATAATGATAATTTAATACTATAAATATAGACCTCCACGCCTCTGGTTGAAATGGTTTTTTCGCACCTATTTTTCCTAATCACATTCATAATTCATTTAATGTTAAACGGCTCGTTTAAAAGCACTAAACGTAAATTATTAACCTTTTCCTTTTCTTATTAGTGTGTAATAGTATGATGATAAGAAGACCTTTAAAACTAAGCTAAGGATAAGACCGCAAAAAGTAAGTATCGAATTCTCCCGAAGTTTCGGCTTTCTATCTACAATTTAGCAAAATTAAGTGAGAATTTAGTGAGAGTAACAAAATAAGGTAACAGTAAGCACAGTAACATAACTACTAACTACTAATAGTCATTCTATACTCAGTATAGAGTAGGGATGTTATGGAAGTGGTATCTAGAAACCAGAATTGGAATCTGAACAAAAAAAACGTCATATATATTATTTATCAATACCTGGGTATTAAAAATATAAAAAAATCTAATTGAAAATATTATGGCGTCTAGTGACTGATGAGTGATTCCAAAAGAGGAAAGTTATGTTAAAAAATAAAGAAAAACATTGCAGCTTTTACTCCAATCTATTTCTTAAAGGCTCACTTCAACCAACCAATATTCACATCATCGACTTCTAATATACTTACCATTAAAAGCAAATTACCCGTATCCTTCAAGTTCCAGCGATGTATCTTAATACGTCACACGTGTGTTGACAGAATGCGGTCAACGTTGATATTGTTACGGCATAATTCGTCTAAAAATTTCCGCTTATAAACTTCCGGTCCCATATACGCCTTAATGAACATAAATTTCCCAGTAATGAAAATTAAACAACCATAAACAAGGATTCTACCTTTTATAAATAAAATGGCCAAGAGCGTGTTAAGACACGCTTATATAGAAGAGTTCCGTGTCTGATACGCTATAAACGTATTTGTTAAATAACTTCACCGAATCTTCAATTTGAACGGTTCGAAATGTTCGTGCTAGACTCTCTGAACATCGAATCTCTCTTCCCATTTCTTTATTCTACAATTTGTGCTCTCAGTAAATTAGTAGCGATGCCATTTGAAAGTGCAATCTAATAACCTCGGATGTTTTCGGTATATAAATAGTGTCAAAACTTTATAACTTGACATTTCCAGACAAATCATAGTACTCTTTCGTTCTGTACATTAATTAAAATTAGTAGTTAATAGTTATTATGCTTTTAGAAATAGATTCCAGAGGGTCTAGCACAAACTTTGACAAGTCGAGTTAATTAGGGTAAAAATGATCCTGCTAGGCCCACGGGAGGCGTCATATTCGTGTCACGATTTTAATGAATGCTAATACAATCCGCGTTGACGCTAAGGGTCCGTTGTAGGGCTAGCACGAACAGAATTCATTCTAAGTTCGCACTGGGCTCCCAGGAAATACCGGAATCAAACTAGCTTCCTATTTCTTTTTCAATTAATAGATTTCTATAATATACTGTAATGCTGCTTAGGGCAATTGAGAGCGATGGTTTGTATTCGAAGCTTAAAAAAACACTATAATAATGGGATTCTTTACTCCTTTTGTTCAATGCACAAAGCACAATTAGTCAAGGAAAACACGTAAATATGCTTATATCTTTATTTCTCAAACATCTAGCCATTGTAAGAAGCACATCAATATAGTAATCATTACGCATTCGGTTTCAATAGACACAAATCTCTTATCTAAGAATATTTTTAACATCTATGGATTCAATAAATTATGATATCTACATATAACAGTAAAGTGTGCTACATTATTAAAATGATTATTTAAATATACTCGTATAAAGTCCTCTGTTAACAAATCAACGGCATCACGGCCAAACCGCTTTGGGTTCACTAAACCTTATTGATTCGATTTGTAATCACCCAAAATCATTTCTTTTTCTCGATCACTATAATATTTCAGAATTTTTGCGTTCGCTCTACGGACAACCACTTAATGACAGAAACGATCACAAATGACGTGATCATTTTTGTAATTACCTAATTGATCATGACAATTTAGTTATATGCTTATGTTGATAAATGATTCAGTATTTGTTGAACAACATTAAAATATTAATTTTGTCATTGGAACGGAACTTTCATTTTCCAGGCCGCTACGCTTGTTGATTGTGGCTGCCGCGTTTGTGGGTTTTACCACGGCTCGTTCTGTTTAAATACATCTAAAATATTTATGCGTAAACCCGATTTGGCCGATGAACCGTTGGTTGTATTAATATAAAATAAATTAAAGCTGTATTTACGCAACGCTATACGCCGAGGGTACCCGGCTAGCCTCATGTCAGCTATGCTCTGAACTCACGCTGCGCACCCTTCGAATGAACTCCTCCATCTTTTTATACGGACTCTGGCACCCTTGACTAGCCTGTATCAGATATGGACCGTTATTACCTTCGCGCCCCTCAGGTGTATGTCGTCCGCTAGAACTCTCATTCGTTACTTTGTTCAAAAACGGCTCCAGATCAGGACTGACTAGAGACGCGGTTTTATTTCTCTCCTGACTTGCAGCCGTTTCAGCCTCTTTCTGCCTCAACCAAACAGGGGAATTTACATACACCCTCGGCCTTTCTCTTAACGCATTACACCTTTCCAATGCTGGTCTTCGTACTGGTACTGGAGGTCTATAAGCCGCTGGTAGAGGGACGCCTCTGCCAAATACCGAGCAAATTAAACCCTTTAAAGCGGCTCGAAAGTCTTTTAAGTGATAAGCATATAATAGGGGGTTGATTGCAGAGTTTAAGTGGGAGAATATGATACAGAAGTACGTGAGTGGGTTAGGTATATCCAATTCAGGCATGAAGGCCTTGACCGCGTTGATTGTGTAGAGAGGTATCCAACAGACGATGAAGAAGAATACAATTATAGACAGGTTTTGGGTGGCCTTCACTTCTCTTTTCTGGGCTGCTCCTAAAACTCGTAGCATCGTACCGCCCCGACCTTGTCCGCCTTCAACCGTCACTACTGCACTCATCTGTAAACAACAGTACAATATTTAAGGATTTGCTTAAAATATTATTGTATACCCTATTCATTTAGTCTTGAGACAAAACGCAAACAAAGATACCAGTGTTTTCCATCGTTTAGGTTGGCAACTCATTTTAAAAAAATTAAAAAAGATTAAAAATAGCTTTATTCAGTATCTAAACTTCAGAACAACATGTAGCAAGAGCTCCTGCACTGTGCGCAAGCCCGTATTGCTGGGTGCCCCGCTCATCCACCAAGACGTACAGTTTGTTATACACTACATTAAGAACTTTAAACTAGACTAAATGTCAAATGAAAAAAAAAATTATACATATTTTTTTTCATTTTTTTCATTTATAATTTTATAATTTTGACTGTTTGGTAACAGTAAAATAAAACAAATACACAAAAACTTAACACAACGTCTGCTAACAACAAATTTAAACATAAAATAACAAGATATAACACACATACTAAAGAACTTGCACGCCCGATTTGACGAGTAGACAGAGAGTACAAAGTTTTAAGATCCTTGGCAATTTTAGGTTCTTTTTAAGGCACTATGTCTGTCAGGTTTTTTTAAATTATCGTAAAAATTAATACAAGGATTTTTAAAAAATCCAATTAATATATTAAATAACTGCATTTTTATTTATTGGAATCATTAGAATACTTGTAAATTCTGGCACATTACTTTTTTGTATAACTTTACGATGATGACACATAAAGTAACCTTTTTTATTGTTTGTTGGATATAGGGTATAGTTATATTATTATATCAAGGGATTTAATACAGGTAATGAAAAGATCTGAGCATTCGTGGAAGAAATATATCGATTGATCCAAAGAGATTGAATAAGGTTGATCACAACTCCACAATGAGTCAATGAATTTTATTTTGTCAGTTATCTATACTAATATATAAAGCTGAAGAGTTAGTTTCTTTACTTGAACGCGCTAATCTCAGGAACCACTTTTCCGATTTGAAAAATTCTTTCAGTGTTAGATAGCCCATTTATCGAGGAAGGCTATATGCTAATTTTTTTAGTTAATTTAATAACGGCTGATTAAGACTAAATCAAAATTTTTGGAGTATTTTTAGATATATAAAGGAATTGGTAAGTGCTAATAGATATATATTTTTTTTAATCTAATTTATTTCATGGTCTTAAATCTATTTAAGTTTCTGCCAGAATAATCCAAAAGCATTAACTTCTTATATAACATATAAATACATATCTTTTATTTTTATACAATAGAACATCATTAATAAAAGCTACAAGCTTATACAAATGAAATTCCTATAATATAAGCGATTGCTGTTCGAAGCGGAACGTACTATTTTTGTTAAAGGTTTGGATAGGTGAGCCCGTTCTTGAGTTATGGAATTACAACGAAAAGTGGCATTGATTTTTATATATATAGATAATTATGATTAAAATTATAAAAGAAGTTGTATAGACATCCTCAGTATTTAGTCTGTGTTAAATATATATTACCACCCTGATAACTTTGACATAAGACGAATGTCATTTGAAGGTCGCAATGGCGGCACCAATGAAATTTAAAACAATGCTGCCATATTTGAAAAGTGTATTAACAAATGCTATTGTTGGTTGTTATGAGGGCAAAGAGGCAACTACTGATGTCTCAAAAATCGTATGAATTAAATTCACGATGAAGCAGATGTGGCGACCCCTATTTACGTAATTCGACGAACATTTTTTTATATACAGAGATGGTACTCCTTCTACTCTAATCTCCACATTAAAAATGTATTGATGTATATAGTGTAAACTAAAACATTAAAATTTATGTTATTTCTAACTCTTTATTTTGTTATTTTAGCGACGTATAATTTACTAATATAATCATAAAATTCAAAATTTAATCTCCGTAAAAGGGTTAAAGAGTTGGAATTCACGTTGGATGCTTATTTCTGATTGTATTTTTTATTCAACCTTAGGATAAGATCTACGTAACCATCCTAACCGCGACAATGTCACCGTGTATAGCGTAAACATATTCTAGTTGTATAATATTCTAATAAAAATGTAAACAGTGATTGACTCTCCTTTTACAATGAAGCGAACAGATGCTTCTAGTGCTTCTGTAGAGACATTCCGGGTTCCAGTTTATCTTAACTGATAGGAGCTTAATTAACATGCGAGTGCATGAGCGAGTGCAGTTAATGAAGCGAGTAACTAAACTCGCTTTTCTATGCATAATTATTTAGTAATTGGCTGCTGCAACCCGAAAGCTACGCCACCGAATCCGCCACCAAAGCACAGCACTACACTGACTTTCCGATGTGCCTCAACGCGCGTTTCACTTTGACACCGAAGCATCATCAGGAGATAGACTCTACAAAGGTTAGACTTTACGAATAAGGTTTGACAAGAAGATAGTTTATAGTAAGTGGACATCCGTTAAGAATGAATTAAAAAGGTCTATGGGCTATCGCAAGTTTA
Source organism: Charaxes varanes (assembly GCA_024363005.1). Taxonomy (NCBI): domain Eukaryota; kingdom Metazoa; phylum Arthropoda; class Insecta; order Lepidoptera; family Nymphalidae; genus Charaxes; species Charaxes varanes. The sequence continues at coordinate 39,661,950 of JANCMC010033613.1, forward strand.
ATTGTACGAGGACAAAGTTGTGGGAAACTGCTAGTTTATAAATATAATAGATCGGCATTATAACAAGAACTTTGAAAAAAAAATTGTTTCTCTCAACAAAGATCATATCAAACATCTATATATTATAATAGACACTCGCCCCGGCTTCAACTGAAAATATTCGTTTATCAAAATAAAAGGTAGCCCATAGCAATAAGGGATAGTATACCTTGCTAATAAGAAAATAATTTTCAAAATCGGATCAGTAAGACCGAAGATCCCCGGTACGTACAACAAAAGTACCTCTTTATATTAATAATACAGACTCATATGCAAGATGGTCTCCTCAACTCATTCTTTTTAAGAGATAAGGCATAAGTAGTTTCCACATGATTTTTTACAACGCATGAGGGCGGACATTTGAAAACCAGCGTTACAATGGGTCACCCATCCATCACCCGGCCGCGGGTAGAATTGCTTAACCTAGCGATCGAATCAAACGCCACGATACCGATTAAACTACGTCTGCCGATATAAAATAATTTAAACAATTATTTTAAAATTAATTTAAACAATTATTTTCTGATTCAAAACATTGCTAGTGAGCTCAACGCGGATGTTTTGTTTCATAATGAGCGTCGATAGCAACAGGTTGTATTGCGCAACGAGTATATTTTATAACGAAAACTTATCCGAAAATACCTCTTTGGAGCCAGCCAGCCAATAAAATGTACCATTATTTTATTATAATGAAATATAATGGACGCCGAAATACAAGTTTAACTTTCTTCGGCAGCGGATGCTCAATATTTTCCTACTATTTATGTACTTATTACATGTTTTACAATAAAGTTTTAATATTATAATATTTTTTCTTTTTATGCTCAGCTCTAGGGCTGGAGGTTACACGGCAATTACGGGCTTAAGCCATTATTATTTATTTGTGGAGCTCTATCCTAGTAAATACTTTTTAAGCAAGCTGGGATGTATTGTGTCATTTCTGCAAATGAAGTGACATTTATATAGTAAATAAAAATTAAGTTTATATTTGTTTAGTATGTGATACACACTTTGTTAAAGAACAAACAAATAAATAAATAAATAATCTTTATTAATCAGTAAAATAAAATCTAGAGTAAAAAAGACGGTAGTTTTGATTTTACCTCAATCGTTTTCATTCTACTGACGACCGCTTCTAATACGGGACCGCGTATTTCGTCATTTAGTATGTGAACTTCGTCGATCAAAAACAATTTGACCACTTCAACTAGACCCCTGTGATCCTTACTTTTACAGTGGCTTATGGGCACACTTTGCTCTGTATAAGTATATATCTTGCTGGCTACTCACTGAAGGTAAATTATGTTGGCTGTCTGAAAAAAATTGTTTCTATTTAGACCTCACTGTTAATAAAAGTCAGTTGTACAAATTTTTGAATTAGTTCCTTTTATTTTAGTACATTGTGATTTATGTCTTCTGTCCAATCAAAAAAAAATATTTTTGAATAAAATCAAGTGAAAATAACTTCATTCATAATCACTTCACAAACATAATGAAAACTAAAAATGAAATGAAATATATCTTGTCTGTTTGATACGGGTAGTTTTCGAAAATAATGGGCAACGGAACGGGACCAGGAAAATGGTAGGAAACGAGAATGGCTCTATGACCTTTTATTATATTTAAGTATTAAATAGAAGTGGCCAGGACCGTGCCAGGAGACGCTTATATAGAAGGGTTCCGTATCTGATAGGATGTTTGTTAAATAGCTTTGAAAGTTACTGTGCAATTTCATTTTTAGCATGTTCTATCGACATGGAATTTCAAGTCGCTACATCTAATAGCGCGGAAATCGTAGGGGGGAAGCACCTTACGGGCGGATGAACGAACGGACTGGGCGAAACTATGAGAATTCCTTGTAGGACTACGGAACCCTAAAAAGTAGTCCCACGGAATAAGTAAACGCAAAATTTGTGCAAAAGTGCCTCCTAAAGCAATCTCACTAATATTAAAAACGCGAAAGTTTGTACATATGGATGTATGGATGTATGTTTGACGTTCTTTCACGCAAAAACTACTAAATGGATTTTTTTTAACTTTAAAATAATATAATTTATACATCAGAATAACACATAGGCTATTAATTATAAAGATTTTGTGTGAATTGTTCAAAATATAACGATAAATGTCTAATAAGTAGTATGCATGAGAAACTAAACTACTTTGGTTTAATCCGCGAATGAATACGAGGTAAAATCGGTATAATGCTGCAACCCGAAAGCTACACCACCGAATCCACCACCAAAGTACAGCACTACACTGACTTTCTGATATGTCTCAATGCATGTTTCGCTTCGACACTGAAGCATCATCAGGAGATAGACTCTACAAAGGTTATTCGTTCGATTTTCCCTCGTATTCATTCGCGGATTAAAGCAAAGTAGTTTAGTTTTTAATGCATGTCATGGATTTCCGCAAAGTAACGCCTGATTCTATCAGTTATTTAAAATCCATGTAACTGTTTAAATTGATGAACATACAAAATGTCTAAACACTTGGTTTTTAAAACTCTATTTGTAAATGCGTCACTGTGCATTAATTGCGTGCGGTTCTTGGTCTAATTGCTATTACGTATAAAAAAGAAAAAGCGTTGCTTTATGGCAATTTTGCCAGGTTCTTCTTAACCGCATCGAACACTACTAATGAAGTCATTCCAATAAAGTCATGAGAAAATATTTACTGCTCCTTGTTATTCCAGTTATTCAAATTTTCTTATTTACAAATTTGAATAACTATTTTTATCAAAGGCAAAGGTTAATATGAATACTAACTGTCTCCCGCGACTTCGCCCGCTTCAACTTGCAGGAGCCCTTAAACTTCCATAATTTATTATGCTGATGATATATAGCCTAGGTATAGTCTTCCGCGATAGATGGTGTTTCTAACACTGAAAGAATTTTTAAAATCGGACCAGTAGTTTCTGAGATTAGCGCGTTCAAGAAAACAAACAAACCCTCCAGCTTATATCTTAGTTCAGATATAAATAGATATAAAAAAAATTTAGAGACAAAATGGTTAAGATAATAGTTCAGTGCGGTCAGTGTTTAAACCTAACATCTCATAGCTTTCAGTTTGGCCGTGAACATATGGAGATTATTTTTACTAGAGAAAAAGCGGATTTTAAGAATTACTTATACCCTTCTTCACAAGTGAATTAGAAAGCTTGCAAAAATTTTGTTTTTCTTGCTGCGAAACCCTGTTATGCATTTTAGTAAAAAAAAAACTGCGTCGAAACAGAAAGCGGCAATATTGCAACACCGGACAGAGTCAGATTGTGCAACAGGCCGCGCCTTCCTACTTCCGGGGCCTACATTCTGTTCGCTGGACGACTCATCCTTATATGTCCGTATGCACATCTCTATAGCACACGCTGAGCTGTGTGCAATTGTTCGCACATCAAATATAAACTTTTTAACGTAGACGATGCCTCAAATAAAGAGCCTCAATAGCTCAACGGTATAAGGTATGGACTGAAATCCGCAAAACCCGATTCAAACCCCACCGCCGTTGGGATAATGTCGCACCCGCTCCTAATACAAGCTTTTAATTTAAGCTTAGTAGGAGGAGGGGGAAAAGGGAATATTAGACATACTTAAAAAGTATTCCTAATATTCTTTTTAAAAGAAAAAAGAAGTGGCCAAGACACGCTTAAATAGAAAGGTTCCGTATATGATACGCGACAAAGGTATTTGTTAAATAACTTCGAAAGTTGGTGTCTGATTTCGCTCAAAATAATTGTCCTAATGTGTTTTTAGTGTGTTTTGTCAATATGGAAAATTTCAAGTCTCTATGTCTAATAGTTTAGAAATCCTAGAGATTCTAATCCGACATTGCATAACATTTCGAAGGTCAATTGATAGGAAATTGTAGCCATAATAAAAAAGTGTGTAAAAAAACCTCGCCTTTATTTTAGAGAACTATCCAGTGATTCCGAACACGATGGAGTTGAAGGAAATAAATATGTCATCCCCACTTCACATGTATGTGAGACACCCCTAAAATTATTATTATTTATTTATTTATACGCTTTATTGTACACCACAAAAGAAATTAACACCTAAGAAAGTAACATACAGCAAGAAAAGAAGTACAAAAAAAGGCGGTGCTATCGCAAACAGCGATTTCTTCCACGCAACCTTTAGGACAAAGAAATATATGAAGTGATAAAGCAGTAGGTGGTGCGTAAGAATACATGAATAAATAATACTTCTGATGCTAAAAGTAAAATCTATACGCAGTACACAACTGAACTAAATTTCAATCATTTTTGTTCATTATTGTAGAGGTTTGTTCGAGCGGACAGACAGAGCTAACTATAAGGGCTCTCTCTTAGGACTACGGAACCCTAAAAAAGAGAATTTTTACTGTATTTTTTAGCATACAGCATTTGAGTTAGAAAAAGAAATGAGGAGTTCGTGGCCTAATCAGTGGTCGGCATTTGAGTCGATCGCTGGGCTAAGTAGCTCTTGCTGCGACCGGATGGTAGATTGGTGACCCATTCTAAAACTGGTTTACATTTTATATCCGACCTTCTCCCTGTTTCGGAAGTCACGTAAAACAGTGGGACCCAATTAATGTCACTTTGTGACATTAGTCGTAAGGTTGTAGAGATCGTGGGGTTTCTGGGGATAACGTCAGATGGCAATCGGTCATCTTAACTCGCCCCACAGCCACATCCTCTGCAATCTAAGCGGACCTTGGTACTAAACCGGGATAACGCTAGGAAGCATTAATAAAATATTAATCAATTTTTCAATTTAAATTATTGCATAAATAATTCCTCAATCGAAATATAAACTGTAGAGTTATAGCTTGTTGTACAAAATATATGTATTTATTTCCATCGCAATAACCATTTTTCATCGCCTGTTAATTAAATTTTAATTTGTTATTCTCACAATCCGTTCGTATTCGAATAAGGCGTGAAGATTTGTTGACGGTCTTTGACCATTTGAGATGTTATCTATGGATAGAAAATGTCTAGAGAAATCGGGGTCAACCGATCGAGCACAGCTAATAATAAATGAACAAGAAATGAAGAACAACGACTTTCGTCTGTACTGGACAAGGTTTGCTTTCATTGTGACCTATATCTTTATTTGCGACGGACTTTCTGGGTTCTTCTTCTTCTCCAAATGCCTATCCACTAATTATTTTATATAAGATTATATGAGTCGCGGACGACTAGTCCTAGGGCAGACAAATGAATGCTTGTGTTATAGGTAACAGTCGCCTGTTATACACCAAGTTTTTTTGAAATATATACCTAAGTAAATACATATAGATAATATATCCAGACTCGGGGCAGGAATCGAACCCACGACCCTCGGAGCGGAAGACAGGGTCACTGCCCACTGCGCCAACGGGCCAGCTATTGGATTGGATATTGGAGGTTGGCAGTCAGTTTCTTAAATCCCTCTTTGTCTCTGGCTAGCCGGAAGAGTTCATTGACAGTCTTTATGCGGGTCCATTCCCTTCCTGCGCCTTCCCAACCCCTTCCCCCTTCCTCCCTGCTTAGTAAAAATACACCTTGCTAATTTGACAAAAGATAAAGATAGATAGAAGAATAGGGTTTCTGTTGGTATGTGGCAATGTAAAAAAAAGCTAACCTGATTTCCAGTACAACATCATCATATAATACGAGGTAAAATCTTAGTCACAATAAGAGAATAATAATGAATGTAGTTTATACAGAGAAAATAACTCTTGATTTAACCGGGTCATAGATGATCCATACTTACACTGGTCAGACGGCAATCGGTCGTCTTAACTCGCCCCACAATCACGCCTCTGCAATCTAAGCAGACCCTGGTACCTGGCCGGAATAACGCTTAGAAGTAGATATTATAAAGTTGAACGAATGAATTATGATAGTTGAAATTAATGATAATTGAATGAATGAATGAATGAAGCGCCACCCGGTAATCTAATTTTAGTGCAAATCGCCGCGGCATGGACAATCGTAAAGACGTCGACGCGTCTGCACCAGTGGAAACGTTCCGTGCAGCGCGGACCGCGGACGTTATCGAATTACAATTTGGCCGAAACGAATCGTCACGCGATAACCTCTTTCAAGACTGTCGAGTACAACTCTAGAGTCGTAGATAGCTTCAATAGCTCGATGTGTAAAGGTAGGATCACAGAGACACAAAGAGATCTTACTTACTCTTTGTCAGGGTCCTGTAGTCGTACAAGAAACCCTTGTAGTTTCTTTTAAAATAAAGGCGAAGTTTTTTTTTATACAGCTTTATTATGGTCACAATTTTCGAGCAATTAGGCTTTAAAGTATTTTGCCAATGTAAATACTGTTATCGTGAACCGGCTTGACACACTCTTGGCTATTTTCTTGTATACTATACTATTAATTTTGTTAGATGCTTTACGAATACTCTGTAACATTCTTGCAAAATAAATGATTCTTGATTCTTACTTAATAGTAAGAGTCGTTAAGACGTAGTCTTCTTGACACGCTCTTGGCCACTTTGTTTGCATACTATTAATTTAGTTGGATCATTTACGAATATTCTGTAAGATTCTTGCAAAATAAATGATTCTTGGTTTTTGCTACTTGTATTTGCTTACACGTATAAAAAATGTTTTCAATTTACAAAATTAAATTTGGATATTTTGTATTAATTTAGCTTCTTATCAAAGTTTCGTTCGTTATTTATTGGAAAATAGTTTTAGTAAGTGTTTATATATTTTAATTTATGATTGTCTATTGCACTGTGTTTTTCCGTAATATGAATTAAATAATAATAGATTCCGACTACACTAAACATTCAACAGTTTTTTGGGTAACTAGTAACATATGTGTTAATAAGCGGACTTTCTTACATAGTATTTTTTTGTGCTATTAGTTGCCAGCTTCGGTATTTCCTAACGGATACGACTTAGGGACCTTCAAGAAAAGAGCATACTCATTTCTTAAAGGCCGGCAACGCATCTGCGGTCCGTCTGGTGTTGCAGTTGTCCATGGTCGTCGGTAGTCACTTGGGTGAAAGCCGGCTGCTCGTTCGTGCTCGTATATAAAAAAAAACATTATATAAGTTTCAGAAAATTTAATCAAACCGCTACGGGAATTTAAGTATTTAATATTTTAAAGGAAGTTAATCGATTTTTTTATATTTTTTTTAAATTACATACTTCCGTCCAGTAGGACGACCTCTGCTGGGTCGGATAGTAAAAAACATATTCTTATCCTTTCATTTCACATTTTCTACATATATCTAAAATGAAAACCAATGCACCACTCCGTACAAGCATCCCAGTAGGACTAGAAAGAAGGAGCCAAATGGTATATCTTTGAATGATTGAATGAATACACTTTATTGTACCACAACACAACGTACAAACAGACGGATAGACAATACAAATATATATACAAAATTGCAGTACAATCGGCGTTCTTATTGCTTCAGAGCGATTTCTACCAGACAATCGATTATATAGATAAAATAATTAAACTAAAAAAAACGAAGGTATTGCTAACTAAAATACAAACTACTATATAAAAAGAATGAACAAACTAAACTATACTTAAAATTATCCATCGTCTTTGTAGATTTTACAGTCAATTGCTCTTCAATGTACAATTTAATTATATCTTCAGTAGTAGCGGTAGATATTTTTGGTCGATATTTTAATACTGCAAGCCAGCCAGGTAAAAATTAACGAGCCCCGCAAATATAACACTCCAGCTCACTCAAGTGTTACATTTAAGCCAAGGCCGGACTCAGCTTTGTACATTCCCCCTCGAAAACAAACGGCACCGACTCGTAATGAGCGGGTCTCGGCGCGGGCGAGAGCCGTCGACGGAAAACCAGTAATGGCCGCCGCTAATTTTCCCGCCAGAAGATTTCCTCGGCCCTTTGGCGCATTAACGCGGGCACAACAAACACGAGAACGAAATTACATCTTTTATATCGCTCCCCCTTTCGCCTTTTTAATAAAAACCTTTATCAACGTAATCCTTCACGCCCGGCGAGGGCTTACGTAGGGCACTATACGCACGATCAACGTCCGGGTAAATTGTGAAAATTCTCTAGGGAAAATCTAACTGAAACGTATATTAGTCGTATGTATAAAAACATTGAGATAGACTTCCATTCTTTAAAAAAAAGCGACTGCAAATTGTCAGAACTGGACCAAATTGAAATAGGAACACACGGGAGGTACCAACATTCAAATAAAAAACGGATCATAAAAATCGGTTCACCCAGTGGAAAGTTCTCAGGTAACAAACATAAAAAAATACAGTCGAATCGGGGACCTCCTCCATTTTTAAAAGGCGGTTGAAAATAACAGCACAATTAACTAAATACATACCAAACATTTAATTAATAATAATTTGCCTAACATTTTCTCAAATTACTTAAAACCCTTAAGTAATTTGGGACTAACTTTCTAGAAATATTGTTCAATGACCGAGAAGATGGTGAAAAAACTTATGTATATGTACATATATTTTGTAATAGAACTCATTTATCTTATGCTAGTGGTTAACCGCGACTTCCGCGTAAAATTAGGTGAAAAATTTTATCGTCGTACCTTGATAAAAGGGCTGTCTAACACTGAAAGATTTTTTCAAATAGGACCAGTAGTTCCTGAGATTAGCGTGTTCAAGCAAACTCTTCAGCTTCATATATATCGATACCTACCACGTAAGTTGTTGTAACCCCAAATTCCCATCTTCACAGTAGAGCGTTACAAGCATGTAAATTGAAATAAAATCGTCGTTATATAACACATTTGTGTATACAATTATATACTCAATAATGACGATTACATTGTATACAATAATATATTAAAAAGTGTTTGTTGTATTACAATTTAGTGTTTGTAACGCTCTACTATAAAGCTGGGAATTTTGAGTTATGACAGTTTACGTGGGATGTATCGAATTATCAGTATAGATATACCATTGAGATAGGCGTTTAGAGATAATAATATCCGTCGACGAAAAGCACTTCCCAAAGTCTAAGCAGCTTTGAGAGGACTTTGAGCAGTTTCAAAAGCTGTACAAACTCGAATCTGTTCATTTTGTACTGCGAAACTTGAGGAGGATGTGGTGAACTCTCACGGACGGAGCAATTTAGCTTGATCCGTGTTACACTCGCATTGCCATCCGGATTATCTTTGCCATTTGCTAGTCTAACGTTCAAACAGAAGCTCATGTGCATTTACGTATACAAATATACATAATAATGGTAAAATACAAACGAGGAGGTCGTGTCCTAATCAATGGTAGTGGCATTTAAATCGATCGCTAGGTTAAGTTGCTCTGGCTGCGACCGGGTGTCAGATGGGCAACCTTAAGTTAGTTGTTCTTCTTATTTTGTTTTTTTAAACAACATTAACTATTCCTAGTTGTCAATAATAAGATGGTCTCCTCTAAAATAGCCTCTTTATTTAGTTTTTGAACATTTTAATTCCATTAAAAATAGGTGATAGGAACACTAATTATAAACTTATTATAATCTCCGAAACAGCTGGACCGATTTGGACGGGACTTTCACTGGTAGACAGCTGATTTTGCATGGAATAACATAGGCTTTCAGGAGAACTTTCGACTGGGGTAACCGATTTTGATGATTCTTTTTATTTTGAAAGCTGATGCTTTCCGCGTGGTCCCATTTTGGTCCAGTTCGGACAATTTAAAATCGTTTTTTTTTAATGAAAAAAAGCAAATCATTCGTATCATAATTATTATAAACACAACTTTTTAAAGTCAAGTGATTAAAAATCGGGTTTGCTCAACTTGTTTCGGACCCGTCCGGGGTCCTTCTTCACGAGATCGCTACGAAGCGCTGTTGCAGCGGTAACTGCGCGAGTGCTTGTGTGCAACACGCGCGCAGCTCTAAAAGATCATGTTTCTAATAATTATGAATACCCCTCGCAAAAGTCTAGGTTCAAAAAAAATATTCATATTATTATTCCAGGAGAAAGCGACAAAATGGACAGAGAATCACGAGATTGACGGTTTAACGACAAACGGCGTGCTGATCATGCACCCGCGCGGTGATTTTTGCGGAGGCAGCGCCACCTGCGGGCCTTGGCGCGAGACCTCCGTTGGCGGTGCTGTGTTCTCATTACGAGAGAGTCGATCAGCACAACAGAAGGTTAACAGTCTTCTTTATTTATTGGTAGCTTCCCTTTGATGTGATAACGTCTTAAAAATCGATGAACGCACGCGCGAAAATGCATGACTCATTGTCACGTTCCGCCTTAACCGAGCGTGTGCCGTAGCGTGCTGAACGCTCTCGCGCACAAAAAACGATACAGAGGCACGATGCACGACGAAACCGACTTTACTGACAACCAATGTTTTTTGAAGTTAAGCGTCTTAAGCACAATTCGGTGAAACGAAAATACGACACCAAAAAGAAACAAACATACTCATAAATAGGATTTAGCCTGCCAAATAAAAAAAGATACAATACAAGTATTTCCTACAGAGTTTTCTATAATGCTCGTCTCCTTTTTGTTCGGGTTTACGCCTGAGTAATAATTTTTATTTTGAATTATTATACCTGGTAAATATATTTTTCATTAATATATTATATATGTAATGTAGTACGTGAAGCCAAAACTTTCGGTATCATTTTACTAAATTTGCGCGGATAGAGGTGTAAGAAAATTTGGCACAATTATAATTTATATATAGAAGATAACGTGCGAATGCTACTTTTATAAAATATGCATTAATACATTAAATTATTAAGACCTTACGCACACCAAAGCTAAAGTATTTAAACACACATATGTAGATTTTGCTGAGATTGTGTCGAAGCGTAGTCATGGTGACCGTATGTATATTAATTGCCAATTATCACAATGTCGTAGTATAAAGAATTCAAATTTTGTACATAGCTTTAAATAAGCATATACCACGCAAATTTAAAAATTTGTGGTCGATTTCCGACCAGCTAGAGATCTCTAGTATTACTAAAATCTTTAATTTCAGGGGCTGCCGTGTCAAGCAGAGACCAATGTGCTTAGAGATGGGACAATGATAGACCTGTGTGGGGCTACACTTTTATGGAGGAGTGCCGAAGGGCTGAAAAATTCACCGGTAATTTTTCTAATTATTTTTACATAAGTAAGCTGATAAAAAAAACATACGCCTGATGGGAAGCAGCCGTTATAGCCCATAGACCAGTGCTTCATAACCTTGTTTCATTTCCCTTAATAAGAACTTTTCATTTATTTAAAAACATTGAAATATCTACTCATTAGTGGGACAACATAAAGAGTTGTGTGCATATTGCTTTGTGTTTATTATATTTGCGCATGGAACTAACGAGCCGAACCTTAACATCCAAAGAGCCGCAAATTGTCGAGCCCTGCTCTAGGGGATACGTTCCGTCGGCTGAGCACTGCCTATAGACTGGTTAAGCTTATGCCGGAGCCAGACATAGCTTCATTTAAATGATCATTTCAATGTTCATGTAGTGTGGCCGGGGACTTTGTGTACCCGCTCAAAGTTTTGTAGTATTGTAAGGAATCTTTGGTATTATTAACAAAAATACCATTTCTGCTAATAATTTAGATTATTTTCAAGTAATGTTGATTTTTCAGACGAAGCGCGACTTAGAGGCTTTGGTGGACGAATTAAATGCGGGGAGGCCGCAGTGTCCCGTTGGACTGAACACGTTGGTGATCCCTCGCAAGTTGTCCTCTGCGCATCAAGATCTCAACCAGCCTTACGTTTACCTCAATTGTGGACACGTTCAAGGTCGGTGTTGGTTTTTTGAGTTCCCTTAGCGCTCATTCGTACGAAAGTTAAAAAAGCGTCGCGTTAAATCTCTGCGTTGGCGCTTTTTTAGCGTAGTCCATACAGATACATAACATATATTTGTATTATCTTATTAATCTGGCCCTATAGAAAAAATCGTTCTTAGTCCAGTCTACTAATGTACTATAATACTAATGTCTACTAATTAAAAACTTATTTTTCTATCTATGTCATTATATTTACTTATATGTTTTTACATATAAATAGATATATTTCTTATAATTATCCATATCATTGTACATATTTAATTTTGTAAATATTGTAATCTTCGTAAATTGTACTATTTACACTTTATATAACCCACAACATCTACCACATTCAGGCACTAAATCATCCATATATTTTTAAGGCAGTAGAAGGCAAGGGATGTACCGTTAGCGCCGCGCCTTCTATTGATCATTATCAATTGGTCTTTTAAAAAAAACTAATTCATTGGCAAATTTCATCATTGTACATCCCGTGGTTGTCGGGATTTCGTGTTAGGTGGCCCGATACCCTTGTATATAATATTAATAATTTATTCCTGATAACACGATCCATATATACAAGCTTTGAAAGATTGTAATTTAGGAATTATGACATCACTGTAATCCCCCCTGTAACACGTTCAAACAAACAAACAAACTCTTCGAGTTTATATATGACGTGATATCCCAGTGTTCACTTACGAAACGCAAGTGCGGTCTAAGTTGCGATTATACAAGCGACTGGTGCGCTCACAGCAATATCAAATGCGTGAGATGTTTGTATGTATGTGTGTGTCGAAATAGCGGCGGAGCACGCGATTAAATCGCAACGTCATGTAAATTCACACAGTATGAACTTTTCACTAGAGACGATAGCATGTTTCCATCATGTCTTTCAATACAGAAGAGTTTAACAGTTTTTGATTACAAAGTCGCACATATTTGCTATAACGCCGTTTTATCGAGGTTTATGTTGACTATGTCGTCGTGTGTCGATTTCCCAAGAGTCAGATTTTTCGAGTTACGTCAGTTAATGATTAAGTATGCGATATGTATCTTAGAATTCTTTAATATTCTCTTCCTCTACAATCGTTCCTTTCTTTGCTGATCTATTGGATATTCCCAATAATTTGTACGTTTGGCGGTTCATGATATCCTGAGCATACGCCTCCAGCAACACATTTCGAAAGCGTCAATTCTATTTCTTTCTCCTTATTCACAGTGGAATTGAAAACAATTCTGTTTCTTTCATTCCCCTTCGTTTAGGTAAGTTTTAAAAGAAAAGAAAGAAAGAAAAAGTCAAAAGATTATTTTAAAATAGGTACTAAAAATACAGATTTCTTCGATACTCCAGAATACTTCAAATATATGACACTAGGAAGAAGAGAAAGAAGGAACGACCAACAGGAACGACCACAAGGAACGTCCACATTGCGAACGAGAACTACCTTTATACTCTACCTCTAATAACTGCCTTTACCTCCTGTTTCCATCAGTCAACGTGAGTTATGTTTATAATTGTGATTTTCAATACACGATGCTCGCTACGGAGTAAAGGGAAGTACTTTTTCTGTCCATGAATATATATTCCAAAAATCGAATTCGTATAAAAAAACGATTTCGTTTAAAGAGACAAATATGATACATAATTCGCAAAAGTATACGTACATAGTTAATCGGGACAGTATAAGAAGTTAGTTATTACTATAGTTGCAAGTAAAAGTAAAAAGTAAAAAGGTGTGGTTATAGGCTTTCATCCACATGGGAAATCATTCAAGTGTCGGCACCAAATAAGTCTGTGACCCCGCCCTAAGACGTAATTGACTATCAAATATTTTCATTCCTAGTCAAACCGTGCATATAAATTTGAGCAAAATCAGTCCAGATGAATAGGGAATGCCCCTTGTTAGCCGAAAATTGGGTGACTGTCCTTTTTTGAAGGCTGGTTCCGTGCCTGGTTATAACAAGTGGTCAAACGGGCAATATACTGCGACCATAGATGGTTTCATCTATATATTTATACTAATAACTAACACTTTCACGACAATAACACTCTCTATATTTTATTAATAAATTTCTGTGAAGCATGTTAGGTTCACATTTATAAGGTATCAATTATAACTTAGATTTTTAAACTCACGCGTATGTTATATCACCCGCTTCGTAGCGAGCTCATAAAGAAGGACCCCGGATGGGTTCGAAACTAGTCAGGCAATCCCGATATAACCTACGCGTGAGTTTAAAAGCCGTTTTTAATTAATATATGATCCTTTAAATATAACTTTTCTAACACAAAAGTAGCTCCCATTTTGTAGTATCTTCGACTAACAGTTTTTTACTTTCAAACAACGCAAGTTTCAAAAAATATCACAAATATTGCAGCAGAAATTAGTTTAATCCACTATGAAATATCGAACATCAGAATTTGATTTGTGTATAGCCAGAAACCTGTTCTACAATACAGTATCAATACTTAGCAGTAAAATATATAGCTATTATTTAAGTGACTACTATATAAAACAATTATAATCTTAGTTTAATAAGAATAAATATGTAATATATAATAAGTATGCCTTCTAGTTTTTTTTACATTAATTAGTATGTACAAAATACTTCAATAAATATGAAAGGATAATTTTATATCCACACTTTGTGTACAATAGATGGGATTTATCTCAATAATAACAATGACAATAGAAGTACGTGAACAGTTCTTTATCTTTCAAGGCCAAACAGAGCCTTGATATTTACACTCCTATAGTGATGACTATGATCCGAATTTTGCTTGTTTCTCTAATTCCCTAACCCCATTGTTCTGTCATCAAACTCTATTTCAACACTAGGTTAAAGATTAGTTGGAATGGAAAATTAGGCGTTGTTAAAAAAAGTATTTTTAATATTCTTCATGAAATTACATAAAATTTATGCCACTGTTCACACTGCATTAGTGTTACAAATGTCTCCTTAAACACTTTTGCGGTGCGAACGTGACACACGGTGGAGTTCCTAGTCTCAAGCAGCCGAGTATGTTTGACGCTCTTTCACGGAAAATCTACTGAATGGATTTTAATAAAACTTTATAATAATTTAGTTTATACATCGGAGTAACGCATAGGCTATGAATTATAAAGATATTGTGTTAATTGTCCAAAATATAATGACAAATGTCAAGTGAGTAGGAGAAAATTCTGCCATTTGCGACGTATTCCGGCGTGCGCTGCAAAAACCGTTAGAGTTAAACGTAGTTAGTGTATGAAGGAAATGTTTATCTTAAATATTTCTACAAAAAAGCCTACGAGAGCATTTACCTATGTTGCATGTCTACAAAGAATGATTCTTACAAAAAAAAATCAGTATAATAACAAAACGACCGTTCTTAACTTATAACCTTTAAACTTTTTGATTTAAACTGTACTATAATCCCCCCTATTACATGGTAGGTTTATTGCACATTATAGGAAAACGCGTTGTAGGATTACTCTCGTACAACGCGCTTATATGGCTCCGATTGCGCGAATATTATATAAATCATAATAATATATATTCTTCTTCTTCTTCTTCCTAGCGTTATCCCGGTTTAATACCAGGGTCCGCTTAGATTGTAGAGGATTTGGCTGTGGGTTTTTGAACCATTTTATATTGCGTCCAGCAACCAGATGTGTCGACGACATAATATCTGTCGCCGGTCGAACCTGGTCCAGATTGGCTCAAGACCGTAATGAATGGTACAAGCGGGGAGAGGCCTTTGCCCAGCATTGGGAGAGAAGGGCTGTGGATGATGATTGATGATGTCATAATTATAGAAATTAGGGCAGACAGGCGGACTGAGTGAAATTATGAGGGTTCCTTGTAGTACTATGGAACCCTGAAATCAGTTATTTCAATGTTACAAGCAGAAACTTAATTTTCTTTATTTATAATTCCAACAAAGGATACACACACACAAAATCGCCATCACGCAAAAAAAGCCTGTATGCTTCTTCAATTACACGAGACCACAGTATGCAATTTCTAAGCTAAAAAAATGAACAATATTAAAATTTAAGTGCTAAAAATAAAGAGAAAATAAAGAATAATAGAAACTTCAAATAAAATTTATGAAATAAAGCATCAATATTTTACAGAATTAAAAAAAGATGATTCCTTAATAACACACTTCTTATAAACTAATATTTTAGATGAAATATATCTATGTCAATATGATTTTATTTATATTGTAATCGTTATTGATTTGAATAAAATCAAGATTACAATTTATTTTGGTATATTTGGATAAAAATGAAAGGATTTGCATGCCGCTTGCAGATGTCATTTTATCGTGATTTATTTTTAGTATGATGGATATTCTTGTCTATAATAAGATACAAGATAGATGGGCAGATTAAACAGAGAGGTCATTGAAATATATACAAAAATAGTCGTAAGGTCGTTCACAGCTTGCTCTACTGAGGGCCTAGAACGAACGTTCACGATAGTTTTACTTACCTTTACGTTCTAAACCGAACGTCAAATCTCTCTCAAACCATCTACGGACCCTTAGGAATACACACTGAAAATTTTATCAAAATCGATCCAGCCGTTTAGGGGTGACAAAGGGTTGTGCAGTTAGTTTTTATATATAAATTTATTTGATTTATTTATTTTACATCAAATCAGTACGGTGTGAACCAGTTACATTTATCTGTCAGTTAAATTATTAGATTAAAAACTAATATTATAAAAAATTAGGTAAAACAATATTATAAATTTAAATGAAATTAAACAAAATTAAATAAAAATAAACATAATGTTAACACAAAGATAAAAATAAAAGAGAAATATATATATATGAAGTAAATATATAAAATATATTTCATATATATTGCCAGTGGCAATCTACAACATATTGTAAGATATTTTATCATTCATTTTAATAAAAGATAATATCTGAGGAATTTAATCCGATGATAAATATTAAGCAGACTAGGTACTCAAATACCTAAACTGCATGATATGCCCTGCTTTGCACCTTTTCTTTGTACCTATCTATATAAATAAAATTGAAGTGTCTGTTTGTAAAGTCAAAATTAAACTATTTCACTAATTGCGTTTGACTATATATCTTATACCTATAAGAAAGGCACAAATTAAAACATTTTTGTCTGTCTGTCTGTGATAATCTCAAAAACGTCGGGTCTTATTTTGACGGGACTTTCACTGGCAGATAGCTGATATTACAAACATCAACATAGGCTAGTTTACCTTTTGAAAAATAATTAGGATTTCGCACAAAAAATTAAAACCCTCAAAATTTTACAAAATCACTGAAATCACGCAGACGAAGTCGAGGGCAACATTTAGTCCTATATAAATTTCCAGTACTTAAAATAGACTTAAGATATTTCTAGATGCTATCACCATAATATTTGCATTCTGGCGCCTCTTATAATGAAAAGTTAAACAAAACATTTGCTTTCATATTACAATGTATTTTCAAAGTATTAACTAATGTGATATTTACAGGTTAATTCATCGCTATCTTATAAGTAACAGAAAAAAAACACAAATATGGTAAAGTAAATGAGTATTGTCTGTTGCCAAATGAATAAACAGCAAATAATCTACTTAACTGTTTATATATATACATATAATAAGTTCAGAACAAAATGTGGCACTAGGCGCACGCCCATATTACTGGGTGCCCCGATCATCCATCAAGACGTACAGTAAATCATAAATTATAAATTATGAATGTGTCTGTGTGTAGGCGTGCGTGCGTGCTTGTTTGCATGCGTGCGTGCGTGTGTGTGTAAGCACAGGCTGGCTGTTTTCCGCGATCCACGTAAAACTATCCTTGCTTAGACCTTTTTAATCTGGCCTTATCGACATATCCACTGTTAATGCTTATTAAGTATTAACCTTGCCAAAGTTCATCTATTCTCCCGTGGTTTTCGACATGTCGTCAGGTAATTTTTCACTTTAAATATCGCAATCTTAGTCATAAACTGACCGATCAAGTTTTAGGTCTAAAATGATATGATACAGGCAGCTTCGTTTCAACGTCCTACATCGGGCACTCAAAGAATTGTTTCAATATCTCCATCCAATTCCAACAGCTGTATCTCAGACAGCTGTTTTTGTCTTTTTAACAAAAATAACTTATTTTGGTTAAAAAAGACAAAGAAATATTAAAATATCATTAAGCTAACATTTAAATATCTTTAATCACTTCATTGATTATCACTAAACTACGTAATTTGTTACTATAATTCCATTTTTATCGGTCGTAAATGGCAAAACGTTTTTTGCGATTTCCCAAAAATCTATTTTTTTGGGTTAGGTCAGTTTATGGCTAAGCGTGCGATACATGGAGAGTGAAACTGGTTGAAGCAATTAGTGGTCTTAAGACTAGTTTTATTTTAGCTTCTTAATGTCATTTTAGAACATTGACACAAAGGAACCTTTAATGATCACCAATGCGAGTAAAAAAGAAATAATGCTGACAATATAACATTTATAGTTCTACTTCATACCTTTCTGTGTTTATTAAAAGCTTATACTAGAGTTGAGTATGACAATAGATAACCAAATTTGCGGTTTGAATCAAGCACTTACTTATAAGTACCAGTAGATGAACTGTCTTCCTTTGGGTCTTACATAGATAGATAGATAGATAAATTCTTTATTGCACACAAAGTTAAGTAAAAAGAATTAAAACAATTTGTAATATGTTATGGCTTCTACAAAAAGGAAGAAAGTTTTTGACATATATCTAATAGTCAATTGCTTATAACTCTTACTCCGCAACGAACGACACCTCGTTTATATTTTCGGAGGCGAAAAGGTTATTAATTTGGCAAAAAAAAAAAAAAAATAATAAACGTGCCAAGTCCTCTTAAAAAAAAACTAAGCAAGAATATTAGTTCTCGAATAAAAACGAGATAAAGTCTGTGCAATGTTGTTTGCAAAAAGGGCAAACCCATGTATGCAAAATTCGCTTTACGAATGACCTTTGCAGAGGTTATCTTTGAATCAGGCACCCCCACCACATTAGCGCTACCTTCAAACATTCTAAGCAATGGCGAGCTTGAGACGTTTATTTGGTCATTCATTACAAAAACAAAAAGGCATATTGTTATGATTGTTCCAGTTGTCTTTTGCCGCATACCTAATTATTATATGTATGGTTTGGACTTTTCATCTTTTTTAGTGAGAAGTATGCCATTTTTGCAAAATATAAGTCGATTTATTTGAATTCTAACTTGATTTTCCACAGAAGAAAGGCGATATTTGAAGCGAGGTGTGTCTGCAGATATATTTTAGAGTCTTCTAGTTTTTTAGATTGCGCCATTACGTTTTGTGTTCGCGCGTAAAATCAATGCGTTAAATAAACGCCATTTTTTTTTTTTTGATTATAACGGACGAAGGTTCTTACTTTGTCGTCTTAATTAAAAAGTAAAACAATAATTTTAAGTGTATGTATTTTTTAATTGTTATTTTACTTTTGATTTTGTCGTTTGTATTTTAAAGTTTAGGAGAACTTGCATATGCCCGTAGTTTTTTTTAAAAGCTTGCCCTAGAAGTGGCCTTAATGAGTGGATCGCTAGGTTGAGCAGTTCTCACCACGGTGAGAAAGAGGTGGCGCGATGATTTCGATGCCTTCGCGGGGAAGTTGTGGATGACATTGGCTCAAGAAAGAGGAAAACGGACCGAGAAGGGGGAGGCCTTTGCTAATTAAAAAAAAAAGATATAAACTAGTGTTCCTTTCAGATTCAGGTATTTGTCAAAATATTAAAAATGTTCATTAATTAATCGTTAAACTCTTATTAAATAATAATAATAATAAATTAATAATAATAATAAAATTCATTTATTTCGATAGCATACATAGATCTAAGCTTATAGATATAACAACTGGAGAACTCCATACTAGCTGTACCCCACGACTTCCTCCATGTGTGCCACTCTTATCGCTTAAGAGGTTTAAAAATAGTTTTTGGATTAGGATTAACATTTTGTTTATAAAAAGACCTTCACAAATAATGCATTATTTTAGAACAAATTTGATTAGCATAAAAAAGGTTATGCAGCGCACGCAGCGGAATCTCTCAAATGGGGAAAAGAACCTCCGATTTTGAAACATTCTTCATTGGTGCTCCGCACTTATCGTCATGATATCTACCTGTTTTGTGGCGCGGGATTTTGAACTGTGTGTCTCGTTCCAAAGGTGTGCCTAAATGTGGGACGGCACGTTTCTCTTACCACGCGACGCTAATTGATTACGGTTGTTAAATAATAAGTTCTTGTGTAGAATAAATGTAAATATAGTCCACGAGAATATTGTGCTTGATTCTATAAACCATGTTTGAGAATCAATCCCCAATAGTGCTTGTTAGACAATAAGTTTCAATGTGAAACTAGAGACAATTGTCTATAATATAATATATATAATTTATTTACCCTTTTTACTCATAAAGCCAATAGACGCATATGAGCGCCGTAAAGTGTACTCCCACACGCGTACAAAACACAAGCACTGTTGTGTTTGTTTGGGAGATAATTACAATTGTTTGCACGTCGCTTAAATGTTGACAGAGAGGCCAGGCCCGTTCCACTTCATTACTTGAAAGATATTTTAAGTATCATACTGTAATCCCCCTTACACGGTGCTCTTGTAACTTATTAATTTTAATCTAGAATATATATCATATTATATTCTTGCAGATTCGATCCTATTTCAATGAAAAAAAATAAATAACCAGCTACAAAATAACGTTAAATATAACGTTCTCACAATAATTTAACCAAAAAGAAATTAATTCATGTGAGAAAGAGGTATAAAGAGGCAAAAAGCTCTGAAAAAATAAACCCTCTAAGTAAACGCAATCAAAAGATTAGCCTTTTTATAGTTTCCATACACTTACAAAGAGAATTAAACCAAATAGGACCTGTCATCCAAAATAGAAAGGCACTTTCTTGGTCGACTGTACAAGCATAGGAAAAACTCTGAAAACATAAAATTTGTGGCAAAAAAATATTATAGTAACAATCAAATTAAAAGAAATTTTACGAATAGTATAAATCTTAAAATGACCTGGTAAAGTATCACGAGACGGTATCTTTGTATTTATTTTAAGTTTCTATTAAGAAATGACGCTCAATTTAAATAAAATAAATATCTTTCCGCCGTATATCAAAACTTTTGAAACACTAATTTTATTCTGTGTTTATTTATTTATACATTAATGTGTGAAGCTAATTACTGTAAACTCGTCCGTTAGATCGCCGTCAACTCGTTTTTTTTTGAGGCGGACCAAGAGGCCCTATCGTTACTGCGATCAGTAAGATCTATTGTAACTGCCTCATTTTATAGCTCATCCTCAAGACCAGCAGAGCACATAAACCCTGCAATGGCTTATAAAATTTAGTGTACAGCTTAATATATAAATTTAAAATTAGTATGTCAGCGAAAAGGCTGTGGACTCAGCTACCAACTGCTTTTCAGTCCGTACCTGATGCAACTGCTGCCAACGCAGTATATGAAATTTTATACAGAAATAAAAATAACAGTAATAAAAATTAAAAATAAAAATTTGCATGAGCTGTACATATATACCTAATAATTTCCTATACGACCTATCTAACAGTGAAAGAATTTTCCAAATCGTACCAGCAGTTTCTGAGATTAGCGCGTTCAAGTAAACAAGTAAACAAATAACATATAAAAAATAAAGTCCTAAGGCAGATATACTATCCTTTTTTTAGACCTTTGAATACAAAGTATACTGTAAAATAAAAAAAGATATACATTTTAGCGAAAGCCAAAAGATATTTTAGTCTGTAATAGAGATTTGAAAATAATTAACTTTCCGTAAAAATAGAAGTTATTAATTTGAAATTACTCTCCGCTCCGTTCCATGGCAAAACGTAAAATAAGTCCGTAAAATAGAAACAGCCCACTTACAGGGCTACCACATTCTCATTAAACGGACGAACGGCAACCTGCGCATCCATCATTACCCTCGGCTGAATGTGGACAGCCCTGTAATTTTCTCTCCCGCAGCCATTCCCCGTCCCTTTCACTCGGTAATCTTTTCCCCGCATTAAAAGGAGACGCACATCCGAAACGCGTTGCGTCGAAAAACATCGGTACATCGCGTATAATGTTGGCAGTGTTTGGATGAAATTAAGTACATTTTTTCCATTTCGTGATGTAAAATTATGATTGAGGTAGCGCACGTTAAAGTGTTTAATGTATATACGTACTGGATTCGCGTGAAATGAACCTTGCTTTTCCAACGTAAGTTTAAGACGTACAGATTTAAGTATAGTTTATAAAATTACTATAGAAAATTAAAAAACTAATGAATTATATAATGAACGAAACAAGTACTACCGATAATAATTGGCCATACCTAAATTTTATTATACATTATACGGTTTTTTGGATTTCGTTTTAGGCCATTTTGGAATTGCGTTATATTGCATTATAACTATTATATAAGTATGCTACTAACATCATATTTTAAATAGTGAAGTAACATCGAGAGACGTACATAAGAAAATTCGAATAATGAATTTATTTAAAAATCCTTTCAACAAAGTATTAGGTATATTTTGTTGTAGAGATCGATGGATTTTATGACGAGTTCATCGATTAAGTACGTCTAGAACTTATCGGGACTTAAAATAATCGTTTGTCGTTAACATCGGGACCAATTCGATACATGATAGCTAGTGTCGTAATTGAACGGGTGTTAATTTCACACTTAACTCGTTTAAAAGTAGCGATGTCCGTTACGTATCGATATTTAAGGTATCGATACAATATCTTATGCTATGGGGATAGTATATTATAATATGGTATCGGTAGAAATCAAATAATATTGAACTGAGAACTTCTTATAGAGGTTAACCCCTGCGTTACGTAACGCGTGACGGCGCTAGTCAGACAGACATAACATGATATGTTGACTGATTTAACCGTGATCGTGCCAGATCCACACACACAGACATCTGGACGTCCTAGGAATCCTTTTTT
>JANCMC010033613.1:39684871-39721743 GCA_024363005.1 Charaxes varanes
GATATGTTGACTGATTTAACCGTGATCGTGCCAGATCCACACACACAGACATCTGGACGTCCTAGGAATCCTTTTTTTTAGTTAGTTCTTATTACACTAAATAAAATAAATATATCTTTCCGATATATCAAAGTTTTAAAACACAAATTTTATACTAATCTGTGTGTATTTATATTTATCTATAAGTGCTATTCCAAAAAAAATAGCCATTTTTAGATCAGGAAATTGCTCAATTTCTATTTTGGTAGAATAGAGCACTCCACAAACGCTTCGCATTTATGATACGTGCAAAAGTTAAACTACATAGATTTCAAATGTAGATTTTTCTTTTATTTAAAGATACATTCATCTTTGCAACTATTTTGAAACAACTTTAACAATCACGTGACTAATACGCTCATATGTTCCACATTCGTTTATGAAATGGCAGTCTAGAAAAAAGGAGAAAATGTATAAATACAATACGTTATTATTAACAAGAACAAAGCCATGTAGTAATATTACGCCTCGGTACAATTAGTAACAATACATATTTATGATGTATCGATATAAAATGTCGACCACCGCTATTCATAAAACGCGCAGCCGTACCTAAATATAGGATCGATTTAGTTACATAGCACCGGTTTGAGAACTTGGCGAGATGGTTCGCAAAAAACCATACCCATCGTTATGATGAATTGGTAGAAAAAAAACTACCACATTGGTAGGAAATAGAAAAATCGATACTGGCAACCATCGAACTTGATATTATGAATAGCCGCAAAAAAGCACATTATGGATGTGCAAAAGCCAATCAATTATCGTAAACGATTTTTAAAAACCGTTTCTACGGAACTCTGAGATACTACGCGATCGGATCGGGCGTTTTTAATAAATTAAACGAATATTATAACTTTAAACCCGATTGAGCACGGCTGTCAACTAAATCGTTACGATATCGCTTCATACTTAAGGAATCCAGCCAATGACCTCACAACGTACCTCGGTTGAATGGAACCTAGCTTACTATAAAAATATCTTTCATTTCACACAAAGGATAATGATCTTTATTCCCAAATGCGGAAAGATTATATCGAGTTAATAAATAGTAATAAATAGTTACACATTGAAACCGATTCGCAGCCATCCAATCATATACCGACGAAGGAATTATACGATTAATATTATGGAAAGTATATTTAATACTTCCATGGATGGGCTTTTATTAATTGCAACTTAGTTTTCTTGGTAGTGAAAGCCGTGTAGTAATATTTTAAGGGAATTTAGTTTTGGTGCTAAAAGTAGCACTTTAATCTTTATCTATTTAATATTCTGAACGTGTAGGTACCTACAGTTACTAAATTTTTGATTATACTACTATCATACCTCTTTCTCATATAAAATCGGCGTAAAACGGTGGAAATACTGTCACTTCAGGTGATTGTATTATTATCGCATTTCGTTCGGTTTCTCAGAGTTTCCAGTCTTTCTTTAAAGGTCAGCAACGCATCTGCGAGCCTACTGGTAGTGCAGATGTCCATGGGCTTTGGTAGTCACTTGGCTGATGAACCGTCTGCTCGTTTGCCCCTTGAAATATATAAAAAAAACAATTATTCCAAATCCTGGTAAAATTAAAATATAAACTTCTGGGTGGCCAAAAAATCAAAATAAATGTTGATAAAGAGATACTCATGCTTATAATTTATTCCAGCTTGCTCCAAATTTAGAGGAACTGACTTCTTTATACTAAGGTCATACTTTATATCTTTTGGAAATCTATCTATATGTATGTATAAAAATTAATCGTTGTTCGATAGTCTGGCTAAAACTCACGCTCATGAAGTGATATAAATTCTTTTTCTTTTGTCTCATTCCTTTTACTTCAGGAAAGGTTTGAAAGAAAATAAAAGTCAAAGGATAATAATAATAAAAGGTGAAGATTTATTCGATACTTCACAATAATTCAAATAGGTCTAGATAGATAATAAATCTTTTATTCCTCTTACTAAGCCTAATTACAATTTTAACTTAAATTAAGATGACATAGATGGTCCAGCAAAAAGAAATGGTTGCAACCTCAGCGTCAAATGCCGGCGTACTAAAAAAATATTTCAATTCGTGCGTTCATATGTGCATTAGGTTTTTGTCGTTTGTTAAAACCGGATGCACGTGTGGACGCGCGTATTGAAATGCTGGTGCGACTCAACCGGAGGCCCTAGCACGATCATTTCGAACCGTTCGAATTCGGAGATTCGACAGTATTTAGGATGAAAATATTCGGTTGAATTTTCTATATTACGAAGTTGTTGAAGGGTTGAAGTTATTGTTGAGGGGTTGATCTATCAACTATGCACGACCGAAGAAGAATATTGTTAGAAGTTTCAAATTGAAATTTATATTGGCTGTATTACATTCATGTACATAGCCTTAATAACTCAAAGATAAAAGAGATAAAAAAAAACTTATTACAAAAAAAAGCGTCAAATAAATTAATCTTATTGTTCTTCCTGGCGTAATCCTAGTTTAGTAGCAAGGTCCGCTTAAATTGCAAAGGATGTGGCTATGGGGCGAGTTAAGAGTGTTTATTTCTTAAAATAAGGACTAAATTAATTTCTTTTTGCAATATTGCAATAAAAAAATTTGTAAAAAATAGTTCCTTCAAATGTATTACGAAATGTGAAGCCATAAATTTTCATTTCAGATTTTTGTTGAAACAAACAAAAGTCACTGTTAAATTCCACTGTTCCAGCAAAAAGTTAAGTCTGTCAATATTTTGAATTGAAAATTGTACCAAAATGCAATTTAATAGAGAAACCATTACCAAAACGCAAAGTTGTTAAGCAATCACAGAAGAAAACTGAATTTCTCCAAGAACTAACGAAATCGGACAACAACTTTTGAAGATATTTAACAAATACGTTTATAGCGTATCAGATACGGAACCCTTCTATATTATGGTGTCTTGACACGCTTTTTATTTTTTCAATGATCTGTTTCTCTGTGGTACTAGGTTTCCTGATTAAGGCATGAGAGTCCTACTAATCATGTTTTGTATTTAAATGGTGTTTCAACAATATCTATTTCCATACTAATATACAAAGCTGAAGAGTTTGTTTGTTTGAATGCGCTAATCTCAGGAACTACTGGTCCGATTTGAAAAATTCTTTCAGTGTTCATTCTTACATTATCTAGTTTTAGTTTATTTTATGTATTTTTTCTGTTATTTTTATGTGTACAATAAAGTGAATAAAGAAAAAAAAAATATGTAAAAAGTTCCTAAGCTCGCTATTATTGTAGTAAAAGAGGTTTTCTTTTTTTAGTGAGATTTGGAATACCGTTACTCTTGTTTACACTAGCGAAATTAGGAATCGAACCAAGTATCTCGTAGCTCTTAGGTTTATTAATTGATATAATATTTTTAAAAGTTCTT
The DNA here is from genome assembly GCA_024363005.1 of Charaxes varanes. Classification (NCBI taxonomy): domain Eukaryota; kingdom Metazoa; phylum Arthropoda; class Insecta; order Lepidoptera; family Nymphalidae; genus Charaxes; species Charaxes varanes. The sequence goes on from JANCMC010033613.1 coordinate 39,688,284, forward strand.
TTATTATTATCTGGTTTGACTATATTTATAGCTGGTATTTGTTTCCAAATTAATATATTAGTTCAGCCCTTAGTAAAAACAAACTCTACCGTGTATATATTTGCTCCATTTTCCTCTTACAACTCTATATATTTCCGGGATAAAGGTAAATATTTGTAGCGCTATCATCTCATTACTTTATAGTGAAAATCTTACCAAAATCGAATTTGAATTCAAGAAAAGAAAATACTCGTTTCTTACAAGACAGCAATGGGCGTTGGTAGTCACTCAGACGAACGGTCTATTCTGCCCCTACTTCTTTATTACATCATATAAAACAAAATCGCTTCCCGTTCTTCTAAATACTTCGTTTTAAAACCCTATTATAAAAATGTATCGTTTATATAATGATATAAGCTCTCATAATAAGAAACTAGACACACTTTAAAATGTGTATGTTTTAATATATTCTATGTATGTATGTTTATTTACTTGCTTACTTCTTGCACCACCCAAATTATTATAAAGTCGATGTCTCGTAGATAAGTTTAAATAAAAAGTTCTTTTCTTTTGTTAATAAAGTATTGTTTTAAGTCTAATAGAATTAAATAAGATATCATTGTAAGCAAACTTAACATGTACACACTTTGTTATGGAATAAGAAATGAATTCGGTACAAACGCGGCGGTGATTGAAAACAAAATGTACAAAGAGCATTTTTGCAACATTAAGAGAAGAGTTGATGAAATTCAAATTCGAATGATATTTTATTCAAGTAGACTTTTACAAGCTCTTTTGAATCGTCAAATATTTTAAAAACTTAAACTGATTTGGCAGAGTCGAGCCACGAGAAGAATCAGCAAGAAACTCGTTAACCACTCTGTAACGGACACGTTGGTGTCTTCTTCGGGTTCTTATTGATAGGGATCAATAATACACCAACTTGTCATAAACTTCATGAAATCCTTCGTGAGTTATTTGAAGAAACTGTAATTAAAGGTATAGAGAATGTATACACAATTATACATAGATGGGTAAAGGTAGATAAGTACGTATATTCTTATAATATAATTTTTTTAATTTCGTTAAATTTGATTGATAACTCTTCTGTGGTTAAATATAATTGACGCCTATGCCAACAGCTAGTAATAAATAAGCAAACAAGATGTATGTATAAGTGTACAATTTAATAGTGATGTAAAGAGAAATTAGCTCAATTAAATTCTCATTCAAAATAAACAATTGTATCGTGACTATTCTTTAATGATATTTGTCTTATATATTACGATACAGTAACGAAGCCTATAAAGGAATGAACAACATTTCCATCCATATTGCACAATGAAAATAGCATAATACATACATATATTATAATTTTATTATTATCAAATAACATCTAATTTTACTAATAAACGCGTTTTTGTATAAAAATCGATATAAAAACAAATATTTTAAAAATCAAAACACCGGAATGGACTTGAGTATTTTTTTCGTAATTGTCATGAATTAATCCTTAAAATTATAAAAATACAATAACATGGAATGTTTTGTAAAATGCCAACAAAAAGAAATATATAGAAATACTTAATTTTAAGTCACAAATAATGTAGCCACGAAAATCGGGAGCGTTGTAAAAAGAACCTAAAAGTTTTACCACTTCACAAATTAGCTGTCAGTTTGACACATTTTGACATTTATTTACAAAAAATCTTTTTTTTTTATGAATACTGTATTTTAAGCAAATACAATTTTTATGTGTGGAACAGATATGGGCGATAAGAATGTAGCGTCGTATATTAGAAACGGGGCATCATGTATAATTATAATCATGTGCAATTAAATAAATGAATATGAATATGAAAAAATACGTGTACATTTGACTGGGTGTATATAAAAAAAAATCTTTTTAATTTTGGATATTAAGATGTGTGTGAATATTTATTTGACGTTAAATCACTGTTTTTTCTTTATATTTATACGAATTAAATTGCATTCTTCAATGATTGGAACACTAAGATGTAATTTAAACGACTTACTATTTATATATATACGATCGACTACGGGACTAAAAAAAAACATGATTTTTTAAGCGTTCGAAAATAACGATAAATAGAGGCTTCGATTAATTTTTACAATATATGTATTTATAATTTTAAACTAGATTTAGATTCGTAGTTAAGTAAAAAAAAAAAACTACTTATTTCCTATAAATTAAAATGTATAACAGAAGTCTTTGAGCATTGCCAAAAAACAAAAAAAAAGTTGTCTTAGCTGAACAATATATGTACATGAAATCTTATTTCCAATAATAGAATAATATTATACAATACTTATAAACTATAATTTACAGGATTCGGATCAACTATCTCACTTAAGCATAGATGTCTAACTATTTTACAATAATTTACACAAAAGCTTACTATAAAACATTAAAATGATATGCAATAAGCTATAGATATAGCTCAGCGGTGAAAAAAATACCGCTGTGTACCACACTAAGGACAAAATACTGTTCTGAAGTACGCCATTTTGTTATTATACAACGCCATATTGAAAACGCTTACAGTTTTCCATCAAACAAATTAACTATAAATAATATTAATATTTTTACCTTGGAATGTCTTAAGTTTATAATTAATTAAGTAAGTTTATCATTGTTCGTATTTTTTGGCACAATGTCACTATCTGAATACCTTTCTTCTTTTATCAAAAGAAATCTAGCTAACGCGTTGGCCCTTCCTGAGTATTCCGCAAGTCTTTTGTACATAAACAATACTTTCACGACCTAAAACATTCAAAACTAATGTAATTAGAAAATCAAAGAGTTTTTCATTTGTCAATGATAACATAACTGTAAAAACAGTACCAACAAATTAGAAACAATGTTCAAATAAACAATTCTTTACAGCAAATAATCTATTGGGGTATTCCCGAATGTTTCTTCACTCCTGTTAATATGGCTATGAACTGCTCGAATACCAATTGGTATTGGGCGGAGCTGACTTATCTACTGATTGGTGCGAGTGAGACGCATGGGCGGAATGCGCTTGAGGGTGATAGAGATGGAACGATGTCGGTGGATGGAAAAACTGGGACTGATCAAGCGAGGAAGCATAGTCTAAAGCGCCCGGTACTGCGGAGTACGCCTGCGGTTTCAACGGAAACGAAGGCTCCAGATACGAGTGCCTTATTGCGTCTGTGTAAGGATTATTATCGTACGATATGGGATATTGCTGCTTGTCTCGAGGGGATACCGAACCTGGTGGAGTCATTGCTGAATGGTAATCGGCATAAGGGCCGTAACCTAAAGAAGTTATGTCTGTACCTTTATGACCTAACTGTTCACCGTAACCGGAGCCTTCGCTACCGGGAGGGGTCGGTAATGGTCCTGATTGACCGTCGCTTGAGTAGTACCCACCCGTTCTACCGTCTCCTAACCTAATAACGCTTTCCCTACTAGCGTACAGCTGTCTCAATAGAGCTGTAGCGGGTGTTGAGGAATGGCTTACAGGTATTTGGCGATTTAAATGGTTCAGATGAGGGTTTTGGGTTCCTATCCACTGTATCGTAGATTTCTGTTGCTGTTGTTTTAGAAGGGCGTCTGTTGAAAAATCTGTAGGTCTATGAGATATCTCCTTTCCATCTAGCGAAGGTAGATGTTTTGACATGGCGTTTTCTAAATCTCTAACAGATGTAGCATCGGAAGTTTCTGGGATTGCTAAATTGGTTTTTGTCAAATCACGCTCCGATGATATGGCGGCTCCGGGATTCGACGAACTCTTTCGTCTCTCCTCGTCTCGTTCTACGTCTTCTTCACAATCGGTGGTATGTTTACGTTTCTTCATTCTTCTAGCTGGCATGGGCGAAGTCCTTTCTTGGGATGCGTGAAGCGATAAGGGTTGAGTGTCATTGAGTCTTGTTAGATGAGTCACATCAGATGTTGGGGGAGCTGTTGAAGCCGAATCATTGTTTGTTGGTGCTTCCGTCCTTTCCGCTGTGTGTCGAGGAGGCGCTGGAGGCGCACCAGGGGTATCTGAATCGGGAGGACCATTTTCTGGATCCCCTGTACTCTCCTCTCGCTTTACTCCCTGTATACTTTCTTCTAATTGGCAACAATCCATAACTGTATTCGGATATTCTCGACCACTATGAAAACAATGAAAAGATATATGTTTAAAGGTATTTTGTTTATATTTGTAGGTTGTTGGTCTCATTCACTAACATATATGTGGTTACATATTAAATTTTTAGAGTTAAAGAACCATTATAGCTTCATATCGTAGCTTATTGTAATAGTATTATTCGTACAGATTTTTGACCTCGCTTTGATGTATGCAAGCAATTTTGGCTTTTTGGTAAGAGTTTTAGGCACTACCTACCTAAATAAAATCTTGTCAAAAAATAATATTTTTAAAAACAACCTGAGTGAAACGATAAGGTGAGTTCATAATTAATACACGAGTGCATTAATGATTCACTTAAGCAAGGTGCGTAATCAAATTTTCTTACAATTAAATGCTGTCTATTTCTATTTTTTAAATCTTTCTTGTTATACATGTAGTATCAAAGTTCTACAATGGTATAGAATGCATACATTTTATATGAGACTTAATGGGAGACATTAAACCTTTGTGGTAAATTTCTATCACTTCACGCCGATCTCATGTGAGAAAGAGGTACTGGTACCCGGACGCGCTGGCCCAATTCGGCTACAAGCATGGCGTTAACTCTAGTTAAGTATTAAGTTTGTAATTTTTTTGGACCCTTGCTGCTATGTTTTCAGCACAGATGCATTCTACGAATGAAAATATTTGGTGTGATAGAATATAAATAAATAATAAATATCAATTTCTATGCAACAATGAAATAAATTTGAAACTACATTTTATGATAATGAGGATATTAGTACTGATAATTGTGTAAATAAAGCTTAAAGTTGTGAGTCACTGAATATAAGGGCACGTTTATACTACCTAATAACTGATGACTTATGGGTTAGTCATACGTTAAAGGGCTAGGAGTTAAAAAATCATGTCACACAATTTATGTACGACCCTTAAACGCAATTTAAAAATATGATCTAAGCCTTTGCATTTTTTTAATTTTTCTATTCTACACAACACACAAATAGAGTTCATTAATAAAGTTCGGCAACGCATTATCCATGGGCGCTCATGGTCACTTACATGGAAAACCGCCTGGTCGTTTGTTTATAATAAAAATAACACTCCCCCTGGCACTGAAATGCATTAAATAAGTCGTATAAAAAGTATATTTCTGCTTCGAACATAATTAGATTTTAAATAAAGATAAAATAACGGCTGAAATTTTCTTTCCCTTCCAACAGAAGTTTAAAATTACAACCATAATGTCAACTTGCCTTAGAAACCTAGTTGTAATTTTTCTTTCGTAATTTCAAGGACATCGCAACAATGATGTTCACAATCAGTCTTAAGAGATTAGTAGAACAAGCTTTTATCGTTCTGTCTGCGTTCACAAAGATTCTTATTCTGGTGTTTTTGCTCGTTGATATTTTGGTGATCTATCTCTCTTTCTTTCTTAAAAGACAAATGTATGCCTACGCCAGTTTAAATGCATCGCCCTATAAATGCTTGGTGCTCGAAGGTAGGCCGTTTATTTCCGTCCATACGCCGTACATTCTTCAATCAACCACGTCAACAAGTCGCTACGACCTATCAAACTGAATTCTGCACTGACTTGGATGATAGCAAGATTTACTTCAACGACACTAGTACAACGAAACAAGGGGCTTTAGATCTAATAAATTCATATTATACTCTCTTCTCTTCTTCTTCCTTGCTTTAAATCCCATATCAATTTTGCCACATTTTCCTTGTATGTTGTAAGCTAACAAAGGTGCATATGGTATCATTACTGCCTTTAGATTCTTTGTACAGCTATTTGTAAACTTTGTTTAATATTTTTACACTTTGACACAATTTTATAGTAAAAAGTATACATGTGTGTGTGAAAAACGTCTGGCATTGGTGTGCATATGGTTTTGTTTTAAGAATTTAACATATTTATAAAGTAAAATTTTATGCTTAAGTGTTAAAATTTAGACAGCCTCCTCTATATAAGCTATAATTGTGCCAAATTTCATAGTCCATGAAATCAAACTAGGAGCAACCCATCTAGCTCTTAAGCTAATCTTCTTGAGCAAATAAGCTTAAGAGCAATAACAAAAAAAAAAATGCATTAATTGTTGTTTTAAGGTTGTAAAACGGTTATTTATACAATCGTTAAATAACTTTTTAAGATCGATTGTGGCATATTAAGAATTGGAAATGTTGCTCAATTAAAAGTAACTTTTATGATTTTTCAAAAGTCAAGATCCCTAAAGGATTTGCAGGAATAAAATTATCAGGATCTCCTAATAAATAGGGATTAATTAAGGTTAGGAAAGTTAGTAGAAAGATTCGTTTTCACGATGTCGCGCCATGTATCTTTACTATACTTTATATCTATACTAATGTATAAAGCTGAAGAGCTTGTTTGTTTGTTTACTTGAACGCGCTAATCTCCGGAACTACTGGTCCGATTTGAAAAATTCTTTCCGGTTAAGATAGCCCATTTATCGAGGAATGCTATAGGCTATATGTGATCACGTTATAATTAAATCAATTCTTTTATCCTTATTATGGCTGGCCCGTTGGCGCAGTGGGCAGTGACCCTGCCTTCTGCTCCGGGGGTCGTGGGTTCGATTCCCACCGAGTCTTCCAGAACTCCACCAACTCTTGCAGCCACGATATTCCAGACCATTCCAGCACTAAGTATTCAGCTCTTTGAGATGCCAAGGACAGGAGCACTGAAAATTTTTAAATTTATATTCACGAAGGTTTTAACATCGAGGATAGCTTTTTGCATGCCTAACATAAATTTAACAGCCTAAAAACAACAAGAAATTATAGCGATTATAAAATTAAACAGGCCTATAGTTTCGTTCTGTCCCTCTGTCTGCCCGCAGGTGGTCACCCTAAGAGTTCCAAACTATTAGAAGTAGAGACTTTTCCTTCATTGCTGAAGATCGTGGTCCTGGCTTTGAGTGGATATATTTTTTCCAATAACTACTGTTACTAGCCATTCCTACTACGGTGTAAAATTTGTGATTGTATGGGCCTCTAATACACCTTCAAAGTAACCGTAAATCTACTTCATAGTAACTGAAAAAAAGTTAAAACAAATTGTGAAGAAAATGATCTAGACAGTATTAAATAAACAACAAGACTGTATAAGCATTGAAAATATTGTAATATCAACAATTGTCTCCACCCTATTGTATACGGGTCGACCAAGAATGCACGTCAATGTCACTTTGTGATATTAATCGTAAGGTTGTAGAGATCGTGGGGGTTCCGAGGATGACGTCAGATGGCAATCGGTCTTCTTAAATCGCCCCACAGCCAAATCGTCTGCAATCTAGGCGGACCCTGGTACTACTACAGCGGGATAACGCTAGGACGAAGAAGAGGAATACTTCTTTAGGTTATGTCTAATATTGCCTTTTCCCCTCCTACTAAGCTGAAATTAAAAGCTAATAAAAAAATATATTAGGAGCGGGTGCGACAATATCCCAACGGCGGTGAGGTTTGAACCGGGTACCTTACGGATTTCAGTTCATACCTTATGCCGTTGAGCTATTGAGGCTTTTATCTATTATATAGGTTTATTGAATTTGCACAGTGATTACTAATCATAGCATATATCTTCTTAGAACAAAATCCGACCACACAAAAAGATTCTACTAAAAGTTACTTGTCTTGGTAAAACAAACATATCAATGTGTGCTGGTATAAAGGTAACTCGTTATGTTTCCGCGAAGCTGTGCTGTATCTTTGAACAGCCTGGCCCTTTTTTGCGAAATGTCAACTGTTACTCTAAAACACATTTTTTTCTAAAGTCCGATACTTACAAAAAACCGTTTTTTGGTAAAAAATTAGGTTCACCATGAATTGTATTTCGTATTTCGATGGGGACATAATGATTTCAAAGATAATTAAGCTGCTCATCAGACCAAGGTTATGATGTCTAATAAACATTGGCAGAACTTTGTGTTTATTGATATTTCAAAATTTTTTTTTTTTTTTTCAATTCTCTTTCCGTAATCTGGTACCTCAGTTTAATCTCATTGGTAGAGTTAACAATAACAGATAAATTATTGTACCTATACTCAAAAGTTAATTCTTAAAATAATTGAAGTTTATAAAAGGGTATCTTCGGACGAAAAAGATTCAGTACATAACAAGGTCATTGGTCATTTCTTTGTGCGGACGTTTTTATTATTTTGTTTAAGCTCTTGCGCTTCTAGTGAAAGTGAATTCGAAGGTCACGTGCTTTAATATATGTACTAGAAGATTAACGCTAACATAGACGGTATGAGTGCGCGAGATGGTACTGGTAATTATAGCAGTAAGATTTCAAATTTTCATATATAATTTAGTTGTATAAACATTAAATAGTTAACGAAGGTGTTAGTCGTGTCAAAAAGTGTATTGTCGTGGTAAAAGGAAAAAAGATAAGCAAGATGACAACGATTTGGTAATTTAAGGAGAAAACGTTATACATATTTCAAACTGCCCCTATACGTTGTTATTTCATCAGTATTCTAATCAATTTAGTTATTGGCATACAACTAAGTTCTGAGCTCTTTAAATAGATACTAGTGTGCCCTGAAAATATTTTGAACGCCATAACAAAGAAGATCCTTTCAAAATTGTACCTAAATAACTTTATTTAAAAATCTGTTCACAAATATCGAATTCCGTCATAAAGTGTATAAAGTGGCGTCATTTTCATTGAACGCAACGCATCAAAGAAATAAAAGTACCGTATTGTAGAGGAGGAAATTTTCTACAAATCGTATGTAAAGAGTTATCCAAACCTCTTTTTTGGAAAAATAATTGTAAAGTTAAAAATAATAAATATTTTAAAACAAGTGCTTCGATACGTGATTATAAGGTTTCGCAATAGAAAATAGATAAAATAGAATCAATTATGACAATTAGTACTGTGTATAATATAAAAAAGCTAACTCCTGTCTTACAGAGTCAAAATGATAATAATCTCTATTGTAATGGGCTACTTTATGAGGAGGTCATAGCTTAATCAGTGATCGGTATTTGAGTCGATCGCTAGGTTAAGTGGCTGTTACCACGGCCGGGTGATAAATAGGTGACAGAACTGGTTTTCAAATATGTTGGATATTTGCCCTTCGTGTTTCGGGAGGAGTCTTGAGGTTGTAGGGTTCCTGTAGATGACGTCAGATGGCATTCGGTCATCTTAACTCGCCCCACAGCCACATCCTCTGCAAGCGGCCCCTGGTACTAGACCGGGATAATGATAAGAAGGGGAAAAGTAATGGGCTGCTTTAAAATCATTGTCTTTACAAAAATATTTTTTTACAGAAATATTATCTTCTTAGTTAAAAAAATTATTGAAAGTGACAAAAAAAATTATATCACAGAATAAAATTTTCTTGACAAAAATTTCAGGATTATGTTTCTTAAATTTATACATACCATGTACATTTATACATTCATAAATATAATGTATTTTTTTAAGGTAATTTTTATATTGTTACAGTTAAGCATGGGGGAAGATAAAAACGAAAATGAAGGAGATGTAACAGTTCAAAATAAAGACACACCGCCTGAAAACGAAGAAGATACACCGCCCAGTAAAACAGATCCTGATTTAGAAGACAATATGCAAAAACAAATTAATGTAGTGATGAATAAGGAAACTGCAATGAAATACGCCGACAACACAATAAGACAACGTGAAAATGAGAAATCTAATTATATTCAAAATATTAAAAATTCAAGTTCAGGACTAAACTTTGGGGACAATCTGAAAGAGGAAGCCCTATTAACTGAATCAAAGACTGTGACGAGATTTTCTCCAATATGGAAACAGGTAACCCTGAGTTAATATTTGGTTTTCGTAACTTTTTCAATAATTTTAATTATTTGAAATTCTCTTAAGTTTTATCTATTATACGATCATGGTTATGATTATGTTCTCATTTCAATTCAGCGTAAGTTGCAAATCAGTAGTCTGACACGTATTCGTATACGATATGATTGCTGCGAGTGTCAGCTTTGAGAATCTTATGAAATACCCGGAAAGTATCATGTTGTAAGGAACGAAAATAACCACAATATTAATTACACGCTTCATTGACGAACTAAGATCTTTTAATTGTATAAAATGAAATTAAAAAAAACTCTTCCAATCTCCAGTTTTAAATTTATTTATCACAAACGTTAACATTTGATTATACATTATGTTTTAGTTAGAATATTATAAAACGAAACATGAGTATAATCAGCGGTCGGCATTTGAGTCGATCACTAAGTTAAGTTGCTCTGGCTGCAACCGGGCGATAGATGGGTGACCCAGTGACAAATTTTATGCTCCTTCATCCACGCAATTTTCATAAAACTTCACTTATTAATTATATAGATTAAATTTTTGGCACAAAGTATATTTTCTATGTGTGTGTATCTTTTTATATATCTATGTATTTATAATGATAAGGGCAAAAAGGAGGTATCCTGATATATATTTTTTAATTGAGTACTAATACGGCAAAGATTTTTTCAATATTCTTATATGTTAATTATTCAGATATGCAAATAGTGCTAACAAATAGACGGCACCGAAATCATACCAGATAATTATGTAGCTGATAAAGAACTTTGTCAAAAGTTTTTCTATTTACCACTTAAAGTTACATTTAAACCTATGCGTACCTATAGACGATTGTTCATCCAACTAAAATGTTCATCCACCAGACCAAAAAATTTAATTCTTCTAGTATTTTGTTACTGTATTCTACGCTTCTAGTAATAGACAATGACTTCGTTAAAATATTTTTTTTTACGCCACGGGAGCAAGCTTTATACTTTATACCGTTACTAAAAGGGCCATAAATAATTAGGGGATAAGTGTTAATTGCCGTCAATTTATACAAACAAGCATTCAATCAGCGTCTTTCAGTATGTAATAAAATAGTTTAAAATAAATTCGCTGCACAGACATGCAAGAGTTTTTAATTTAGTGGAGGGGCCTACATTTTTCGACTGAACGCACTATGACTGGGTATAGATCATATCTATACCAATATATAAAGCTGAAGAGTTTGTTTATTTGCCTGAACGCGCTAATCTCAGGAACAACTGGTCCGATTTGAAAAATTCTCTCTGTGTTAGATATTCGCGGTCACAGCTAGTCTTTTATAGGCTAACGTATTTACATATAAAATCAGTATTTTCGTCTTCCCAGACAATTAACACTCCTAATACAAGCTTTTAATTTAAGCTTAGTAGGAGGGAAAAAAAGGGAATATTAGACATACCTAAAAAGTATTCCTAATATTCTTTTTAAATAAAAAAAAAAATATGCCGCAGATATTCCTCGTTTATAAGGAAAAACATAAACTGATTTTATTTACCTTCGTCTACTTAACTAAGGTTTGCGGTAAAAATGTTGCAACATGCAAGATCTAGATTAAAATAATGACTAAAGCTTGCTAAAAAAATAGGGAAAACTGTTAGGGAAGACGTTGTCCTCATTTTTAGAGGTCACATTAGTTCGACTACATTTGACAAAGAATATACAATTATGCAATTATTATATTATATATGTATTAATATGTTACGATATACTTTGTTGTGATATGAGGGGGTCATCCATCCATGTTAAAGGGTAGGTATCAACGACGTGTCACATAGTGTGACAGCGGACGGATAGTCAAAAGCTCTGTGACGTAACAAGTCAAAATTAAACATATTCAAAAAAATTGATGCTGCTGTTTTATTTCAATTGTTTATAATCTTAATCAGTGGTCGAAATTTAAGTCGAAGTTTGTCCCGATTAATTTCATTGGAGGCAGGTACAGAACCGAGATAACTACGGGTGTGTTTGAGCCATAATTGCTACATCGTTTTGTAATTTAAACAACTATTAAAACCCTAGGCATTAATTATTATAGGCGTCCATTAGCAGACAAAATGTACTTATAAAATATTTTTATGATAATACGATTAATCTTAATGTTGTAATTAAATTTATTATACCGGAGCTAGACATAGTGCGAAATTTTTGTACTTTTTTTTTTTTATTAAACATCAATTTGCACCACAGGCTAATGCCCGTGCCATTTGATAGTGCTATGTTCTAATTAATGTACAAAGATATACGTGTATCAGAACTGTCCTTTGCCAGCCGCCTAGTAGGTTATATTTTTATACGTATCGGAAAGGACTTATTTCTAAATGAAAGTTAAAGAATGCCCTATAAGAAATTTAATAAAGATGTAAAAGTACACCAAACAAAGTAAATTAGTTCGGAAACTTCGTAGACAAAAATTTATTATTTAGGCAATTTATAAATCTCTACTGGCCCCGTAATTCATATACTGGAGCTAGATATTATACATTTGAATGATCATTTCAATGATATTTATACAGACATAGCTCAAAGGGAAATTTAAGAAAAGCCGGAAAACTAAATTACTTTGCTTGAATGACCTTCAATCATAATAAAAAATATTCTGATATTTTATTCACCACAGAACGTACAAGACTAGAGTTTTATTTAAGTAAGTACTGTAACTAAGAAACGGTACATTAATATTGAAAATAATTCAACAAATTTTCGTGGAAGAATATCTTACGTCGTGTTAAATCACGTCCCTTCCCTCAGTGAACAGTTAACTTTAGCAAGAGATATAAAAAGGCCTGTTGAACTTCTTGAGAAACTTCAGCAAAGTGGTGAAGTGGTTGTGTAACGTATATAATGTTATACATATATTATTTATATAAAAGTTCACTCCATTACACCGTTGTGTAACGTATATAATGTTATACATATATTATTTATATAAAAGTTCACTCCATTACACCGTTGTGTAACGTATAAGATGTTATACATATAGGATTTATATAAAATTTCACTCCCTTACATCGTTGTGTAACGTATATAATGTTATACATATATTACTTATATAAAAGTTCACTCCATTACACCGTTTTGTAATCTGTGGAGTGTTACATTGTAACACTCTACACATTATTATATCTCGGTAATAGAACAAGTTGCCGGATTTGAGAATTATCGTGTCCTCCCCCTCTCTTCGGACTTCCGATAATCCTATGTGTAATTCCTATTTGCTCTTAATTCTAAAAAATATTGTAAATTGATGTTAAATCTTGTAACACTATTGAATTACCTAACTAAAACAATTTTCTTGTGTGAAAAAAAACGAGCAGCGTATGTAATACAGTAACAATATTTCTCCCGGCTGTTTACCAATCTACGGAAACCGAAATCGGTCTGATAGGCGACACAGTTCGATGTTAAGTAACAATTTAAAAAACCCCCTGGAGGCAAATGTTTGTTGCGTATATGATAAAAGAAAAAATTAAACTTACAATCAATAATTACAAAAAGAGCCAGACCATTTGTAATTAAAAAATAAACTGTTTCAAGATTCTTTTAAAAGAATAATAGAAAAAAAAAGAAAAACGGTAGTTGTGTCCAGATGTAAGTATATATATTTTGTAACAAAAATTGGGAAGGAAAATCAAATCCAATACGTAGATATGAACGTCACGGCTTGCGACCGCACACAGCCATTGTAATTACCACACAGATAGCTTTTAAAATTATATTAATTTTACCTCAAAGCAACACTTATTTTCCTCCAAAGGTAAAAATAACCACATGAAGAGTTTGGATTTTAAATTAAAACATGTGTGGGTGACTTAATAAGAACCGATTTCCGGACTTACTATCTAGTTAGGGGCGCCCTATAACTTGCTTCATATCGATTTATGTTTTTTGTATAGACACGTTAATTCATGACCTTTTATCGACACAAAAATCGAAAAAAAACAGTATCCAAAAGTGAATCAATATAATGTTACATAAGTTTCGTGACAGCGAAATATTGTAGCCATATTATAGGCTCGGATAAACTCGTATAAGGGCTAGAGGCACACAATGCTTTCCGAATATATCTAACTTTAATATGGCTTTTTAAAGTACCAAACGATGAAAATGAATATTTGAACCACCAACCAATGGAAATGAACAGTTAAAACCGGTTATTACAACAATGAAGGGAAGGGACCCTATGAATAAGGATGAAATGTATATAAACAATATAGATTTTTTCAAATTATTATTACTTTTTACGATCTTTAATCGATGATATTGTAAATATGTTTCTATTCTTCGGAAAAGTTGATAATGTAGAATGTGAAATGCGGCATTTCTTTGGAATATATAATTTTATTCAATATTTTATAATCACCATAAGATGAGATTTCATTTGTACAAAAAATTTTACATCGTTACAACGCAAATATAACTTAATCAATTTTGTACGTCTAATTAGGTAGGTTATCCATGTTCTTTGATTTTAAAACCACTGTACTAACAAATAAAATTATTTGGTTTGATATGAACGCAGTTAGCTAGGCGCTTAGTTATTGTAAAAAGTGTTACTTGGTCGTTATAACCGAGCATCAAGATGCTAGTCCTTTGTCTTAACCGATATGATGCTCTATCTGATGTTGTTATAAGCGATATTTTTACATGAGTATTTAATTGGTGATTCGTCCAGGTCCTTGCTTTTTAGTTGTAGTTATGACCGATCGGACGCTGTAGACGATGTCGGTATATTCGGTTTTTGAAGTTTAGAATGTTATGAATTGTGTGTTTGACAAGAGCTTGTTAGATCATCGTGCATTCGATTCGGAAATGGAGCGTGTGCGGGCGAGATTGCTTCTTAAATCGTATTATCTGCCCGATGCACATCGACGGCGACGCCGATGATGACGTTTTCAGATCATTTAAAGTATCCTATTAAAATACACGAGTGTGTTGTTGGTGCCATGTTTGACTATTTTTAGCCTGTTTCTTGACGACGGTAAATATGATTTGAAAATGGAATTTAGTTAAAAAACATGACAATACATTTGAATGTCCCAAGCTGAAAAAAAATTGACCTAGGTCCAGTAGCAGCATTGTGTGAATTAAACACACGTTTCGTTTCATTTTTTTTCTGTAGTACCTAGTCCAATAAAACTTGTCACATTGGTTGACTAACACTGATTTCAACATCGATCAGGAGTCGTCTGGCAAATCGTATGCAAGTAACAAGTACTTATTGAATTATAATTCCTTGATATTTTTGAAGGTTTTTTTATTATTTTAAAGTAATTGAAATGATTATTTACTAGGGGATCCGGCAAACTTTGTCTTTCCCCTATTTTGGCTCGTCTGCTATTAACCAGGTAAGCAATCTCCTTTATTTCTTGTCCATGAAACAGTGCACTAGCCGTATGTTTTAATAAATAATAACATGGCACGTTATTCAAAGGCAGTAGCACCTACGAACATCATCTATTTGAAGTATTCTGAAGAAGCAATCGAATTTCCACTTTTTTGTATTTTAAAATAATCTTTTCCTTTATTTATTTTCTTTTAAACCAACCCTGAAATAAGGGGAATGAAATAAAACAAACAGTATTTAAATCCGTTCAGTTTTAGCGAAACCAACGAACAACGATTAATTTATATATATAGATTCCAAAAGATATCTATAGACTGCTCCAAAACCTTGATTCACTATTAGATGGTTCAGTTCAGACTCAAATCAAACAACCACAAGACTCGAATCTACAATTATCGGACATCGTACAGGCTAGTCTAATTACTATTCATCTTGCATTAACCCTTCTTAAACTTTTAAGTGAAAATAGTTGTAGGTACTCTCTTACTAGATTGGCCTTATCTATACATATATAAAAATGAATTAAAATTTCCCTTGGTCATGAAATCACACGTGAACGGCTGGATTTCGCTAGTTCTTTTTTGGTGTGTTATTCAGGAGAAGGATCTTATGATATAAAAGAATAAGAAAGGTGCGCGGAAAATTATAAAATATAAGAATACTTAACCACCATGTTAAATCTTCTAACATAACAATGACAGAATGCGTGCTGCAAATAACATCAAATAGGATGTAAAGAAATGAATATCCTTTTAAACATCTGTTTTAAACTTGCTTCGGTTGAATGTTCTTTTCTTATATACAATTTTACTGTACATGTGTATGTTTCTGAACTCCTCCTAAACGGCTGAGCCGATTTGAATGATTTTTTTGCATGCGTTTGGGCGGCGCTCTGGATGGTTTAAATTCACTAATTAACCCGGCAGATGACGCTGCAGTCGGTATCTAGGTTATTTATCTATACTAATACACAGAACGGGAAAGGGAATAGGAACTTGTATAATAAATAATATTATAGGATAACAGAATGTAGTAAATAGTAAGTAACCCAACCTTCGGACAGGACAGAATCTACCGCGTCCGTCAGTCACATAAAATGTATGTGAGCACTAAAACCCCAAAAGACTGCACAAAAATGGATAATTCTTTTTTCATTATTTTCGTTATTGTCTGACAAACAACCTAGGTAAGAAAAAACTTGAAGAATGAATGAATATACTTTATTGTACTACAACTCAACGTACAAACAGAAGGATTCATAGACAACACAAATATATATACAATATTCCAGTACAATCGGCGGTCTTATCGCTTCAGAGCGATTTCTACCAGACAACCGATTATGCAGATAAAATAATTAAACTAAAACGAGTAAGGTGGTGCTGACTAAAATACAAACTACTATATAAATGTATTAACAAGCTAAACTATACTTTAAAATTAGCCATCATCTGTAGGTATTAACAATCGAATCTATTGGAAAAAACAACAGTATATTCCAGCAACTTCACTGATTAGCGGTGGCGGTTTCCCTGCTCTCTGATTACCTGTGCATGTATAAAAAGAAACTCTCGAGAGAATCTAGGCTAAAGATGGACGGAATAAAAATAGAGTGGCACTACAATACTAGAGACTTCAGTTAATATGGAATTCACATACTAATGAAAAATTCTTTACGTTCTGTATAAATAAATATATAAATAAAACGGGAATGTGCGAGTTAGACTCATGCAGTAAGGGTTGCGTACCATCACTTAATAATTTAAGGCTCTAGCTTACAAGTGCATTTTGTAAATTTTATTCACATGTGACCCCGCTTAACAATTCAGTGCAAAGGTCCCGGGAACATAAAGAAGCCATTATGACCCATCCGCTTAATTTATAATCGCAGTTCTGTTTACGTTGTACAGTGGACTTTCATAGTTTACAATTCGTTTACGAGACTTGCACGTCAGGCTTTGTTTATGTTTACATTATATCAGAATCACCTCAAGGCTCTACCTTTTCTTTAATCAAAAAAGTTTCAATAGTAAAGTATTGCAGCTTTAAGTAGTTTATATTTTATCGAGTTTCAAATTGTAAACAACTCAGGAGCCCGTGGGCGTTATTGACAAAGGCCATTTCGAATTAGAACATCGGTGTATCTATCTATTACATTTGTACAAGAAACTTCCCGATGAACCCGCGACATCGTGCGTGTTATCTCATTCGACGTTCATACAAAATATTTTTTAATGTTAATTTATTCCCTACTAGCTAAAGGCCCGTGCCATTGTTTTTTTACTACCTTCTTAATTGTCTTTTTTTCACTGTTTTCCTTTCCATTATTCTTCTACAGTTCGAGTTTCTTTATCGGGCCTCTAAAACATAGATTTTTTAAAAGATTTATCTTCATTGTGTGTTAAGTATAATATTTTCGGATTGTCTTCTTTTTATAACATTCTTAATTAAAATTAATTAGTTTATATTTCACTAAATGGCCACCACATGTCGGGTTCCAATATTGGATATACCAGCGGTACCATAAAATAATATATATTTACATTTAATAAATAAACCTATATCGTAGAGTTTGTTTTTTTTTTTTTTTATTCTAAAATTTACCTCGAACTCCATAAGTATCGTTTCATTCCTTTAATGATAATTTCAATTTTATTACACTGAAGAGTTTGTTTCTTTACTTGAACACAATAATCTTAGGAACTACTGGCCCGATTTCAAAACTTCTTTCAGTGTGAGATAGCCTATTTATTGAAGAAGGCTATAAGCAATACATCATCACGCTTAAATTGAATCTATTTTTTTACCTAATTTTACGCGTACGAAATCGCGGATACAGCTAGCAATATATAGATTAAATGTTTGTTTTATAAATAAAACGAGCGATAGTTGTAATTTCTTGTAAATGAAATTGGCATGACCTTTAGTAAATCCAAGATAATCAATGATAAAGGCATTTACTATGATAGAGCGGACCCAAACTGGCTTCGGAATCTTGGTCCCAGAAATAAGGAGATTCCCCAGGAAACACTAAAATAAGAATTATAGGCATTGACAAGACGCAGCGCGGAACCGTTAGATGTGGTATCTCTTTTAACTATATACAGGACTCAGTTTGTATTTTCAAAATATACACTCAAATTATTTGTTTTATTAATTGTTTCAGTAACGTTTATTCAAAAATAATATTATAAGCGAGTAATGAACACGGAAGCATTGAATTTGAGTATTCGTCTGACGTGGATCTTTTAACTCAAAATTAACGCCATATTAGCGCCATAATTATTTTGTTTCCATTCGGTTAATTATATTGTGCTTTTTTTTTGATAAAGGGTCTAAGTTTTAACTTTTAAATAAAAGGAAAAGGAAAGTAAATATTAATTTAAAAATGGTAAATTTACTGCTGTTTATTTTATATTTAGAATTGTACTTAAATTAATGAAGGACATAAAGAAAATCATAAACAGAAAACAAAGTCTTCGACGAACAAAATCTATTTGAAAAACTATAAAGTTGGACTGTTGCTCAGTATTTGACGCCGCTTAAAGACTTATTATAGGATAATTAAATGTAGTAAATAGTTAGTAACCCAACAATCGGGCACTACAGCGTCTGCCGGATCCGTTAGTATATTATATATATCAATTTTCTCACTCTCTCCCACTCTCTCTTTCACACTCCCTTTCGGTCTCAGCTTTGTTACACGACACGAAATTCAAGCTGGTAGCTGAAATTGAAAATTTTTCTCTAATAAATGCTATTGCACCTGTATATTATAATAATAATAATAAATAACGTTTATTTGGCCAAAATATACATTTCACTTAATCAAAGCAATATTGGCCCCCAAAGCTATTGGACACAGTAGATAGAGTTGCGATCGTGTATAAAATATTTTTGTATTTAATCTTAACTTCTCCTGGGTGTGATTTATTTGACTAGACTTTATAAAAAACAAGCTGAAAACATTTTTTGTGCAAACAGATAAATTACAAGATTTTTTTTTTTTTGAAAATATACATGTATACATGTACATGTACATGTACATGTGAAAAGTAATTAAAATTTTAACATACGACTTCAAATTGCCAGAATTGGACCATATTGAAATGGAATTTGCATTGGAAGCACCAGCTTTCTAATAAAAAACCACACTACATGATCATTCAAATGAAGCTATGTCTGGCTCCGGCATCACACTCACTCATTCACTCGAGGTTGCGTCACGATGGGGAAAAGGCGATAAATCTGTTGCTCTGATAATGAGGGTAGTTATTGAATGACGATACCGTTAGTTCCAACAACGTTAATAGCCCAGTAGAAACTGTTTATTTACCTTTTGCTTGTTTGTAAATGTAAAAAGCAACTCTACATACCATTAGTGTTCTTTAATTAAATCTCAATTATGCAATTTCGCGGAATCTCAGCAAAATGATTTTTATATTGGCTGGTTTTGTCGGTGTTACGAAAGTTGCAGCGTTTCAGACAATTTACAGAGGCGATTTATATATCACGATTTATCGTGACTGCTACCTATAGAAAAATACATCAAATATTTCTTATTTTTTTTTTCAAGTTTTCTTAATAAAAATACTCGGCTGAGTTTGTTGTGGGCTCAGTATATGGCGTAAGGAACCCTAATTTTTGTTCTTCGTTGACTATATTATCACCAGAATATGGCCATTATGAGTCATGGTACATGTAACATGTATCTTAGAACTTTCCACTGGGTGTACCGATTTTGATAATTCTTTTTTTAAAGCTGGTGCTATCCGTATGGGATCCATGACAAAGTAACAAAGTAAGAACTCTACAATTCTTAGAGGCAAATTAACGATATAATTATTTAAGACCCGGGTCATATCGCGATCGTAACTTGTTTATAATTTTCCCGACGTTTCAAAAAAGTTACATCTGTCCTAATTATATAATAATAGTGAAAATAATCGCGAAAGCTTAAAATGTGTAAAAGAATGATCGCAAGAATGTCGTTATGGCCAGGCAATAGCTGTCAGAGTCGAATATGAAGATCAATGGAACTGCTCTCCCAAACCGATGGCTACATTTCAAATTAATCCCGTTCTGACAATTTCGGGTCAGTTTTTTTTAAGAAAGAAATGTTATAACTATCATATTCAAATTAGGATATCAAATTATCTGTTTTCGTTCGATCAGATTAAACGTACAGTGGTCCAATTCGTCTTTGTTCAATTTCTTTTTTATCGCTTAATTTTCTCATATTGCTGATTACTCAGCATCCTTACCGCTTCTATGACGGGGATTATTCTGAGGCGTTGCTAGGATTAGTAATACTGCTGCTAAATTTCTAAATTTGTTGAATATGTGATACACTAAATCATTAATCTAATAAATTTACCAAAGAGGTTTTGTCTCCCGTTAAGTTTCACATAAAATGTATGCATTGGATCAAAAGGATACTGGCTGAAAATAACAATCGAGCGAATAATTGAAAATAATTTGGCGCGCATTCTGTACGACATATTAACCAAGAAGAGTTTAAAAAATGTAAATAGACAGGCGATGTAGTTGAAAGAAAAGTAGATTACGCGCTCTGCTGAAGTGAGTAATTAATGCACTCGAGTTAATTAAGTACCAACATAACACTCATGCATTAAGAACTCACTTTCCGCTAGGTGCAATTATTTACTATTATAGGATGGTGTAAATGGATCAAAACAAAAACACTTCTTTCAAAACACTGAAGCTTGCATTTGCTTCTCGATTCAGTGAAAGAAAAATTTGAATTTTCTACTTATGTTGAAGCGTCTGGCATTGTTTGTTTTCTTAATGAGCTGAATTTCTTCTGTACCAGCTAATTATAGACGATGAAAAAAGTTATTATTTCAGTAATTAAAAACCTTGCGGACATATTGTATAATTTACTAAAAGGTTTAAGTGTAAAAATTAAACTTCCAACTTTATTCTATTTATGTTTTGCAAAATATTGTTTTGTTTTTGTTATGTAAAACGATTTATTAGTTTAATTTAGAATGAGTTAATTTATTATAAATATTGTTTATCTTCTTTAGTTCATGGCAAATATTATAACTTTATTATCTATTAATAAATAGTAAAATACTTAAATAATAAAAATAATAATAATAAAAACCTATAAAATATACGATACCTATAGGAAAAACACAATTTGAAACATTTTTGTTCTGGTTAATCTCCGAAACGGCTGGACCAATTTGAACAGCACTTTCACTGTCTACTTTGCTTTTAACTAAAAAAATATAATAATAATAGCATAAGAGATGAGATGACGACATTCGTGAAGTGGCTGGAACAACGTGGTCAAGGTTAGCCAGAGATAGAGCTTACTGGAGCAGTTTGGAGGAGGTTTTTACCGCAAAAGGCGGCCCTTATAATATAAATTCCCTAACATAGTTATAAAAATCATACTAACAAAAAATACTGTAAGGGAAATAAATAAAGCTTATTATTATAATAATAGCATGGCGCTACCCCTAATTAAAACTACCTTGTTAAATCTTCGTTTCTTTTTCATAGGAAATTTACATATAGCGGTTTTCGAGATTATGGGATAGGTGACCTTTCGCTTTAATATACATATAGCCTACTAAATTTCAGCATATTAAATGCCAAGCTCAACCAGCCACCTCCCGCCACTCTCCGTAAATCATACACCTATCGAGCCATGGGCCGACCAGGGTTTCTCCGACCCAATCTAAGCCACCGTCTCGGTTCGTAGACCACCTGCCATCGCCACGTATAGCCACGTATATAAAACATTGGGTTTTATTTACGATTCATTTTTATTCCAATACTCGTACTATTGGATTAAAAAAGGTAGAATATACCATTGTTATCTATTTAACGAAAAACCATTGGGCAGATCTTTCGGCATAATTAAGCAGATGTTCGGGATAAAATAACAGTTTCAGGTTCATTTGGAGTCTCATAAAATTCCGAACACGCACCTACATAACGTGGCAGGCAATGTTGGTGAGTAGTGCAAGTTATAAGCGAAAAATCTCTTCTTCGTCCTAGCGTTATCCCGGTGTAGCAGTACCAGGGTGCGCTTAGATTGTAGAGGATGTGGCTGTGGGGCGAGTTAAGATAACCGATTGCCATCTCACGTTATCCCCGGAACCCCCACGATCTCTACAACCTTACTTAGGTAGTTACGTAAGGCAGCACGTGGCGAGGCTCACGTGTTCTTTGCGTCAGCGGGGTTAAACTCGCTCGCCAAGGTTGAGGCGGCTGTTACCTATAATACAGGCATTACGTTGTCTACCTTAGGAACAGACGTCTGTGTGTCATATAATCCTGTATATATTTATTTATGGCTGTAATTTTATCTAGAGTAGACAAAAGTCCTTCCTTAGCTGGTTATTAACGAGTCAGCGATCGCAATACGCAGTCTCTCTTAATATCCTACGATTTCAAAGTCTGTGTTGAATGCCGGCGTATTAATGAAGGCTTAATTTAAAATAACGACTATAACAAAAGATGAAGAGTGAATAGGTTCATTCTAGGCAAGCGCGTTCCACCGTTGTTACCGGAAGGATTTGTAAGTATCTTCAATCAATAGTACTCTTTGATAAGAAAATAGAAAATATACGAAATAATGTTATTAATGTAACTTCTTGAATGAATCTGGAATCTGAAAGAGAATATGTAGAATACAATTCTATAGTGTTTTAATAGTGTCCATCAATTGCTTACTGTTTGCTAAGAAACCTTGAAGCCAAGTAAACTATTTTATATATTATGGTTCGTTTAATGTATATATAGTGCTAATATTCTTAAGAATAAAATAAAAGGTTTAAGACCTCATTTGCACGAGAGTTAGTGATTACTAACACTCACCTTCACTGCCAGTGTTCCCTCCCCTGCCTAGCCAAATCTGGTATGATCCTACTAGTGCCGCCTTAGATGTCCTTTCTAGTAATGAGTTCTTCACAAGCCAAGGTCTTTTAGTAGGTTATATAGGGATTTTGCTGGTATACGCCTTGCTCCGACCTCTACCGCGTATAAGCTGGTTTTATAACCGTTTTTAGTGAGTTCATTCGTTAGGTCAAAGTACTTGTTCGTTTTTATCAGATGGTCTTTGGGGATGTTGGTCTCCCATGGAACTGTAAGTTCTACTACGAAGCTATTTTAAAGAATACCGTATTAATCCTTTTTTATTTAAATACGCTAGATACTTTGTACATTTTATGCAGATCAAAATTGCAGCATATAGCAATAAATTGAATATCATAAAAGATATGAGAGATTTAAAATACGGTTGCAGATCGGTACGGCATCGGGCGCTCGGTTGCGTAAGCGACCCATAGATGGCGCTATAATTTGATATAAAAAATAAGCCAACGTTCGGATAGGACAACATCTGCCGGGTCCGTTAGTCGTATACAAACTGAAAATATTGATGATATGTATATTTAGAACGTTATCCTGGAGGATAATATGTTTATAATTGTGTTCGACAAATAATGTTAAGTCACTGTTATCCGTAATTTAGCATAAGATTTTATTAACAAGTTCTAACTTGTTAATAAAATCTTATGCTCTAATCTTCTAACCGAAATACTTCTAAGTATTTCGTTTACGTTTCAGTTAATTAGTATTAATTTTCTTTAAGTGAGGGAGAGTGTTATAAATGTGTACTTTAGTATTATGTTATCTGTGGATGTATTGACATCTAATCAAAGAAGTTCTATAATTTGTGGTTCAATAATAAATTGTGTTTGTTACTAGTATATTTAGGCTTTGTAAGGTAAATAAATGTTTATTATTATTATTATTATTATTATTATTTAGGTTCATATTTATGTATATTCTTACTAAATACTTTTTCAATCTATTGAAAACATAAACATAAATATAAATACATATGACTATATGACACACGGACGTCTATACCTGAGACCAACTTATTGCCTGTGTTATAAGTAACAGATGTCTGTTATAAACATTTTTTGTAAATATACAAATACATATTTAAAGATACTACACCTAGAGTGAATGCGGGAATCGAACAAAAAAATAAACCAAGCGCTAAACTCTAAATTACGTTACATAATGATAGGTCACAGCTCAATGCTAGCGTGTATTAAACGCGTTATAATTTATATTCATTATTACGTACCGATATACATATTATTAAAAAAACCCTTGTATACTATATAGATATATGTATGCGAACGCGGCGGTATAAACAGTACTTTGTACAAAATGCCTTATTCATTACTCGAAAATTAAAAAAAAAAATACTTCCCCCGACGGAATATCAGTCAGTATAGTGCAAACATCAACTTTGAGAAAAAAAAGTTTGCATCCTTTACAATTAATGTGTTAAATATATCCGTGCTTATTCATTAGATCTTTGAGACTAATAAAGACAAAGTGCAACATGTATCATTTTCAAAATTTATAATATGTTTGTGATGAGTAATATTTTTACTTGGACGTGACTAAGTCATCGAAAATAATCCGTTTGTAAAGCTTTCTGAGCATCTTTCGCCTGGACATGAACTACCTTGGCAAGTCTAGAAGTCTTAGGGCTCAAGTTGGCGGAAATAAAGAAAACATATTCAGATGGGGATTCACGAACGGTGCCAATCTGCAATGCCTATAGATTGGGAGAAATTTGTTATATAAGAGATTAAATAGAGTGAAAATCTTTATTAGGAGTTACATTAAAACTAACAAAAAATACGCCGTAATAAAGACAGCGTTAAGTTGCGTTTTGACCAATGACTAGAAGATTTTTATGGTGGATTAAGTTTTAATGAGTCGTTTATATGACCAGAGCCAAACTTGGGTCCAAGGTTGGGAGATATTTGTTATATAAGAAATTAAATAGAGTGAAAATCTTTATTAGGAGTTACATTAAAACTAACAAATAAAAAATAAGCCGTAATAAAGACAGCGCAATTAGCTTAATGATAATAATTTCGAAAAGAAAGCCTCTCTTCTCTGATAGTTTAAAGTGGACGATTTTTTGGACCCAGAGCCTATGAAGCAAGTAAGAGAACCTCTACAGATCAACAGTAGAAATGTTGGAATCTGAAGATAACTAGTTAATTCCCAGACTCCGCTTGACGTTCCCTTTGAAATTAGCTTTATATTATTTGGAAAGTATAGTATATTAGACATGTTGTGTAAAGTATTTTTAAAATACTAATTCAGGAAAAAAAATTATGTACATCTTCTAAATTAATTTTAAAGACCAGGTGTAGGTTTACCAGTACCCAGAAGTACTCTTTAAAGTGGCAACTAAAATTCACCTTCAGTTTCAGTGTTCCCTCCCCTACCTAGCCAAATCTGTTATGATCCTACCAGGGCAGCTTTAAATGTTCTTTCTAATAAATAATTATTTTCAAAAATCGGTTTTCCTATGCAAATAACATAGCAAATATTATATAACCGCTCGGTTATCGCCTGTTTTCCAACTTATGCGAGGTATATTCGCAAGCCGTGCATCTGTTTCCATTCTAAACGGTATCGACGGAGCACCGTTAAGCCAGTGGCCTGCAGTTCGCAAATTGCACTATATAATAACGGATGGCATTCAAGGCGACACTTAGGGAGCAATGCGGTTAGTTGCAATAAATATCACCTATACTATATATTCATGGCGTCACCGCTGGCGAGCGAAATCAGTTCGTACGAATGTGAAGAAGAAGTAAGAAGTGTCCTAATTGAAGTTGTATGCGATCGCGCGAATTCAATTAGAACACTTCCAATATGTGTGATTGCACGTTCGCTCGAATCGCGCATTCACGCACTATTAGGATGACGCTCTGAGGAGTAATGCAGTTAGTTGCAATAAATATCACCTATACGTACTACGATGTTTATGGCGTCACCGTAATAGAACGCGTATGCGCGATTCGAGCGAACCCAGTTCGTAAGAACGTGCGATAAAACATATTGATGTCTAAGAAGTGTCCTAATTGAAGTGGTAAGCAATCGCGCAAATTCAATTACAACACTTCCAATATGTGTGATCGCACGTTCGCTCACATCGCGCATTCACGTACTGTTGGGAAGAAGCCCTGAGGAACAATGCAGTTTGTTGCAATAAATATCACCTATACGTACTACGATGTTTATGGAGTCGTCCTAATAGAACGCGAATGCGCGATGCGAGCCAAGTCAGTTCGTACTAACGTGCGATTAGACATATCGATGTCTAAGAAGTGCCCTAGTTAATGTTGTATGCGATCGCACAAATTCAATTAGAACACTTCCAATATGTGTGATCGCACGTTCGCTCGAATCGCGCATTCGCGTACTTTT
Source organism: Charaxes varanes (assembly GCA_024363005.1). NCBI lineage: Eukaryota > Metazoa > Arthropoda > Insecta > Lepidoptera > Nymphalidae > Charaxes > Charaxes varanes. The sequence goes on from JANCMC010033613.1 coordinate 39,714,883, forward strand.
AGGACGACACCCTACTGAGCAATACGGTCAGTTGCAATAACCTGCCTATATGTAGTACGATGTTTCTTAAAGAATACTCATTTCACTAGGGCCGGCGACGCATCTGCGAACTTACTACTAGTGTAGTTGTCAATAAATAATTAAAAAAAAAAACGTGAACAAGCTAGGCAACTTTATCAGAGCTGCAAGGTAATCTCGACAAAATCTGTCCTGCTGTTTTGGAGACTACCTGTAATATATGAACAGATAGACAAAATTTCTTGTCTCATAGATACCGTATATACAGTCATATACAAACTGACAATTCAATTTTGTTTATTAGTATAGATATCGATACGTTGTATCACATGTGTGGTCGACTCCATATATTGATTGTTTGTCTCCACTACAGGTGAATTGGTAAGGTGATACCGGTTGCCAAATGTGATGGAATGTGATTGAGTTTGCTCAAATCGGTTTGAGGAACTCCCTGGCAGGTCGGTGGACGATCAACAGTAGTTTAAGGCGATTTTTAAAATGTTTAATGTTTTTCACGTATAATAGTTACTCCATACCTTCCATTGTTCTTAAACATTCTTGAATTTTTTTTATTAGTTCAGACTAAATTCTCAAGTAAACATTTTTTAAATCTCTACAAAACTTGATTTTAATTTTATTCATCTTCTTAATCTCAATATTTTTCTCAAATAGTTTAGTTTTATACTTTAGTATATTAGACGGAACAATTTGATCCCACAATACAAGAAATGCTAGAGTGGGACATAGTGCATTATTAATCCCAAGTATTTTTTTTTAGGTTACTAAAGTTTTCTGAGTACTGAGTTTTTAAAGTTTTGAGTGTTATTCTATTTGTTTTTTAACTTAATTGGTAGATCTTAATATACTTAATTAGTATATAAGATGGAACAGACCGACTCCACAATACAGGAAGTGCTAGAGTGGAACAAGTATTTTTTTTAAGTTAGTAAAGATTTTTGAGTATTAAGATTTTTGAAATTTGAATATTATTCTATTTGTTTTTTTTTAATAGTTAGATACTGATATACTTAGTTGTGATTAAAACCTGATTTCTGTAGGGTCAGTTTGCGTAAAGTGTCACGGATATGCATTAAGTACCAGGACAGCAGAGTAATAGAGAAAGTTTAAGATATTAAGTGGTCAATTTACGTAGATTACTTGAGACGCAGAGAGGAAATTAAACAAAGTGGCGATGTTTAGACTATGGCGGGCGTATTACTTCACTGTGTATGGTAAATTAGCTATTCTCTTGAGCTTGCTTGTAGCTCTTCCTCAAGAATATTAAAGGTCGCCGGCTGGTCGATATTCACCCAAAAACCTCTGTTTGCATATCACAGGCTTAGTATAACGACATTTATTGTTCTATTTGACAATTAATATAATATACGATTGTCATGATTACGCTTTGAAATCATGCGATAATAAAATTTATAAGTGTGTGTGTAATTCGTTTGGCATTGGTGTGTCTGAGGTTTTATTTCAATAATTTAATTTATTATAATAATATTTAAAATGCGTGTTTTATATCAATACTCGCTTACCCTTCTCTATATAAGTTAAAAATATAAAATTGTGCTTAATTTCATATCAAAATGTTACCGAAGATTTTCGGTTCACTTATTAATGTTTAAATTTTTTTAAAGTCGAACTATACACAAATATTTTCTTTCTTTATATCAATGAAACAATGATACAAGCCTATGCATTTAAATGCATATGTTAAGAAAAGGTTGTGTATATTACGTACATTTTAAAGGAATTAAAAAAAGAGTCCTATAAATAAAATAACAACTCTATGGTCAAGCATTTTTGTTATCTATGACAAAGATCACTCCATAGAGATTGCAGATAAAAGCTTTATGTACCATAATTGTGTAATTATTGTGGCTACGTAAACATGTCGGAGAAAGTAGATAAGGTACTCGCCCTTATCAATAACAGCTGTGAGCATGCTACTTGACTTGATTGCAAACAGTGCAACCAGCAATAATACTTGTAGTAACCTCGTCGCGCCGTCTTTTAGTCTCGCTAGTTTCGAGACAATAGTATTTGTTTTGTCTTTCAATTTTGATGTTTTTTTCATTTAATATTAACTTAAGTAATGCAAAAAATAAAAACTTATTATTGTGCATTTTCAAAAGTTTTCCTTTCACATGATTTAATATACATAGTTTGATGCGCTACAAGTTCGATGCGATGCGATATGATGCGATTTAATGCGACGCGGTGCTATACGAAATGATGTATTGCAATCAGCTTCGATTCATTAATCACATGTCTTAAAAAAGTTAATAATACATATACATTAAAAGAACCATTCAAAGATAAAAATCGTTTTGAAACTTAATGAAATCCATAGATAATGTAAATAAGTTACGTGGAATGGCATAATATTATTAATGGGAGGAGAATCCGAATGTAACAAAATATTTTTTGTAACATTTTCGTTATTCCAATTAGTTACGGAAAGAACTCTATTGGAAATACGTGCGTCGTGTAAAGTGGTTGAACAAATTTCTGAGAGTTACAGAATGGGTCAACTGTATTTAAATATTTTTTGATTTTTCCATTGACACAAGAAGTACTTGAGTGGATTATCGGCTGAACCGATTTCGTTAATTATATTTCATTGTGTTTGTTATTGCAAAAAGAAGGTTCTTGTGAAAGAAAAAATTTTATAAAAATTCTATTAAATTATATATAATGTAAACTTAGCGCTTTTGACAATTTGAAGTTTTTTTAATTCATAAATTGTTGACAGAATTCGTGCTTCAAATATTATCGAAAAGTAAATACGTGTTTTCCTTTTTTTTGTGTCCTCGTGTCACCTGCCAGGCTCTTTTACTGTCTTCATACGTTTCTTACCACCATAGGTGTGTCGTTATAGCGCGATGCTTGATGAAAGGCAAGGAGTCAGTTTATTGTTTGTAGACATCTGCTAAGAAAGGACTTTTCGAAAGGCCAGGTTACGTAGGTCTGAGGGCTTTTAATGCTCACGAAGTTGCGGGAAACAGCTAATTATTTATATATTTAAAATTTAAATAGAAAATTGTACAAAGTAGTTAATCTATCTCCTATAATCTCACGAATGCGTATCGTTAATATTAATTAAATGAATGAATCGGTTAAAAAATCCCAATGACAATAAATATAATTATATAGATTGTTACATTATTTATATAGTTATTAAGTAATGATAGCTAAAACACCCAGCAGAGCGTATGACGTTACCGTATATTATAAGTGCGTTTCAATAAGCGATCGCAACATTATAAATGCTCGCAACGTTTTATAGTGCACATTCAAACATTTGACATTTGTCGAAAACGTCGAAGTGTCGCTTAGTGGAACGCACTGCTAATATAAAGAAGTGACGTCATTACAACTAAGAGTGTTTTTCATCCTTAAATTTGTATTTTTTTTTGCTATAAAAACGCTAATTTCTGCAGAAATATTATATTTTTTGGCAATAGTAGATACCAAAGACTACAATTTGAAGTTATTTAACAAATACGTTTATAGCGTATCAGATACGGAACCCTTCTATATAAGCGTGTCTTGACACGCTTCTGGCCATTTTTATTATTGATTATTTTACTTCTTGCCAAATAGCAAGATTCAACGAGCAAGAGGGTAACGGGAAGTACCTTACAGGTTTTGGTTCCTTTTGCAAATGTGCGTAAAATCAACGGCCATAACTTTTGATTGCATAACTTAGAAAGTTGATTCTTTTACAGCTTCAAGGAACCGCAGATCTCAGTATCTGCTATTAATTTCAACTTTATAACTAAGGCACTACTACAGTTTCTAAATTTGACAAACATAATAATATTAGGTGTACGTTCCGATATAAACTGCAAGCGCTGTTAGCTGAGATATCAATTTTGTATGTTTTTTTAACCTCATATATACTAATATTGTAATAAAAACTGCATTTCCAGACAATGAAATGTGCTATTTCAGGAAATATAGAACTTTTTAATTCTTGTTACAAGGGGCAAACAAGCAGGGTGGCGGATGTATTGCTAGCACACACGAATTTTAGCGTTGGGAATTCTAATTTGATACGTGCTCCACTGAAATTATTTACAGTCTCTACAATCTCACGAGTAATATCACTCAGTGACATAAATCGGGACCTCTGTTTTACATGCTTTCGCGGAGGCCAACTTAACTCGCCCCACAGCCACATCCTCTGCAATTTAAGCGGACTCTAATACTAGAACGGGATAACGCTGGATAGAGGAAGTGTTATGGACTTAAAAATTTCAGCATTATACATTTATTGCATTACATCAGTCTTATACGCTTAAATAACATAGTGAATAAGTTAGCAAACTAACGAAGTTGTTAAAAAAGATAGTGTTTCGCTTGATTAAGTTGTTTGTCGCAGTGACCTGATAACGTCTTGATATGTATACTTCTATACTAATATATAAAGCTGAAGAGTTTGTTAGTTTGAATGCGCTAATCTCAGGAACTACTGGTCCGATTTGAAAAATTCTTTCAGTGTTAGATAGTCCATTTGTCGAAGAATAGACTATAGGCTATATATCATGACGCTAATAGTGAATCAATTTTTTAAAGTAATTTTACGCAGACGTAGACGCGGGCACAGTTAGTGAAATATATAACGAGCCCAATTCTAATTTTGAGTGGTCTCCGTGGCCTAAACTCCTCTTTAAAATGAATGATTAAAAAATACAAAACAAATGCAGATTTTCTGGCTCTTTCAGAATTGAAAAAATTGTGAAAACTGATAGACATGGCATGTCATAATATTATTTCATAAAACATAAAGCCATTGGTCACGTTTTATGGAAAAGAAACAAAGTAGATTGGTTATCTGGCTAATAGCAGACGAGCCAAAAACCGGGCAAGACAACGTCTGTCGGGTCTGCTTGTAGCCAAAATAAATAAAGCTCATTACCGTTTGTTATACGTGGCGTAGAGCTGGTGGGCCGGGTAGGGGAGTGCGCTGTAGTCTGGACAGAAGTCCATATATGAAATAGAAATTTCATATATGAATTGTTAAGAATGTAAATAGAGTATATTAAATATTTGTTACAGATCTGAACAAACTCAATATCCCCATAAGGGAAATAAAAGCTCCTACCAAGAAACTGGAACATAAACAGAACCTAAATTCGGAACTTGAACAGCCCAAAGACACACACAAGTTTGTAGAAAAGAAAACAGAGTTGTTGTCAATTAACAAGAGTCTCGTTAATACAGAGCCATTGCTAGAGAAAGAAAAAAAATCTGATTGGAATTGCACCTTATGTAGCTTATGCTTTCGTGGTGAAAGAGGGTTGAGGTAAGTTCAAAGAACGGAAGACTTGTGCGTTGAAAAATGATTTAGTGCCTGTGTCACCCCAAATATCATAATTGTTATTGCCAAATTGCTGGGCCTAGATTGATCTCATGACTTCTGATTCTAAGCATTGATTAAGAATATAAAATACAGTTATTGTCTTTTACAGGCGCCACATGACTATCTCTCACATCATAAATACAGACAAAGCAAAAAAATCTAACAAATCACGCGAGGAACAGATATAAATTGGTAAGGTTAATATTTTAATATTAGTAACAAACTAATTAATTATTATATGCATAACAAAGACCTGATATTTAAATATAACATAGAGCAATTGAGAATAGTGATTTTACCAAATAACAAATACTGAATATTTGGCAATACTCTTACCCTAAGTGCCAAAGGTCACCATATATACAGAAATGTGTTATTTTTTTCTTCATGATCAAGAATACTAGATACTAGAATACAGCTATATTTAGCTCAATATTAAATATCCTGTATATTCAGCATATAGTATGTGACTGATGGGATACTTACAATACTTGAGGACCTGATATTTGATGATCATAAATAAAGAAAAAAAATAACATTTAATATAAATAGCAATACAGCACTAGGTGAGATTAAGAGAAATTTATCTAAATATGTACGCAAAACATGGACATAGCATGAGGTCACTTCACGTGATCGTAAGGCGTTCATCTAATTTTAAGAAAATTTGGTCAAAAATTAAGTACCTATTTTTATTATATAATTATAACGAGAATAAAGTACTGAGTACTCTCCTCAAAAATTCTAAGTGTCCCACCAGTCACACTGTATGGAATAGGCTGTTTTAGCTAAATATTTGTAGCAACGAATACTCCAGCAACTAGTAGTCTACAATTTATGCATCTACCTTTTTTTCATAAAGTCAGTAGTTTAGGAATATGAACGCAGCAAAGTGTTGAGATTGGAGGGGGTAAGGCCATACCCCAGCAGCGTCCGGATTTAAAACAGATATGGTACTTTGTTGGTATCAGTAAATCCTCTCTACAGTTGAGAAATTGAAATTATTATTTAAGACAGACTTTTAAGTTTATTGAATAATATTATTAGTATTATATTTGTGTATTAAATACTAACCAATGTGACTTCTTTATAGGTACGGTTTTTATAGCAGAGGCAAACAGAAAAATCTTCAGATTAAACAGAAAATATGTAGCTGTAAGAAATGCTTAAATTATTTCAATTCTTGCATTCATACATTTTTATTGTATTGTAGATATCAAATGTCATTGATAGTAGTAAAACTGCTTTATTTTGAAATGACTTATTTATATTTTCAATATTCTACTTAAAAATTTGAATTAGAATATTGGAAATATTAGAATTATTAACTAGTTCAGGAATAAGGCTAACGATTAATTATGTAAGTGTTTTTTTTTCTTTGCAATAAAATTAATATAATTATCGTTATATTTGTCACCATTAAATTGTAAAAACCGTTAGATTGTAAAATATCTCGCGAGATTGTAAAC
>JANCMC010033613.1:39721843-39873769 GCA_024363005.1 Charaxes varanes
TGTAAACGTAGTGTTAAATTAAATAAAGACGAAATTTATTAGAGGTCTAAGGAATGTCGTTTTTACTTATGTTACGAATACGTTATCTTATTTATGCTAAGATTCGATCACCCGTAATTTCTTCTAGGTGTAACTGAAAAATTAAATAAAAACAAAAAATCCGCATGCTGAAGATAATACGTCAAATTGTAAGCAGTATATTCAGTTCACAATCTTTTGACAGTTTACAATCTCGCGAGATATATTACAATCTAACGATTTTTACAATTTAATGTTTACACATATGTATATGTAATCGGAATATTTTTCTCCAAAAACATTAAGTTTGCTTTATTTGAAGAATGATCTTTTATGTTTATGAACATTGAAAAAAATTGGTTTTATTCAATTTTTTACACTGCCGTGGGTCAATGACTCAGAATTTGGCATTGTATTAAAATGATAGAGTAGTTAGTACATAGATAGTTTAATTCGACAGTTTTGAAAATATTTTGGAGTGAAACGTAAGTTGAAGCGAGAGAAGTTTCTTGTTTGTTATTGTGGTATTGTCTTACTCTAGTTAAAATACTGGAAATATCAAAAAAAGATGACTCATTTACCCATCTGACAATTTAAAATAATTTTTTTAGTTGTCATTAAGAGTAGAGGAGGTCGTAGCTTAATCAGTAATCGGCATTTGAGTCGATTGCTAGGTTAAGTAGCTCTTACCGTGGCCGGGCGATGGGTGGGTGACCAAATGTAACATTGGTTTTCAAATATACGACCTTCGAAAGGTGCGTATAACTGTGGGTCCCGATTAATGTCACTGAGTCATATTCATCGTAAGATTAGTAGTAAGACTGTAGTCGGTCATTTTAAATCGACCCCCAGCCCAATACTTTGCAACTTAAGAGGACCTCGGTACTAAGCCGGGATAACGCTAGTCAGAAAGAAGACGAATGCTAACTTGCAAAATGAGCATTAACTTAAATATGAAGTTAAATAGGACAGATTAATAAAGCCTTTGATGTATTTGACGCTTCTTCTTCTTAGCGTTTCGTTGGCAAGCACTATATTGTGTCGGCCCAGAACTTAGCCACATCAACTGCGTTATGAGTGGCAGCAATCAAGTCCTCTTGCGAGCAGGTATTAGTTCATGCACAGCAATCAGTTGGGCGTGGAGTCGTCGTTGCGTCGTCGAGTCTTGGAATCCGTTCAGCAAATATATGAACAGCTCTCAGCGCGAGGGGTCAGTTTTAAAATTGTGTAACCACTGCCTTCACTCAAGCTTATTTATATAACTAGCTGTAATCCGCGACTTTGTCCGCGCTTTCGTAAGTTTTTTAAATTTAGTAAAGAACTCTAATTTCAGCTGTTTAAATGTCCAGTCGTATAACACACGCATATAAGAAACTATAAACATCGCTAAAATTTGAATGTCTGTTTGTAATCGCAGCATTCCCAAACTGACGTTTAATTTTTTTGGTATGGTAACATATATGTGGCCCTCAAGATACAGGGAATCCCATTTTGGGGGCCAATACTGCTCTGATTAAGTGTGATGTATATTTTGGCCAATTAAACGTTATTTATTATTATTATTATATAAAAAACATAAAGAACTTTATTAATTTTAATTAGCATGTAATATCCCTTTTGGGCTAAGGCCTCATTTACATTTTTATAAACATGTAAATGAAATAAAAATATACTTCAAAACTGTAAATTCATGTCATATTTAGGAGATAATATTCTAAACGAAATCGGACAACAACTTTTGAAGTTATTTAACAAATACGTTTATAGCGTATCAGATACGGAACCCTATATAAACGTGTCCTTGGGCCATTTTTTTCTTAAAATGAACTTGTCCAATAACAGTTTTTACGCCTAACCATAAACTAACGGATTACGTTTTAGGTCTAAAGTGAATTAATCATACAGACAGCATCGTTTCAGCGTTCTCCATTTGCCAATATAAGTATGATTTCGATTTCTCCATCCAACACTGAGATATAGTTATTTTTAATTGATAGAATCAGGCGTTCCTCTGCACAAGTTCGAGAAACTACATTGGCGTCTGTCGGTAACTGAGATAGGAATATCTATCGTAGTGTCTGAACTTCTAATACTTTAGATTGAAGTTTGTAACTGGATTTGAACTTTGTTTTGACGAGGGGAATTACCCACTCTATCTTGTTACCTGTTTTTGAATTTGGAATTAAAATTATTAAATGAAACGACTGTTCGCTAAGTTATGTCCAAAAGTAAGATGCGTTATAGAATTTTTAGTTTTTCGCCAAGGCAATGGTCGGAACAGTGCGTCTCACAGCACTTCAAGATTTTATCCTATCTTTCAAATTGGGTCAAAATGTAGACGATGTACAAATTTGATTAATATCGATTAAGTATTTTAGGAGTCCATCGCGGAAAAAGAACGCGACGCGTAATTTATGTATATCAAGATTTTTCCGATTCAAATAAAATTAAGGCTTTTTTATCAACAGTACACAAAACAATGAACTGTACTGTCGTTGTCTATTTTTTTATAGATGATAGATGATACAGGTTAGTCAACTTGAAATTTCCACAATTCTCATAAAATTCAGGACAATCTGCCGTTGAAACCATTTGAATTCCTCTCGGTCGCAGCCATAGCAACTTAACTTAGCGATCGACTCAAATGCCGACCACTGATTAGGCCACGACCTCCTCAAACACGAATGCACGCTGAATATATAGTTCTTGTCGTACACACTTCATTTATGGAATACGGCATGTCCACAAGTTTGATATTTTGATGTTATTTTTAAGTGATGTCATATTATGTTTCTGTGTCATAAATTTATATAGATAAAAGTCAGTCATTCTGCTAAAACTAAAAAACGGCTGAACCATTATGAATCCTGTTTTTTTCTTTTGTTGTAGTCCCATTATATCCATTGTTTAAGCTGTATATGTCTATAATTGTTTTTACCTAAATGTGTGTGCAATAAAGTGCTTATCTATCTATATATTATAGCTATTTTCTATTTACCATACAGACGTGCTTAATAGAGATACAAGATTGCTATCAGTCAGAAATCTTTACTTTTTAAACGCTGTTACGATGTTGCATAGGTCTCTTGAATACAACCCCCAGATATTCCATAAAAGAAGGAAAGATAGAGCAGTTAGTACAACAACGGATCGTCCCCAATTTGCATCGCGACAGTATGAGGCTCAATATACCTACTTCTCTGTACAACCTTACAAAAGACCTTGGCTTGTCAAGAAGTATCATAAGTTGCATAATAGAAACGACTAAAGCCGCACTAGTAGGATCGTACCAGATTTTGCTAGGCAGGGGAGGGAATACTGGCAGTAAAGGTGACTGTTAGTAGTCATTTTAAAGAGTACTTTTAAACTAACAACTGGGTCGCAAGTCCCAAGAAAAAATATGCGAATATCCGTGAATTCTAATGCCATTACGAACAGTTGTTACATCCCTATAAGATAATTGTTGATGACTTCATCGCAGTCATTTTTAACTGCCTAAAGTGTGTACAGATAGTGTCTGGTGCGCGTCTCTTAGTGCGATGATAAAATTTTGAGAGGCTCTCACATTAACTTGAGTTTCCGTTTTGAGCTCTATTAGGCCGTTTTAAATTGTATGGCATTTAAAATATTACGGTATTCGTAACAATGAAATATATTTCTTATTATATAATTGTATCAAATCAATCTTTGTTCGTTAATTTTATAAAAAATCGAAGAAAATCGCAGTCTAATAGCAGACGAGCCAAAATTCGGACAAAATAACGTCTGCCGGGACCACTAGTATATATCTCATATATATATAAAAGCGAAAGGTCACCTATTAAGAAATCTCGAAAACCGCGGAACGTACTAAAAGAAATTTATCAGACAGTTAATATTTATTAAGAAAGTCGATTAAGACTCGCAAAATTTATTACAAAGGTAGTAAATAGTATTGTCAGACTAATTAATTTGACGGTTAACTCTTGGACTATACTAGAAATATGAACTAATAAATAAAAAGTAAAACATGCGTCGCGTCCGATGTAAATATGAAAATAATCAAAATTGATACGATATATCAATGGCTAATGGCTGGCCCGTTGGCGCAGTGGACAATAAACAATAACAAAACATACGTGTCCGCAAAAGCGGTCTTATCGCTTAGAGCGATCTCTAACAGACAACCCCCGTTTACACCACTCTTTTGTATTAATATTTTAAGGCTCCATAAGTCAGCGATAGCTCATAGAGGGTTGGACTGAATTCCAAGAGATACTCCGTTCAAACCCTGCTGGGCTATATTCCCACTCCTAACAAAATATAAGGCAAGACCACCAGTCAAGTGACACCAGATAGTTCAATGTATTGGGCACAGTGTGCACAGGACCTAATCGGCCAAAAATAATTCCGCGTCATGTAATTGAATAGAACATTTAACGGCGCGTTCCGCTCGATTTTTGATATCATTAAAATATTTATTTGACCGTTTGTCTTTCTAACTAGAGAACATCAATCGGATTACACAGTAAACGTCACGAGGTTTAAGGGATTTCCATCTGTATCTGTGTATGATTAGGGTTAAAATTCCTGTATGAATATTAGAACAGTCTAAATTCGTTTGGAACATTCTGATTAGAGATTGACGTAATGTTTGAGTAAATTCAATAATCTATACTCTTCAATCTTGACCATGCATCCTTTTAACCTTGGTCGGATAATATGTAGAGATATTTGTAGAGTAGAGTAGAGTTTGTATTTTAATTTCTTTTTGTGTGGCCTTAATTATTTTGCTGTAATTAAATTAATTTGAGCTTCATAGGAGGGGAAACGAAAGTATTAGACACGCCTAAAAAGTATTACTAATATTTTGTTAAAGAGAAAAAAAACAGCGGTACATCCGGAGTGCCGATGAAAGTGAAAGCTTGAACATGTAAAGGTGTCGGTAACAGTAACAGCGACGCACGTTCAATGTCTTTCCCAACTCAAAAAATTCCAAATTCGCAGCTAGAGAAATTTTCATTTCAAAATAAATCAGAGCCTCAATAGCTCAACGGTATACGGTATGGACTGAAATCCGCAAGGTACCCGGTTCGAACCCCACCGCCGTTGGGATATTGTCGCACCCGCTCCTAATACAAGCTATTAATTTAAGCTTAGTAGGAGGGTAGAAAAGGGGAATATTAGACATACCTAAAAAGTATTCCTAATATTCTTTACTACGTATCAATTTTCGCTGTGATCGAAGAGTTAAAGTTGAATTCGCATCACGTCATACTTTGTAGCGACCGTTATGGCCTGTAGCGCCCAATTGAATAACGATCGCGCTGGCCACTAGGGATGTGCCTCTATCGATAGACTCTAGCAAGGTTACCTGTAAGTCTATATACCACAGACTAACCAACCATATTGCAGTTTGACTCATTAAAAGTATTATACATAAATAATTTGTTGGTACTTCAAATAAGAAATGAACCCCCATTACGACTGGTATTTATTATTTCTGCAATGCGTAAATTTAGGCGTGACGTTTGATTTTACTGTCGATAAATATATCTCATGCTTAAATGTGAAAATCGATTCTTAACGACGTCTTTTATTGTGGTCTATGTAACCTGTTTGAAGTTTGGCCAATATTCTTTAAAGATTTAATTATTATTAATTTTTTTATAGATACATTATCAAAAATGCTCTGATAATATCATATTATGACATTTACATACCAAAATGTGACAACGACCACTCAATAAAGAATAGTATAGTACAAAACTATAGTAATAGCAAAATATCATATAACAACGCTGACGAAATCCAAAATATATTATATATGTATCTATCACATTCCGCGTGTATCAAAAGATTTGAGCCATACGAATGACTTTGAAAATAATTGAAATATGATTTTTGAAACAATGCCAACCATTTATATATAAGAGAATATGTTTTCTAACTCAGACTATGAAAATGTTCTCAAAATCAAGAATGATGCAAAGTAATTCCAAACTATTTTCATCTACTTTAAAGATTTTCGCATTATAAGACTAATCCTATACGTACCAGGAATGCAGGGTCTTAAAATAAAGAAAGAATAACGATTTTATTCTACAGAATCCATTATCCGGGTAACACATAAAGAAGCATAATCCACGCTTCAGTTGATTTAACTTAGTACCCTTATTTTAGACAACGTATCGACAATAATGTAGCAAATTTATCGACAATAAAGATCAATTACGCGCACATCACTACTAAATCTCGGACACTTATCTTGACACAATAGTCCGTTTTGTAGCGGAGGGAGTATAATGCTGTACACAGATCAACGCTGATGGATTTGTTTTTACCGATTATCTTCTCTATTACTATGAGTTTTAGATCTTGAATCGTGTGCTGTATTAAGATTTATGAACAATTGTTTTTTGTCCTTGAAATCTATTGAAATACGGAAGTTTTTTTTTCTTAAATTCTTTGAATTTATGGCTTTTGAATGCGATATAAAGTATGTGCTGATTTGGGCGTAATGTGGGTGGATTGTATTGTGTTCCATGATATATTATTTATGAGGGTAGTTTTTTGTTACGAGAATGTATGATAGACCCTTTTGTAGCAACTGCATTATTATACAGCTATATAGTCTAGTCTACTAGTGCTTTTTAGGAACTTTTTTCACTTTCTCCTAAAAATATGGTTGAAGTGTGATTCGATTTGGGTCGCATCTATATAGCTTAAAAAAATTGACGATGCGTTCCCAAAAATTACAAAAGTTTGTTTGTTTATAACTTTTTCTTATATCTCTAAAAGTTTTTGATATATTTCCAATCTAATAAAAGATTCAAAATGGCGAGGAAATTTCCTAAAGAAAGATCTTGATTTTCGGAACTGTAGGAGTAATATTTATAATTTTCAGCGAGGTTTGAAAATGCTTTCAAAAACGGGTACTCGGGTTTACGCAAATTCTTATAATAAAAAATCTAGTCATGAATGAGAACAAGAGGAGGTCGTGGCCTAATCAGTGGTCGGCATTTGAATCGATCGCTAGGTTAAGTTGCTCTTGCTGCTACTGGTTGATCGATGGGTGACCCATTCTGGCACTGGTTTATATTTGATATCAGACCTCCTCCGTGTTTCGAAAGGAACGTAAAACAGTGGGACCCGATCAATGTCACTTTGTGATATTAGTCGTAAGTTTGTAGAAATCGTGGGGGTTCGTAATTATGTACATATAACTATGTCATTTTGTAAATCCCGGTTGACAACGGTATAGATTTCATATTTACACATAAACTCGGTTTATTGTATAATTCAACGCTCAAAACATCGATTTTAAGATTAAGGTTTAGTTAGCTAATATTAGTTATAATTATTATTTAAATTATAAAATAAGTTGTTTTTACTTATCTTCACATAAAAAGCTCATTATAATCTGTGGTTAGAACAATGAAGTTTTCTGCAATTAAAATATGAATAGATACTTAAAAATATGGTTTTTAAAAGAAAGAAAAAGATGACGCGACAGCATTGCCACCACTTCACGCCGATCTTATGTGAGAAAGAGGTACTGGTACCTGGAAGTGCTGATTCCAATTCGGCTACAAGCATGGCGCTGCCTCTAATTAGAAAGACGGGAGTAAGGGAAAGGGATGGAGTAAAAGGATATAAAGGTATATGGGGAGGAGAGAAAGAATACGGATACTACTGTCACGGATGGTATAAGGGAAGTTACAATAGCAGCAAGCGTGCTCCGGGGTCGCGTACCCGTAGTGTATCTGACCAGTTATTGAACAGATAAAGGAAGATCAACCCCAAATTGCTAAATCAACAGAAGATCCTCCGTGAGCAATATTTGAAGATAAAGGAGGGTATACTGTTCATCCTGTTCCATCTCAGCGCCCGCCTAACTTTGCGGACTTACGCAAACTTTGCATTAATTAAACGTACAACTTCCATCACAACTAATATTAACGAAATAAACTGTAAATATTACGCTACTTACTTTATTGTTAAATTTAAAAAAAACTCAAGTCCTTTTTTTCTAATTACACTGTCACAAAACACTCGAATCCGCAGCACCAAAGAGGGAAATTTTAAAAAAAGTTTCAAGAAGTTGTACAAAGATGAAATTTGGCAAGGAGATTGTTTATATTTAGTAAACATCCGTTAAGAACGGATCTTTAGATAGGACTTCTCGCATGTTTACGCGGACGAAGTTGCGGAAATCCCCGACTGCATTATATAAAATTTAAATTAAAAAAAAGATTGCTTGTATCAGTGGATAACTAACGGGCTTGAGAATTGAACTGAGTTATTACAGCTTTCAGTAAATCCTTGCATCCTTAAATTGTTGAGGCTCCGATAAAATCATCTCAGAATCTTATTGAAATCTTGAAGTTTAAATATTTTCTGGTCTCCAGCCTTACTAAAATTCTATCTCAATGCTTTCCAAATGACACTCCCAGACCAGAGTAATCTAGTTAGATTGGGGGAAAGCAACTGAAAAAACATATCATCTCTGTAGTGAGGCAATAGGTACAGCCAGACACTTGCTGGTCATTACTCACGACGCCATGATAGAGTTTTGGAACTCATACGCGAGGCAGTAAGCCTCTCTGTCGCAAGAGTTTAAAAGGGGCTGACTGTAAATAAAAAGCACATCGATTTCGTTAAAGAAGGTTCAAATATGAAATCGAGAGTCAAGCCGGTCAGCAGCTTGTGCGTGTCCAGCGAGTTGTCTGCCGTCGTGACGTGCGTCATCGCGGCAGGCGCGCTGTTCAGCAGATTGAGTATTGTCGCGTTGCTGCTCGCCGTGCTGACGACGGACTTTGCCGCGTTTTGACTTGCAGCTGGAACAAGTAAATATAAGAATAAATATCGAACTCCATTATAACATACATTCAAGTAATTTCTTGTCATGTTAAACAATAAAACCACCTTCAAATTAAAATTACAAATAATTATTCATTTAAATTAATTTATTGTAATCCATCATATTCTTAATTGATTCATTCTTGCTCCACGCTTACTACCGATAGGACTTAATATTGGTGTCTGTCGTCGTGCCATTGTTGATCGCATATAAATTCATTGTTCTGAATAAAAAAAGGGCCCCGTTGTTTATGAGTTCAGTATTTTTAGTTATTTGTGATTAAATTTATAATCTTAAAATTATAATTTTTTTTTTTAGTTGTTTGTGGTTGAAATTTATTACTCTATATTATGCATGAAAAACTAAACTACTTTGCTTTAATCCGCGAATGACGGATCGAATCATTAGCGGATTAAAGCAAAGCAGTTTAGTAAAAGTGCGCAAAGGCGGTCTTATCGCTTATAGCGATCTCTCACAGACGACCTAAGCAAGAGAGGATTTAAAGAATGCCCAAACGCACCGGCCCAATTCTGCTACAAGCATGATGCTATCTCTAATTAGTAATTTGCGATTTATATAGAGATATTACATTAATATTTCTAAATGTTATAGTATCGAATATTAAGGTCGCTTTTAATTACGTCCAATATTCTTGGTACCATTTCAGTTTACCTAATTATAAAAAGTTGGTTTCAAACAATTTTTTTGTTCGAAGCAAGAATCTTATGATAAGGTTTGCTAACTATTCTAGGCATGTTTTAGTATTATAGAGTATTCTAGTGATCATAACTATATACAACGCGACCTCAAACAATAAATGAAGTAAAGTTTACATACATACAAAACCTTTTACCAATTGCTTGTTTCACCAAAGACACGATTTCATACAAAATCTTTATAAAGAACTTTCATCTAAATCCTTCTTACTCATAGGCATGACACATAACTTAGTCATCCATTCTTCATCAGAATTAACTGAAAATATGGTGACATAATTGAATACAATATAGTGATTTTGCTCTAAAACTTTACTTGACAGGGAGATATTATGTTACAAGCGTATAATAATTTAAAAAACTGAATCAAATTTATTTCTGCTGATTCTAACATTAAAGATAATAAGGGGTGCGGGGATTTTATAATTTTTTTATTAAAAATACATGGGGAACTGGAAAAGGTATAAAGTTTTGGTAATTATGCAGTTTGGTTACTTTTCCCAAAAATTTATGTATTTATTACCAAATATATATTGGTCCTTGCCATTCACTTTTAAAGATTTTTTCATGTAAATGTTAGACAGGACTACGTTATAATTGACCCGCGATTAAAAATACAAGACTATTTGATTTTTCAAGCAACAGATAGTTTTGTACATCATTAAATATCTATTAATTAATTATACAAGTTTTATTATTATATTTGCACTACATTTTATCAATTTCATACCACACAAGCAAACTTAGTTTTCTGGTCATTTCAATTCAAAGAAATATATAAAAGTTAAGAATTAATTCAAGATACTGACTTAAGGTTTGAAGCAGCAATTGTATTCTATAGAATGTTTTTAATAAGAAATACAAAGACACAAAATATGATAAGAATTCGCCAAAATAAAATATATCATTAGCTCAGCTTCACAATAAAAAATGCTATTTTAAAATAAAATAATGATAAAATTACATATCTTTAGCGAAGCAAATTTTTTGTAAGTTTTTTATTCCTAAGTAATAAGATGTGGTTTGAAGTTGCTCAGGATAGGAAAGAATGCCATCAGAGGGGGAGGCCTTAGCCCAGCAGTGGGACAGGATAGTCTTATTAAAAAATTAACATTAATAAAGTTTTTGGAATTGTCCATGCATCAAATATTATGTATAAATCATAACACAGTCTTTTTTATTACACATTTTTTCCAGATTCCAGGACAAGGTATACATTAATGTTATAGAAGATAAAAGGCAAGAATTTCAAGAATTTGTAATGTGATATGGTAAAAAACATATTATTGTGAGCTTACATTGTTTGTGTTGGCATAGATAAATTAAATTTTTTTAGTAGAGAATTGTATATCTTAAAAAGATCAATAAAAAAGTCAGTGATGGTATATGTATCTTCTCAGTACAACCAATTTTTTATCATTTACATATTACAAAGAAATTATGACTATTTTCAAAGTTATTTTAAAGAATAGCATATTAATTCTTACCAATTAAAAAGTTGGACATTTTATACAGAGCCAAATTTCCCTTAGCAGTATATTATTAAAATGAACATTTTGGTAGATATCAAAGATTTTACATGTAGGGGCATATTATATGTAAGAGAAAGAGACCAATGGATGGTGCTATGTTTTGATATTCAATACTAAGAGTAAGCCAATCTTCAAGCATAATTACAACATCAGCATAGGTAGAAAGACATCTGCCAGGTCTGTTAATATTATATGTAAATAATATGAGTAAATTACAGTTCAATTCAATTTGAACCCTTCTAAAAAGACATATTTGATTTTGAAGGCTTCCAACATGACATGAACCTACCCTACAGTGATATGGTATTTGAGTTTATGTAGCAATTGCATTTTAATTATAAATTACTTATTCTGCAAATATTGTCTATAACTTTGATTAACCACTATTGGTTAATTTTGTATTAAAAATATTTCATTCACAGGATACTTATAATTATAAAAAAGTTCAAAATATATATATATATATATACACACCACAACCATTGAGACCTACAAGGCCATATCTTCGACCACAATTCAATTCCAGCAAGGTATCTTGCAGTAATTCACTACCATAGAAAGTGATAGAGAAATTAGCTATTTTTATATCTCTAGAACGAGGATGCACAGCTAAAGATCCTGTGCAAGACCTTGCTTCTGAGTTCATCTTAGCTTCAGCTTCTAATTTCAAGCACAGTGCCTCTGGGAAATAAAAATTAAAATATATAAGCATTTAGAAGTTATATTACATATAAGGCTTTATAAAAGAGCAATCTAAATAATAAGAGTTGAAAGAATATGATCTGTATCAGTATTTTTAATATAAAATCTGACTAAATGTTAGATTAATTAAATGTTAAAACAAAACCAAGAAGAAATATTGAAAACATGACATTTGTATACCTAAGTTTTTTTAGGGAAAGAGCAAAGTACTCTATAATCTAGACCATGGTTTCTAAATAAATAATACACTATCATGTAGATATACCAAAGGGTATTCCAAATAAATAAGGAACATTTTTTTATCAATTATAATGTTATTTCAGCACCTTAGTTCATATTCATTAAGTAGTGAATTTTATTTAAAAAAGAAAGCATATTGTTCAAAATTATTGTTACTTTCACAAAAAATGTACCTTCAGCAGTAAGTTCACGGTCTTCTTTCGCAGTCCCATTAGTTGAACCATTGATCTCTGCATTGGTTACTCTCGGTACTGGCTTTTTGTTCCTATTGTTCGCCTGTTCTTTTTTCTTTTGTTGCGCCCGTTTTTTTGCGTCTGACGGCATTGTGCTACGTATTCTAACCTATGAAACAACAAAATTTCCATAAAATTATGCACGTGAACTATTCGTGAAACTTCCACAGCGAATTTATGGGATTGTGGCATTACAGTTATTTTCTTACTCACTTTACTGTATTTTATTCGTTTTCGCCTAAATTAACAACACTCAAATCTTCCAATATTGGTTATCCAAATAAACTCCGTAACTATCTAATATTGATATTACTGAAATAATATTATACCTATAAATTTTATGCGATGATAAGCAAGTTGACCGCGTCTACACGTGCAGCTAAGCGAAGAAAAGAAAGACAATTCAAAAAAAGCACTGACATAAGATTGACGGACTATAATTTCAACTTGACAGCATGTAACAGCTGTCGTCCAAGAATTTGCAGTAGTCAAAGCAATTACTACAGCCAATCACAAATACTTATTGTGGTACATTTATTAATATCGGACAGTTCATTGGTTAAAATTTTCTGAGTAACAGATAATACTTGCAAAAAGAAACCATAATGCCGGGGCTAGATATAACTCAATGTCTTTGTACATTTTTGTCCTTGAAGATTACAAATTTCTACAAAACCTTGCGCAAATACACAACTTCCCCGGCCACACTGCATAATCATTCAAATGAAGCTATGTCTGGCTCCGGCATAAAGGAAAATACGAAGTAAATTTATTTTGAATCCCAACCTGAAAAAGTTTCCGGATTTCATTCGTTACTTTAGTCCTGGAGCCAGACATAGCTTTATTTGAATGGTCATTTCAATAATCATGTTAGTGGGGCCGGGGAATTTGTGTAGCTGCGCAAAGTTTTGTACAACTTTGTAGTCTTCAAGGACAAAAATGTGCAAACGCATTGAGCTATGTCTGGCACCGGTATAATTGTCAGTATTAACGAATTACAAAATCCACCTTAAATTATGATATTACTATACATATACTATTCTGAGATTTCTTTAGTTATTAATAACAATAAGATTAAGTGTATACAACCATATTATATTAAAAAGCTAAAGAGAGAGCATCAACTGAATTCACCGAGTCGGGACTTACGAACTATTTATGTTGGTGAAATAAATTCTCAGTAAATCTTTAATTCATCCTAGGCACGAATTTCTAACGAATTGATGTAATTTTCATCCATGGAAGGATCATCCATTCATTTTCATACACTAATTTTTATGATTTGTTACATGCATCCGTCCCACATAGCAAAATAACTATTAAAAATAAAAATTATGAAAAAAAAATAGTTTACTCCTTCATTGGTCTCGCGTTGGAAATTAATATAATGACACAAAAAACATGGGTGTCTGTAAAGTGGGTTTACGGACGATCATTTTACGTGAACTCGCTGACCGTGTCTTTCTATCACTTGTTTCCCGCTCTCGCTTGCAAGCTAGGCTCAGGCGGGATGTTTCTGGTCTTCGCAGCAGGCGTTCATCGATTTATACGTTAACAGTTATCACCCAAAATTTAAATACCTATAACAAAACACATACCTATAACGAAACATAATAATATGGCTATTATTATAACTACAGAATAGGAGAGACAATCGCGATCAGTTTAGTCGGCCAGGTGAAAGCGTCTAACGAATAAAAAGGAACAGAACAGTGCAGTTCTTTAACTATCTCATTCATACGGTACGAAAACCTGCTGATTTCGATATAATGCTAGTAGTAGTAGTAATTTTTCCGTTAACGATTTTTTCTTTATAATCGAGCAAGCGTTTGTTTTTAATTCTAATAATGAATAACAAGCCACGGTCTTGAATAACTCTTAGTTTAACCGTGTGTAATTTAAGTGATATATTATTATGTATCAATTTATTATAATTGTCATCGCTAGTATTTATATTTAGGACTGATTCATCTGACTGTATTGGAAAAACAACTAAGCAAAAATCCATCAACAATAAAAGAACATGCTTTAAGAGAGAGAGATTTATTAACGTCAATATTAAATAATTTATTTAAATATTTAACAAAATAGTTACAATACACTCACTTCAAGCTTAGTTTAGATAATTATTAATTAATTTATAGCAACAATGAAACAAGTATGTACCAATAAGGCAGGTTAGACAAATATTGCAATTTGCATCACATGCACGGTAAAGATTTATTCGTAATAGGTACTAGATTATTCAATATTCTCTATACTACGAAAAATAGTTTTCGTAACTGTTTATATGAACTGTTTTTTTTTACTTTTTAACATGTTTCTTTATCTTACTACTATTTAATTAGAGCAAGGTATTATAGATAAGCAAGTTTGTAATAAGTACATTAGCAGAATTTTATAAAGATATTGGTTTTACATCATCATTAACAAGTAGGGTTGTTACTCGAATAATCACCTTTTATCGATAGATATTACATGAAACTGATATACTTTAGGATTACTTTATCTACGAAATTTTAAGAAAACTACATAAAAAAATTTGTTGATTTACAAATCTAGCTAAATAAACTTTTGCTTTAATGTACTCGGTCGGCAAACATTAACAAGAATACCAAAATTTTTAAATGCAGTATAATCTTAAATAGTAAAGAGCTTCTCGGACATTAGTAACATATCAATCTGAAAGATTTCTCAATAAGGTTTATTTTTGGTATTTATTATTTTATCAAATTTGTTTGCACACAACATATCTTTACGGGTATTAATTTAAATCGACGAGGCAATAATGATACCTGGCGCCTATTTTGTGAATTTATGCCGGAGCCAGACATAGCTCAAAGTGTCTATACATTTTGTCCTTGAAACCTACAAAGTTCTACAAAACATTGAGTACCTAGACAATGTTCCCGGCCACACTACATGATCATATGAAGCTATGTCTGACTCCGGCATTATAATACTCATAATATGATGATTTTTTAATGAATAGATCAATCTCAAATAGTGGCATTATTACTCCAATTGACCGAAATATATGAGTGAGATTATAGCCTCAAAAATCACAATAATTTTATAATTAATAAAAACAAACAACAAACAACATCTGATAATGTTTGTGATTATTCACAAACACTATATTTTGTAAAAATACGTAAGGTATTTTATTATAGCACAATCGTCAATCAACACAGAATCGTTTACGTCGAACACAAGTTTTGTGATATTCTTTTAAAATTCAAATGGTACTATTGCATAAAACAATACTACTTAATATTCCGAATACCAAATGTAGACACAGACGCAGCCGAAGACAGAAAAGGACTGATTAATATTAACAATAGGAGTGACGCGGAGCAACATTGGAAGAAATTTTGTTGAGATGCGAATTTTAAGCTTTTATGTTAATTTGTTTCAGAAAAATAATGATTTTGAATCCTGAATTCATTTGGAACGTGTTTACTTTCTTATAAATTGGCAGCCTTACATGGACTAATATTATTTTGTAGAACATAATCTAAGTCCTTGTATAAGTATATAAACAATTGGCTTCATCAGTGGACAACCAGAAATCATACCGTTATTCGGAAAACGGACGTTTAAAGAGAGTTAAATATTGCTTTGCATAATTGCATACATAGGATGATATACAAGATCACACTCTGTAACTCTGTGTATTTACACTTATTTAGCAATTTATATTGCTTACATGCAGCCAATGAATCTGATGTGTGATAAATTGCTTTGCTATAAGCGTGGAAATTCTGCAAAAGATGTTTTGCCATATGTACCTATGCGATAAGATTTTGTGCAGATGTCGCATATACGTAATAATTATCTCATATGGAGTTATAACGAGAGGATGTTGTAGTATCATCACAAGTTGTATTCCCTGTTTGTAAGGTAGCCTCATTTTTATTAGGAAACGATACACATGTAATGTGTTTCTAAAAAAATAATTTTTACGACGTTACGTTTTAATACCGTACGGGATTTAAATTTCTATATCATTTTATCCTAGAATACATTTTTTCTAGCAAACTAGTCTCATCTGACGTATTTTCACGATAAAAAAAAATTTGTTTTCTATCTAATACGTATATTTAATATTAACACTAGCTATTACTAGTTAGTTTCTTACTTTAAAACGGCAGTTTCAGTTTGAATTCTGTCACAGGTATGTGGCGCGATTACGGTCCGTTTTGAGTTTTTCGCTATGCGATCGAATCACATGTAGTATCTTAAAGCGTTTACGCAAAAGTGTAGGGCGTGATATGCAGCATTGCAATCTTACAACAAAACACGAGGTAGTTTGTGTAAATACGGCGTATAGTCATGGCGTGGAATGGTGTACGCGTGGTTCGATTAAGAAATACAACGCGCCAGATCTCTGCAAAAGAGCTTTTATAGTCGATTAAAGCAAAAATTTCAACATAATAATATTTTTCATCGGCTAGGCACATGGTTTCTTCATAAACTTTACAAGATTAAATATAATAAGTTTCAATTTATCATATAAAAAACATTTTTTGTACGACATCAAATCACATAAAACGAGCGGTTTGACTTCTCGGCGACCGACGTAGCATCCCAAATATTTAGTTGCAATAAGACTTATTTGTGCGTTAATAAAAATTTTACTTTTCTGCGCTAAATACCTTATTAGCCTGGATCGTATTTCTGGTAACTTATTAGAGTCCAAATATTTTTTTCATAAAAAAGTCGAAGGCTCTTTTTCTCTTATATATTTGGGATGTTTCAATTTGACATCTGTGTTCAATTTTTTACGGACGAGTCCAACGCAAATGAGGAGAGATTTCACAGTAAATTTTGGAAAGTAAAATGCCGCGTCTGGTATTAACAGCGACATAGATGAAAGTTAAGTATGGAGGTCTTAGAAAAGAATATTTTCATTCCAAAGATAACGCAAACGCGATACTAACACATTGTACATTCTTGCAATCTAACAGTATGAGTACTGCATATGAATAATGGACGTATATTTGGTTTATTTCCCTTAAATTTACTATTGAAGTAGATATGAACAGAAATATCGTATTTTTATTTGTTGTTGTTTACGATATTAACATGAACAAATATCGAACACAGCGTTGATACTTATTGTGTAACATTTTACAATAACAATCAGCAACAAATTAACAATACGTTTTCAGGCACACTGTTATTGTAAACTCGAATGTTTAGACTTCTATACACTTTGTGATTGTTAATATATCACTAAATTTATAATAATCGGACATAAAAACAAACATCTCCTTTATTATATGAATTCAATATTTGTCTATTTATATTAATTAGGTATAATAGGCATATTATGCTCAAATACATAACAACGTACAGGTTTCTAGCGTTCAAAATCTAATAAAGATATTAATTATTAACCTAAATCGCATTAGTTTATCTCACTATCAATTACATGTTCAAATTTTATTCCATACATACATGAATTAACATTCGACGTATATAAAATACTCTTAATTATTAGAAAAAAAAACACTTAAACCTTTATTGTATGAAAATAAACATGTTGTGGTAAATAAATTATTACTTAACTCATAATAAACTATAATTGGTATGGATTTCATTGAGAGAGAGAGAGAGAGAGAGAGACAAAAAAATGTTTTAACTTGTGTTTTTGTTATAGGTATATTTTGTTTTTGTTATAATCATAATACACTACATTTTTAAGTATCACAAGTGACTACCCACGCTTATGGACGTAAGCACCAGGAGGTTCGCAGATGCTTTGCGGAAGAGCAACCTGGAACTATCACAAACCGAAAATGTGACAACAAGCCAGTTCGAAATTTAAATTAAACCTTTGATAAGTTACCTCTTTGATCGCCATGTTGCGGATAAGAAGATCGTTCCATTTTTAATTACACGACAAATATGATTTTTTGGCTGATAATTTATTTGGCCGCTAAACACGACAGATATCGATTTTCATACAACTATTGCCGACCGCTGCTCGATCAGTACAGCAAGTTTGATTTATCTCGAAGAAGGTTGTCTAAATAAAGCTCAAATTTCCAAGCATGTTTGAGAAAAAGGTTTTATAATAGTTTACAGAACCAATGATATATAGGAAAAAAATTAAACACACAAAACTGCTTGCAAAAAGAAAAGAAAAAAAAAACTTTTTAGACATTGCTAGACATTTATTTTTGTAATTTTTTTTTTTTGGTTCTTTCCGATGATGCTTAGGTATCTAAGTAATCTAAGTAAATCCTTGTACCACATTTTAGGGTTCTGTAGGACACAAGGAACCCTTTTCGTTTCTCTCTGTCCGTCCTCGCGTCTGTCCGTCCGCGAATTTTTGTCATTGATGGGACATGTTAAAAACTCATTAGGAAAATAATTTTGAGCGAAATCGGACAATAACTTTAGAAGTGTTTTAACAAACAAATACCTTTATCGCGTATCAGATACGGAACCCATCCACGTAAGTGTGCAACACGCTTTGACGCTTGGCCACTTTGTTACTCCTATTTTTATTTTTAGATGTTTATAGTGCATAGCAATTTATTTTACCCCTTTAGGTAAGTTCCTTAAAATAATTTTCTTACAGCACTAAAAATAAATAGAATTCTTTCATATTATATTCTCTCCGAAAGCCCTTGGTTTCGTCGTATTTGTGCTGGCAGTTGGAATATAGAAGGGTTTGAGAGGATTATTCGTAATCCGGACCGATAGCGTCCCTTCCGCGAGTGTGGCTACGTGCTGCTATTCATGCGTCAAGTACATAACAAGAGGATCTATCACAACATAAATGTAATTTATTTGGGATGAAATTGGGTTAGGGGTATATTTTTTACTAATAACGTAGTTAATAAATTGATCATCCGGTGTTGTAATAATATTGTATCTTATTTAAGTATGTACTGGTATGTAATGCAACAAAACCTTTTTTACTTTCAAATAAACTTAAAACTTCTTTGACTGACTGCGCGTGTGCGTGTGATTGTATGAGCGAAGTGTGAGAGACAGTGTATGTGTGTGTCAATGTTTGTATATAATTGTACCTCTTTATATATGTATTTATGCATAATTGAACTGAATAATGAACCTGCAATTTAATTGAACAATACTTAATTTATAAAATTGTTCAAAAAATTGTTCAAAATGCTTCACCTAATTACACTTTTCGTAAGGTTCTCGTGAAGCATTGGCCAGCATAATCTCCAAGTCAAGTTCAAAATCCATGCTTGGATTTTGAAGTTTTACTTCAAAAAATTAATTGTAGGAAAAGTCTAAGAAAGTCCACATGTTTATCCTTATGTTACTAATTTGAGTCATCAATATAACCAAGTTATAATAGGGGAGTCAAGTTTGTGCCTTGAGGGATGCTCTTTTTTTATGTAATTCCCTCTTTCAGGACCAAGAATGTCAGATGGGGGCTGGTTGTATTCCATTTTCTAGAAGTAGCCGCTATTATATTTTATAATAGTTTCCTGTGGGAACGTTTTATTTTGCCTTATTGGTCCGACTATGGAAAGGAACCTACGGTAAGCGTTTCTAGTCTATAATCTATATTAATATATAAAGCTGAAGAGTTTGTTTATTTGAACGCGCTAATCTCAGGAACTACTGGCCCGTTTTGAAAAATTCTTTCAGTGTTAGGTAGCCTATTTATCGAGGAAGGAAGAGATATAGCATATCTATATATCATCACGCTAAAATCTAATTTTTTACCTAATTTTACGCGGACGGAGTCGCGGGCGCAGCTCGTAATATAATAAATAGGAAAGGTTTGATATTTGTATTGAATAGGCTTTGACACTACTGGACCAATTTAAACATTCTTTCACCATTACAGTCCTACATTATCGATGCACTTAGGTAATAGAATATTTTCAAAGAAGTTAGGAATCCTTTACTTTATTGCATGTGCAATAAAGTAAAAGACGAGAAGGGCTGCTACTTTTTAATATGACAAGGGGTAAATGGCCAGCCCGCTCGACTCGCTTTTAAACTAGACGTTAGAACTGATGAGATAGATAATGAAATATATATTTTCTTAAAAAAGTATATATTTTTATAATACATTTGGGCTATTGTCATACTTACTCGTAGTGCAAGCATTACGCTTTATTTGACCTCTCAAACTTTGTATATGAAATTTTCTCAGTGAGGATTTCTATTTAATGCTAGATAGATGGAGATTAGAAGTATTCTAATTTTCTTCTTCCTAGCCTCTTCCCGGTTTGGTAACAGGTTCCGCCTTAATTGCAAAGAATGTGTGTGTAAAAAAGGGGATATCTTTTAGAGAGATCATTTAGAACACCTATGCTCGAAGTAACCATCGATTGCCCAAAATGTCTCTGAATCATGATAATTCCTCATCTAGCGCAGGCATTAGCAGTACACAATAACTTCATCTACCCAGTGTTATCCCGGTCTGTACCAGGGTCCACTTAAATTGCAGAGGATGTGGCTCCAGGGGGCAAGTTAAGATGACTGACAGCCATTTGACGTCATTCCCGGAACCCCCACAATCTCTACAATCTCACGACTAGTATCACTCAGTAGCATTAATCGAGGCCCACTGTTTTAGTGCCTTTTAAAACACGGAGGACGTCGGTTATTTGTAAAAACCCCTGTCAGAATAGGTCACCCATCTATCACCCACTCGCGGTAAGAACTGACGCAAAAACGCGTGTCAAACGCGACTGGTTTAGCTTTGGTCCAGTTTCGCAAGTAGACCATGAATCAGATTACTTAGCTTTTAATAAATTAAAACGATATTTTAACGAACGCCCGGCTAGCTCAGTCGGTAGAGCATGAGACTCTTAATCTCAGGGTCGTGGGTTCGAGCCCCACGTTGGGCGAAATTAAATTTTGCAATTATTATTTTTTTGATCTTATTAATCATGTCATAAAAAATCGACAACTTCCTATGAAATGATGTATTACAGGTAACATTTGGGGACAAACTTGGAGCAACATAGAGAAGTCTACAAGACCGTACCCTGATAAGCCTGATGTGGATGTGACAGCTGCTCTTATCAATCAGGTAGGTAATATTATATGTACCACACAAGCATGCGATGGACCTGCCTAGCCAAATCTGGTATGATCCTTCTAGTGCGGCTTTAGATGTCCTTTCTAGTAATGAACTTATGATAGTTCTTGACAAGCCAAGGTCTTTTGCTGGTATGTATTGGATGATCTGATTGTCAAATTTTATTGTTCTGTGAATAAAAGAATATATGTTGTTCGCAAAAAGTTGTATGGGCGAATTTCGACCAGCTGGCGATCTGTAGTTTTTTTTAACTTTTTTTTTAAAGAATATTAGGAATACTTTTTAGGTATGTCTAATATTCCCTTTTTCCCCTCCTACTAGGCTTAAATTGTAAAGTATTCGATATAATATTATCATCCAGAGGGCCTAGCACGAGGATTCTCGATAGTTTTACTTATTTTCACGTGAGAAACTTAACGTCTAATGAAACACTGGGTGGAATAAGCCCGCATTTGTACACATTCTTACATTATCTAGTTTTAGTTTATTTTATGTATTTTTTTTGTTATTTTTATGTGTACAATAAAGTGAATAAAAAAAAAAAACACTAATGCTACTGTTTTACACAACTTGTTGCTAAATATTGCTAGCAGAACTCGCACGTGTCGAATCCTCGTCTTTACCATTGTTTGCCACGCTAATTTCCATTGTCGTTTGCACGTCACTTAGAAGGCAAATTTTTGCTTGTTATACATCAGGTTAATCTCTAGCAATAACCTTTAACAAAATTTTCTATAAGCAGCAACTGTCATCCAAAATGGTAAAGCACTTTCTTGGTCGACTAAACTACCGTCCAATAATTTGGTAGTTTTTCCGGGAAAATTTTCGATATAATAGTCTATTAATTCCTATCTCCTGATGATGCTTCGGTGTCGAAGCGAAACGTGCGTTGAGGCACATCGGAAAGCTAGTGTAGTGCTGTGCTTTTTCTTTTCCTTTTGAGAGCTTCCGATGCGTGTGCTGCGTAAACGGTCATAGTATCGCAACAATCATGTACGACAGAATTTTTCCTCTTTAAAAGTTCTAAATAAAAGTCCGCGATTGCATATGGTCTGGCTGAAGACTACGCTTATATAAATAATAAATAAATATATACAGGTCTATATGAAACACGGATGTCTGTTCTTAAGGTAGAGGACTTAATGCCTGTGTTATAGGTAACAGACGTTTGTTATACACAAATGTTTTTTTGTAGAAATATATAAATACATACATATAGATATTTCCCCGACGAGTGCTAATAAAATACAGTAATACAATATTCGATATTTCTATGGCCTTATTAAACCCTGACGAAACCCTTTAAAAGTTTATTCATCAACATTGTGAGGGGCTTCTAAAAGTTTGCTATTCGATTAGCGGATTCAGGTTGAGATTATAATATAATATTTTACAACAGATTTTATATGAGAGCCTATTTTTAGCCTTCGGGGCATACTCATCAACAAAAACATCAACGGCTATAGTCGCGAGCGCAGCAGAGTGCTTCGCGTCGAAATCGTTTGCTGAGGCGGCGAAAACAACTGCCTACCTTGGTAAAAGTAAAAGTATTTTGCTTGATTTTGCTTATCAATGTCCATGAAAACAGATTCTTCAGTACTTTCTTCACATTCTGGTGTGCTATCAATGAGTGGAAATTCAGACACACTGTCTTTAGATTCACATGTAAACTCCTTTGCTTCTGGGTTTAAATTTGAATCTAAATCTAATGTTGCCATTTTGCTTTCAACAATTTCTAGACAAGTTGCACCTTCATCGGTGACATCAAACCAATCTAGTTTCCTCTCATTGGACTTAGCGTCATGTTTTTCAATTATAGGCTATAAGACCGCCTGTTTGTACTTTTCTTATTCTCAAACCTGTAACCTGGATTACTTTTCTTAGCTGTGTACAATCTGTCTATCTATCTAAGTAGTAATTGAGACTTTATACGTGAGATCATTACTAATTTAACTTCAAGAATAACATTATTTTATAACTTTTTTTTTATTAATGGTATAACTTTTTTAATTAGAGGTAGCGCCATGCTTGTAGCCGAACTGGGCCGGCGCGTCCGGCTACCAGTACCTCTTTCTCACATGAGATCGGCGTGAAGTGGCGGCAATGCTGTCACGTCTGAATATAATTTGATAATCTAAGAATATGTCTATGGAACGTTTTTTAAAGATGACATGTTTGGAGTTGAAAATTTGGAGAAGAATAGAGGTGTAGTATGTCGCGGTGTAAAATTTAATTTGTTAAAGCTGTGGAGTAAAAACACTTTTATTTGGCTAAACTTAATCCCACGTGTATTATAGGCACGATGATATTTTAATAATAAATATATTAATCTCTCGGACTATCAACACACAGTCTTCTGTTCCTAAGGGCAACAGCCGATGTAAAATTCCAAATAATAATAATAATAGAACGTTTTGAAATCTTATTATCTAATAAATATTACTTGCTAAAACAGTATCTTAGGAAACTTAAATACTAATAACATCTCTAAAGTCCTTTAGTAAAGAGGCTAGGCTATTGATTGAAGAGCTGATTAAGTTAGTTGCCGGCGACATGTATATTATCAGAGGGCTTAGCACGAACTTTTCGAACCGAAGTAAGTCGACGAGTCGATTATACTTAAGATAAAAATGTTCCCAATCAATGATCCATTAATAATTTTAAAAATAGGGTGAGTTTTACGAAAAGGTTTAAATAAGTTTATCATTAGTTAATATAAAGGTAGATGGAGAAGAGACAAAGGAATCGGATACTACTGTCACGAACGATGCAGGAGGAGTGACAATAGCTTCTAGGGTAGTCCGTGGTCGGGTACCCGGGGTGAATCTGATCAGTTATCGAACAAAATTCGATAAATTAGGTTTAAATAAACGATAAATTCGTTTTTCCCCACCGTTGATGTAAAATTTCCATGAATTATACCGTCAAAATTCAGTTTAAAGCTCTGAGATATAATAACCTAATAATCCATTAAGATAAAACATGAAAAATTTTCAAAACAATCAGTTCGATTTTTTAAGCCCTGTCTATAAAAATAATTGATGCTAATAGAACAATGCGTCTCCTATTAATGAAAAAACGTTCGTGTAAATGCAGATTAACATTATTACCCCGCGAAATACACCAGAGCACCGGACGAAGTGCTTTTGACTAATTGATTGTGATTTACAACTCGGTTGGTTTATAGCCCAACTGCTTTACGAATAAAAAACGCATATAATAACGGTGGTCTACAAAAATGAACCACATTATTACCAGTCTTTAGGATTTATTTTGATTGACCGGTAGCGCGCCATACGTTCATTGAAATCAGTCGGGCTCATGGTAACCTCCCAACCACAAGGTTCGTGGAATCATTTGTTTATTTGTCAGCGTGTGTGGGATTTTTGATGGTTATATCGATGTTTAAGTCCTGGAAGAATAATTATTCAAAACACACTGCACGCTTTCTACGACTGTTATGAACCTTAATAAAGTGTCCTAACTCAATACTGTTCAATTTATTTATATCTTTTTTAAGTGGAATGATTTTACAATAGTTTTGGTATACTATCTTCTTTTGCATTTAATTCTATTTCATTTTTAAATAGTCATTAAAGTCATAAAAGCAACGGATACATCATTAGCTGATTATATTTTCATCTTTGCCCGAAAACCCTTCATGTAGAAACACATTCTTTATATTCGTCATTAAGATGGAATACGCCGTCTAGAAGACTACTCTTGACAAACTAAATGTACCAAATCAATAAGAGTTATAGGGGAATACGTTAAAAATTCTAAGATATAGACAGTTATTGAAAGCATAGACAGTCATCATACATACAGTATATTAGGAAATATATTTAAATTTATAGTTGTCATGCTTTGGTAATACGTATTTATGCGCCATTTATGAATACAACCGCTCAAATGGCATCGACATCGTATGCGCTCAATCGATGACCTATTAAGTGCTATGGTCACTTTATTCCAGCTAATCGCTTTCAACGATTGAGTTACTAAGTATTGTAAGTTACATCAAAGGGATCCTATTTATTATAGAATGATGGTTATAGCCCTCTTATATTTATTTCTATTTTTATTGCGTACAGGTGTATGCAGGTGCATATACTATAATATGTTTTATTGGTCTCGGATAGTATGGGAAGAAAGAGTTGCCGTAAAACTGGATACCAAACCTTGCAATTTTATATTGGATTTTATGTGCCAAAGAGGACATATGCTACATTTTAAATATTAGATGATTATGAAGAAAGTAACAGTAGTTATTTTAGTTTCCTATGTTATCTACTCACCTCTTGCAAACTTATCTTCGTCCACGGCAGGACTCCAACCTGGTGAGCTCTTGCATTTAGGCACAGACAGATTTAGCGGCTGATCGTCAGTCTTAAACGCGAACTGCACTTTGTCTTCACTTTCACTAGTTCTTACACCGCGCTGGAGCAGTTGCTCTTGGAGTTTGTTTTTTTGCACACTAAGACTAAATTTCTTGTCCGTTAAGTCCCTTTGCACCTGTGTACTTTTCTCTTGGTACATAAAAGTCTTTTTGTTGTCAAACTTTCGCTTCACGTTCATTAACTCACTCACCGTCGACCGCTTTGGTTCCTCTTTGGCGCCACCATTATTTGATATGCCTAATATATATTCTATTGTATGTGGTGTTGGTTTTTTAGGTGGTTTTCCGTATACATGAGGGTGCCACGATGGCTCAATGCCCTCTTCTTTTTCACTAACATTTTCGCCTGCATTATGGTCACTTTCTACGGCACTTTCGACGATGTTTTGATCTTTCTCTTCATTCTGATGATTATTATCTTCCGCGATATAATCATCAGCGATCACTAGCTCCTCTTCCTTATCCTCATCATCAACATTTATTTTTTCATCTTGATCTTCAACAGAAAGTCTATCTACGTCTTCCGCATAATGATACTCAGTGTAGGACGTGTCACTATAGCTATGTGTGTCTATGAGTCTGTCGGCTTGCGTGATTAAATTTGGTGCCACGTAATTTGACACGACTGTTTGCATCTCTCCAGTATCTTTCTCGGTATCTTCTTCACATTCGACGGCTTGTTCTGCGTTCATGTGTATCTTTCAACCGCAAATCGTACGGAAATATCTCATGTTTGTTTTTATGATTGAATTAGCGTTTAATAGCTACTCGGGATTGACGCTAGTTAGTCGTTTGATGTCGAATGCGTCTTTGAAGTCGTGCGATGTTTTCACCGCTTCCTGTAACAAACGGTCAATTTGAGTCTAATTGAGTGAATGCGCTCTTATTGAGCAGGGTTCTGTTATGGCTATTTTAAGGTTAAGTGCATATGTGCGAGATGTTTTATTGCGGTACTTATATTTACATATTTAGGGTTTCGTTAAAGTCAATAAGATAGATTAATTACTGAATCATTCAAATGTTAATTGCCAGAAAGTGTTATTAAAAGTAAAACTTTAAAGGAAACCTAAATTTTTTTTAGTACCTTATATTTGTGGACTACGACTACACAGGACCATCTTTTTCTTTTACTGTTCTCAACCAATGTTCTAATAATTATTGTTTGAAGAGAAACCTGTTACATTCGATATATATACACGCATAGCAGGGTCCCGTGTCTGATACGCTATAAACGTATTTGTTAAATAACTTCAAAAGTTGTTATCTGATTTCGTTCAAAATATTTTTCCTAATGAGTTTGGAAATGCTGCGGGCACCTTACGGGTAGACGGACGGACGGACGGAAGGACAAAGCGAAATTATTAGGTTTCCTTGTAGTACTGCGGAACCCTAAAAAGGTTCTTTTAAAATGAAACGAGCTAGATTGATTAATCACCCCCGAATCCGAATGCATAATACTAAATTTCATGAAAATCGTTGGAGCCACGTCTGACATTCAGATTGTATATTTTTGTTTAAAGGTATTAAGATATGTAAATAAAACAAATTACATTTGGTCTCTAAAAGGGTAACATACACTAGAAATAACATTGCAGACCTTAGATGAAAATTACTTTGATCTGTAGAGGAGAACAATAATGCATACAAACAATGCAAAATGTGAAATATGTAGAAAAGGATATATTTAAAATAAGTTTTTAAAAAAGATGGCAATCGGTCATCTTAACTCGCCCCACAGCCAAATCCTCTGCAATCTAAGCGGACCCTGGCACTTAACCGGGACAACGCTAGGAAGAAGAGTAGATTGAGACTATATTAAAGTTGAAAAGCCGTGAAAATTTGTCAACCATGATCAACGTGCAGCTTTGTTTAATATTAAAAAAGCCAGTATACTTTATATTAAGTAACGTTCGTAAACTGAACGACGACAAGTTAATGTTTGCTTTGTTCTAGAACAAACATAAATGTTTGTTTGACCCAGCTTTAAGAATTTTCATTTACTTTATGCTAACAAATAAAGAGACTTCTAAATTGACAATAATCTCCTAGAACATTAGCTAATAAGATCCAAATTCTGTTTATTATAATATACATATATGAACGGTTACAAAAGCCCTGCTTAAAATTCAAATTGAGAATGTAATATTTTTCTCAACATAGTAAAAAGATCCGAAACCTAAGATTCACAAAAGCCATACATTTTAGTGGTCTTGAGTTGAATCCAATGATAAGATTATATATAGCCTTTTAGTATCCTTGATTGTGCGGGTACCATATTCTATTCATTTCATGTCATTTTCTAAAACAAAGAGAGTTTTAGAATTAAATATGTAAAAGTGTAAAACTTTTTGTTTCGTTTACTCGATGTTTCCGATATGTATGAACTATGCTTTTTTGGAATTAGGTTTTTTTTAATATATAACAAGGGGCAAACGAGCAGGCGGTTCTTCTAAGTGACTACCGACGCCCATGGACAACTGCAACACCAGGGGGATCCCAGATGCGTTGCCGGCCTTTGAGACATGAGTATGCTCTTTTCTTGAAGGTCCCTAAGTCGTATCCGTTCGGAAATACAGACGCTGGTAATTGATTCCACAGAGAATAAATGTAAATATAGTCCACGAGAAGTTTGTGTTTGATTCTATAAGCCATATTAGAGTTTCGATCCCCAACAGACGTAAAATAATTTACCGCATTATACGTAATGATTAATATCACTAAATGATAATAGTCGTGACATTAAAGAGATTGTGGGGGTTCCGGAGATGATGTCAGACGGCATTCGGTCATCTTAACTCGCCCACAGATTCATCCTCTGCAATTTACGCGAACGCGGGATAATACCCGGAAGAAGAATCGTCTACTACGGGGAGCAGATCGTAGCTTAGCTTAAGGTAAATATAAAAAATATGCATACATGCGTTTTTGGAAAAGGTAACTAAAGTGCATAATTAACTTTTTTTAATGATTAATGGAAGCTTTAGTAAAAAAAACTTTTTTTTAATTAGTATGTCTTTGTGAACATACCTGAAAGAAACCAAGTCATTAGAGGAGACCGTAATCGGTGAGACTTCCGCACGGAACATAAAAAAAATCTCAATATAAAAAGAATGTAACCGCCACATCCAAAGATTTGTTCCGCGTTTGACGTCGGAATTTCATTGCCAAATAAAATCGTTACCGCTTCATAAATATGCAAAAGCATATTTCCTGAGTTAACCTTTTTATGAAAGTTAGGAGTGGGCCTGGTTTATAATTAAATTAAACTGATATTCTAATTCAAATTGCAATGCACATTTGTGTTTTATTTTTTGCTCATTGTTTAATGTACATGCTGTAACACTATTTTCTCAATTGTCCTCAAATTATGCATAAAGCTTGTAATTTTTTTGGCATTACTGTGGTTATTTAATATCCACTCTTATAACACAAGTAATTCTTTACTCAAAAGGGGAACCAATCGTATGTTCTTCGTATGGCTGGCCCGTTGGCGTAGTGCACACAGTAAAACACACTAGTACATGCACAAACAGTACATGACTGTATTATAATATACTTGTCATCAGAAAATTCCAAACACTTCCATTTGGTTTTTGACATATATTCCGAAATATACACATTCTTTCGGTAATTGTTACAAAATATAAACTTGCAAGGCGTTTCGATATTACCGATGAAGTATATATCCAAGAATGGGGAGACACGATATTACGATGTATTAATCAACATTGTTCGTTAGTCTCGCTAAAACACGAAAGAAAACCGCGGGACGGATTAATTTTTTTTTTGCGACTTGAGCAAAAAACACTATATATGAATACATTTTTAGATCTAATATTTATAAAGCGTTCCTTCTTTACATAAACTAAAAGAAAAGTTTTCTATTATCATCTCTTAAAGGAAATAAAAGTGGTCAAGAGCGTGTCGAGAGACGCTCATACGTATATAGAAGGGTTTCGTATCTGGTATGCGATAAAGGTATATATTTGTTAAACCAATAATTTACTTTATCCATACTACAGGCATTTGAGCCGATCGTTCGGTTAAGCAGTTCTCACCGCGGCCGGATAATGGATGGGTGACCCATACTTCCTAAGGTAGACAACTTAATGCCTGTGTTATAGGTAACAGACGCCTGTTATACACAAATATATTTTTTAGAAATACATAAATACATACATATACTAAGACTCGAGGCAGGAATCGAACCCACGGCCCCCTGAACGGAAGGCAGGATCACTGCCAACTTCGCCAACGGGCCAGTCGACCATTTACTCATGTAGATAATATTGATAGCGCTTCAAAAATTATTCATAAAATATTACCAGTTTTACTATAATATTATGAACTTTAAGCAGTTGGAGTTTTTGCGATCAATTTATATTTAAAGGATTGATTTTTACAAAGCTGTAAGGAATCATAGACTTCTGTATTCGGTATCAATTTTAACTTAATATTTGAATGCGTTTCTGAGAATAAGAGTCTTGACGAACAGAAAAACAAACACTGTTGCAACAACTAATTTACAGTTTTCGGATTTATTAAGTATCAAAATAAAGTAGTGAAGTACATTTTTCAAAAATATGTCTGTTTCGGAAACACCGTAGCTGATTTCACAGAGCAGCCAAGAAATCTCTTTCAATACGCACGGTTGAGGATTCATGAACTCATTCAGTCAGTTATGTCCGTCTTCCTTTCACTATAAGTGAATGTAATGTCATTGAAGTTTGTTTGTAGTGATCAAAAGATGATGTCTTTCTGCTCTGGCTAGCCACGCGTCGAGAGCTGAGCTGGAATCCTCACAAAGAACGCAATCTCATTACCGGGGGCTTTTCGTGTCACTGACTTCGCAATTCCGAATGGGAGCAAAAAATAATATTTAAAAATTTTATCCATATTTTATGGTCGTAAATAAAATCAAAGAGAACTAATTACAACCGCAATAGCTCAACGGTAGAAAGAGTGGAATTACATCGGTCACTTTGGACCTCGATGAGTTTCAGTCACTCTCTCAATTGGAAGAGAATTGGAAACGGTTAATTTGTTTATGGTAAATCGATACTTGAATTCTATAAACGAAGTTAAGGCTCTTTGGCAAAGTGATAATTTTAGCTCGGTTAGAGGTTTGAGGAGGATTCGGTTGTAAAAATTAGGGTAATGTGTACCTCGGAGCCGAACAAATGTGCCCCCAAACATGGGGCATACGTTCTACAAAGCCATTAGCTAAATCAAGGTATTACGTGCACAAAACGATCTGCCGGCGCAGAGCGGTAAGCCCTGGATTTATTATTCAGCCGCCGGCAATAATATCTTGCTTTATATGTTGTTTTGTTTGTAATTTAAATATATTGTATTGCACTATTAATCAATTAATTTATACTTTACTCTAAAGACTGACCTGACTAATGACCAAGTCCGCTGGCGTTGTATTGTGGGGTTGTATGTATGGGGTTGTTATGCTATGTGTACGGTGCACTACACCGTGGTAGAATGTCCCGCCTACACACTGCAGCGACACTCATTGGTTCATTGGTGTCACAGATCGGCGGGATCCTCTCGCTTGCCAGTATTACTGATGCAATGTTCACCAGTTAAAGCGGCATAGCACTGAAGGATGCACATTAGAAAGAGAGAGAGGGATAACGCGCCTGAAGATCCGCTCTCTAGAAGTAGGAGAATGGGAGGAAGAAGACGCTAGTTCTCGCGTCTCCTCCCATGAGCTCATAAAGTGAGAGAGAAAGTTTCATCCGGGGCATCAGAGAGGCCTGGGACAGCGATATTCTGGTGCCCTATTTAATGAATGATGAGGACACGGCTGGGTTATAATCCCACACTCCCGTTCGCATGTTCCTCGATCATTGGATCATTTGCGGACGGGGCAGTGGGTAAATCATTTCCAAGTAAAAAATATCGGGTATTGTAGCACTAGGGGTACTCTTAAGAAAACATATGTATAAAAACTGATTTACGTACGAATTCACTTCTGTTTATATGTTAGTTAAACATATCTATGTTATTATGTTAGTATAGATAGAGCAGTAAAATGGTAGGTATCTGTATATTGGTATGGTTAGATATTAGGCAAATGGAATTGGATTGCGTTGAATCTGTGCAGTTGGAAGATACGAGATATATATGTGCTATATTATCCGAGATATATATATATATGTGCTACTGCGGAATACGTTCGTATGTTGCGCTTTGCGACAATATTATATTAGCACGATATGTAAATGAATTTATTGGTACCCCCCCATGTGTTTCATAATTTTATAGATGAAAAAGTTGAGTCTAAGTAATTATTATTTTTCTTCACAAGCGAGCCACGGGTTACAGCTAGTATTAAATACGATCAGTGAACAAAAGCCAATTAATATAGATTTGAAAGTTTGGCCAACATTATCTGTGTTTGGACATTCAGTTATTATGTACACATCAAAGGATTGCATCGAATCCGCTGTTTCGAGGGAGCGGTACGTATATTTTATATTATTAATTACCGTGTCATGTCCGGTTGAGAATTAAATGTGGATGATGTATAAGACGACGAAGGGACTTCCAGTAAATTACCAGTAAAATCTTTGGGACGTTTAAATCTATAATATTATATAAAAGCGAAAGATCCCCTGACTCGAAACTTTAAAAACCGCGGGACGTACAGTGATAAAATTTGGTAAGAATGTTGTTTATAGTTAGTAGACATCCGCTACAGAAAGATTTTTCGATGGACCAGATTAAGAAGGTCTAGGGGCTAGTTAATTATTATCAATAAACCAATTTTTAATGGCAAAAGTTGTTTATGTGTAATGTTAATTAGTACACTAATTACACAGCATCAACCATACATCTCCCAATTTACGCCATAATCCAAACAATGTCTGGCTTAATCGTAAATTTATGCACAGCGTAAGCCAAGATTACTGATAGCGATTTCACAGTTATAGTATGTTATATAGTAACAATAACAGAGTACTTGTATAAATATATACTTATTATATATTATTTAAGAGTCTCAATAGGTCAACGGTAGAAGGGACGGACTGAAAGCCGCCACGTACCAAATTCGAACCCCAACAGCAAGCACAAGCCTTTAAGCTTAGTTGTAGGGGTGACGGCAATATTATGGACACCTAAGAATTATTCCTAGCAAAAGCATTCTTTAAAAAATCAGTAGCTGATAGAGTAAGGCATTATATTTATTGTTTTGATATCAAAAGATCACCACCCCGCTCGCGTTGATGTATATTCCGTGTCAGTAGGGCAAGTTATATTATTCTACCATCTAAAAGTTTTTGTATCCCTCGGGAACAGCATATTTTCCTGGACGAATAGGACAAGGTTATCCTTCTTTATATGCCTGACAATGTGTATGAAAAATTCAATGATGGATCTATCTATATATTAATAATAATAATAATAAAACCATTTATTCACTTCACTTAACCTAATTACAAAGTTCGCTTATGAGAATAAAACTATAGGATATAATGGGACTACAACAAAAGAAAAAAACAGGATTCATAATGGTTCAGCCGTTTTTTAGTTTTAGCAGAATGATTGACTATTATTTATATAAATTTATGGCACAGAAACATAATATGACATCAATTAAAAATAACATCAAAATATCAAACTTGTGGGCATGCCGTATTCCATAAATGAAGTGTGTACGACAAGAACTATATATTAAGCGTGCTTGCGTGTTTGAGGAGGTCGTGGCCTAATCAGTGGTCGGCATTTGAGTCGATCGCTAAGTTAAGTTGCTCTGGCTGCGACCGAGTTAAAATAGTGTGTTGATCTATGGTATAAGCCATTTTCAATGTAATAATTTTAGGGAGAAAATGGATTTCTTTGAAGTTTTAAGTAAAACATCTTACTTTTGATTGACAAAAACAATACTTTATTTTAAATTAAGTGACCTAAATATGATTAAAATTATTTTCTTTTGTTTTAATGAGAAATTACTCATTTTATATATTAATACGTGAACCGATAATTTGACCTACCAATATAAGAAAATTGCGCGGACGGAGAAGTATGAAAATTGGCACTTTTACGGGTCTTATAGAGGAAGATAGTATGACTCAGACTCGCGCAGCGGTTTCCGTACCAACACATAGTACTTTGCCAGGTTAATTTAAGAATTATACTTTTCATAAGACTTTTTTTAATTTTACTAAGTCACTCCAAATTATTTTTTTGTGATGGAACTACAAATTTACAGTTATTGGATGCATCTTGCCAAATTTCATGATTCTGGGTCAACAGTAAATACCTTATGTTTTAATTTCCTTTGTGAGTGTACTATTATAGGAAATGCGACATAAATGTCCATGTCTTTTGATCACATACCTTCTAAGTCCACGCAGGACTTGACGTAATTGACGAGTTAAGTATTGTGCAAATATGTGCAACGAACTTCACCGCTGAGGAAATTGAATCCGGAAAGACTGAATTATTTAACTCCTTGGTATCCGAAGGTGTTAAATATATTCAAAGAAAAGACGAAGATAAGAGTAAAAAAAATTTATTAAGGACGTGATTAAAGCTTTTAAGGAGACAGAACCATCGCGACAACCAACATATGTTGCCAAAAATTACACCGATTTTCCCTCGTATTCATTCGCGGATTAAAGCAAAGTAGTTTAGTTTCTCATGCATGTCATGGATTTTTTTGAAGTTATTTAACAAATACGTTTATAGCGTATCAGATACGGAACCCTTCTATATAAGCGTGTCTTGACACGCATTTGGCCAACTTTTTTTTATTTTACTTAGTTAAAAAAGAATGTCAAAAAAGAACATAAAAAATGGCAATTTCAGCCCAGAATTTAGTACTTATTTTCGTAATCCTATGGTAGAGCACTTAAGATATAATCTGGTCATAAATAAGAAAATATTGTCCACATCTAATCGTTGTTTATTAGCACAATTCACAAGCATTTCTCGAAATGATCCGAGAATACATTAAATTCTATCTACTGATATCCTAAACTCCAAAACCATGCGGTACTCAAGAAAATTCTTGTCTCGCGTCTTTATGGAATCAGTCACCAGCTTCT
This sequence comes from Charaxes varanes, assembly GCA_024363005.1. Taxonomy (NCBI): domain Eukaryota; kingdom Metazoa; phylum Arthropoda; class Insecta; order Lepidoptera; family Nymphalidae; genus Charaxes; species Charaxes varanes. The sequence goes on from JANCMC010033613.1 coordinate 39,756,634, forward strand.
GTATTTCCGAACCGATACGTCTTAGGGACCTTCAAAAAAGGAGCATACTCATTATTCAAAGGTCGGCAACGCAAAAAAGGAAAAAGAAACTTAGGTGCTATCGTGCGTAGATTATTAACTTAGTTTAATTTTTTTTGTAATATTTGACGGATCGGTACAAAGCATCCATTGTCCAGATGCTGATGTCTATCAACAAGCTCATAGTTAACTGTGGAAATCGGTTCGTGCGTTCTGGAGTTATAGCGTCAGGAAGGAAAACTCGACTTATTTTTATATAGTAGATCACAAGAGGCAAACGGGTAGACGGTTCTATTAAACGACGACCGACATCCAGGAAGAGGGGTTTAGGCTACTGGGAACTCTCACAAACCGCTACAACAATACCATCACTTGATGTGACAGCATTGTCGCCAATTCACGCCGATGCGTACAAAATTCAGTATAAGAATATATAAATGAAATCATGCAAGTGAAAACTGTCCTAAAAAATGAAAATTCCAGGAAATTTGAGTCTATTCCTTTTGTTAAAAGATGTCTGAAATTAAATAATAGAATAGAGGAAGTAAAACAAACTAGAAAGATGTAAATAGTAGGTAAGCCAACGTTCGGACAGGACAGCATTTACCGGGTTCGCTAGTATAAAGATAAACTATATTTTATTTATAAACAATAGAAATAGAATATAAATAAAATATTCGACCCACGAACTTTGTCTAAGTAGGTTAACCGATCCATCGTTTCGACTTAACGTAGGACTGCTCGCTGCACATATATAAATCTGCCAAGCGACGTCGTAACTTCAACCCATCTATCACCCGGTCGCAGCCAGAGCAACTTAACTTAGCGATCAACTCAAATGCCGACCACTGATTAGGCCACTACCTCCTCAAAAGTATGTATTTATAGATGTATAGATTGTGAAAATTCACCATCAGATTACACTTAATCTCAGAAATTTAAATGTAATTTGGTAAAGTTATATTATAAGACAAATACAATTTTTTCATTAACCTTAAACAAGCAAAGAAGCCCTAAGACCAATTAAGTTACCAAAGCTACTTAAGTAAGAAGAAGTATATAAAAAATATAAAAATGAAGTGTTTCTTAAAATCTCTACTCCTCTTCAATTTTAAAGCTCTGCCAATATTTTATTTTTCATTCATAATTGCTGCTTTGGCCTTTTGATCGTAACGCACAATGCTGCGATAAGCGTCACGGCGCAGCGTGCCGCGATTGCCTTTCACCGCTGACGTAGACAGCGACGGAACAAGAGACCATTCTAGACGTTAATACGTATGTGGGGAAGGCACACCAAGGTGGGGACATGTAGGTATACATTTGAGTATAAAATGTCAAAGCGTAGTCATGGCGATCATATGTATATTATTTGATACCTAATTATAGGCCGGCAGCGCATCTGCTGGCCTTCTGGTCGTGCAGATGTCCATGGGCGCCGGTAGGCACTTCGGTGCCTGTCGCCTGCTCGTTTGCCCCCTTGTAACATAAAAAAAAAATATAGTAAAATAAATACGTTTAATGACTCAAAAGGGTTGGACTGAAATCTGCAAGGTACCCGGTTCGAAACCCAACACCGCTGGGGTAGTATTGCACATCGCACTTACTCCTAACATAAGCTTTGAATTAAAGCTTAGAAGAATGGGACGTGGAGAATTCAGACAAGCCTAAAAAGTATTGCTTATTTAAAAATAAAAAAATACAGATAAAAAAATGAAACTCCTTATTGGCACTGGCCCTATAACATGTACATTAAAAATAGAATGAAATAGGAGAGCAGAGAAGTAATTTGTCGCTGCAATCATGGTGCCCTTTCCCAGAAAACCAATACTATTTTTTTTTAATTTTTGTAACGATTGCACAGTTGTCAAAAAATTTACTTTAACAGGTATGTGGTAAAACAGTTCAGCGATAAGGAGTCTCAATATCCCGGGCATAGAGCATAGGATTTATACGTATTTCAGCCAACCCTTCCCTAAGAAAATATTTAAAGAGCAGATATCAAAATTTAAGCTGGAAGAAAGACTAGAGTTTCTAGATGGTATATTTGTCCTCGTTGGGCTGACATCGCACCCACCACTCGTTTTAACGAAAGGATTCGCGAGTATTAATCGTATTCAAGGTTGCCTAATATTTTATTTAAGTCAAATATTTATTTTCTCACATACATTTTCAGAAGATATTAGTAAATATATAAAAGGTGTGTAACAGGATGTGTTCATACGCAAGACTGGCTCCTTTCAAAGGTCGTATAGAAAATCTTATATGATGTTAGAGGTAGACTGAATTTCCTCAGGCGAATATTTGATATTCTCGTAGACTTAAAGAAAAATATAAGACAAATATACAATTTTATTTTAGGAATTAATAATTGTGGACTATAGCATCGTGAACTACTGTTGAAAAATTTAAACTCTGTGTTCAAAGTTTGACTCACAGCATCGTGCACTCGATTTTTTAGTTTTGGAAATAGTTTAGGTGTTTTTTTCGAAGACGGCCGCCCAATTTATTCATAATCTCTCCGTATCACGTAGCAGGCTCCTTTGAAGGGCCCAATAATTGGAACTGGGGTTATTCCAATTGAGGTGCAGACAGGGGCAGCTGACCTGCTTGATAAATGATGCAGGGGTGCAAAAGTCTGTCAGTTTTCATTCGAATATAACTATATTAGAGCGTTATTCATTGAATATGTGATTAATTTATATCTAACCATAATGTTACTTATTTGCAGTGGTTTTTAAAGAAGCTATAACAAATGGTCTTAGTAGGAATACGGCGAGAGCTGTTCCACACCTGTTGTGACCTGGATGCCTAAAACTATTAATTATTTTTGTATAAAGATGCGGCGCCTAACTATAAAAAGAAATCAGAGCATCTATGGTTGGGCTCCCAAAACTCGATGAGTGATCAAATTGTTGGCACACAAATAGCTTCTAGTTTAATTTACACTGGAATTGGTAATACTGTTGTAAAAACACGCTGTTACTTATACACTTATTAGCCTATTACTTAGTGCTTTAGGAAATTACCAAATACATTTATACACAATACCAAAAATATTTTCATAAGAAGTGATCAAGCCGTACGGAGGAGTTGGGCAAAAAACTGTCACGTGAGGACTTCGTACATTAGATTATATCCATCCAACCATACCTTCTAAGTAGAAAGTAGATGTAGTATGATCAGATTACGGATTTTCCAGTGCGCAATAATGAGTGGAAAAAAAACTTCCGATACCAACGACAGTGCGGGTTCCATTTGTAATTAGCAGAGACAATGACAGATCCGCTTTAATACCGGAATGCTAGAATGTTATATGCGATGACAAAAAACTTTGCCGTGGCGACTTTGTAATTTAATTTTCTAATGGAAATTCAAACTATGACCATTTTCTTTGGGTGTCGAGCGTTCAGTCAAGTGTTGTCACACATGAAGCTCGGTATCGGATCAAACTAAACAAAAGTCCATGCTGCATTTAAAGAGAATAAATCTTCTGTCTTCTTAATATTCCACGGTAATTACTGGCTCAAAGGAGATAAATATAACCTCAATATTCGCTGAAAATGCCGCAAGCTTCTGGCGGACGTCTAATAATTACATTGATAATGTAACAAATTGACCTAAAAATGATTATATAAATTAGACCTTTTGGGCTCCGAACTGATTAATCATCCTTATGATTGGAAGTGTTTCAATCGGCGCGGCGGCGCAAGGCGGGGCATTACAATGCCGATTAAAGATCTTTCCGAGAATACTACCATCGTTTTTGTTAGCCATTGCCAAAATACTGTCGCAGCTAACAAGAACTGACATTAAAGTTCTGGATCTATTTACCTAATTACTGTAAATACGCTGAAAAGGTTTAAGGAATACACTTTCAACTCTGTTCACGTAAGACTGTCTTCGATTCCTCCGCGCAGTCACTGCCGAAGTTGACGAATGGCAGCAATCAATCAGGACTAAGATGTGAGCAACTTCCATGTGTTGAACTGTTGCTAAGGTTACTTTCTTAGCGACACAGGCGATTCCTTAAATCTGCACGCTATGACTTTCTGAATAAAGGAACGTGAAATAACTTCAAATATTCAGCTCAAATGTCTAATTTAAAACAGAACAGAACAGATAGTACCTATATATATAACAAAACATAATTATTGTCGGAAATAAACGTAGTTTGTGCATCTACCAAAACTTGATTAATTTGTAAATAGTTAGTAAAAAAAACACACATATGAATTATTCTTACACGTTAAATAATTTTTTAAAATATAAACCTACTATAGAGATTGCATTCACATCATGCGTCCACTCAAAGCCGTGCGATTTGCAAGGAATTTCTTGCCTCGCAGTTCTTCTGTAGATCAAGTTGTCATCATCCGATCCATCCGATTTCAGCAACCATTAATTATAATTGAAAAAAAATTATTAAAAAAAAAATTTTTTATAAGTAATATTCTAAAGATAATAGAAAATAAATGTGTTTAAAAATCCATCGTATTACTCTTCTGTTGCGATAGTAGATATTCTTGATAATTTTAGCAAAGTAAACTTTTCCGTCTTACAATACGATCTGCAATAGCTTATACTTCTTGATGTCTTCCTTCTTCCTTTAACTTTTTGCTAACTCTAGAAGAGAGTAGAGGTGTTTAAAAAAAGAATTCTAGAAAACGATTGGCATGTTAGCAAAATAAAGATAAAAGGCAAGAATTTGTTTATTTATTTGCAAAGTCCTTATTGACTTACACCAATATAAATGGGAGGCCTTTTTCGTATCATAAAGGCTATGAAGCCAAAATATTAATTTTACACTTCGCACATACACATTCCTAATATTCACAAGTGGTTTTTTTTTGTGAATGGTCAAAATGTGACAGCTGCTATTAATTGTGTAAAATTATATTGCTTTAGAACCGACAATAAACACGACTCGTTCGAAATATAAACATGGTACTCGTGGCACGAAATCAAAAAAAAAAAAAACTTCAACATTTCTTACATCGCAATATAACACGAATTATTTAAGGATGTTATTCCTGAAGCGTATACGGAATTGCCCCGGGCTTCAATCATTTACTTCGCTTGCGTGAGTTAGCTCTTGTACTGCGGTCGTCGTCATCCGTACAGCGCCATCTAGTTTGCTTTGGTGTAAAAGGTTACACCAAAGCAAACTAGATGGCGCTGTAGATGAGCAATGATGTTGTTATGTAGCAGCCGCTACACACATAACTAGCATTTTAATCAAGGGTTTAGACTTAATCTTGACATACAATAACAAAAAAAGCAATATCTCAAATTATATATCAAGCTTAACCTGAAAAAATTAAAAAAAAACTTGAAAAATTAACAGTTTCTTAACAATGTGCTTGAACAAAGAAAATATTTCTAATCTTTTTATTATAAAACGGCTTTAATTATGAGATATGGTCGTCATCTAAGTCGATCGCTAGATTAAGCAGTTCTTACCGCGGGTGATAGATGGGTGACCCATTTTAACACTGGGTTTCAAATATCCGACCTCATCCGTGTTACGGAAGGCACGTAAAACAATGAGTCCCGATTAAAGGCAATTTGCAAGTATGCCTTCAAAATGAGTCATATCGCACATCTAGATCTAAAGGGGGTTAACTCAAAAATCGGCCAAATTGAGTTAAGCACACCATCGCATTCTAGTCCACAAAGTACTACAAAACTTTGTACAGTTACGCAAAGTCCCCGGCCACACTACATGATCATTCAAATGAAGCTGTATCTGGCTCCGGCATAACGCGAACGGTTTTTTCTCGATCATTTCATAATTGCATTTTTTATCTTTTTAAAAAATTTATAAATTACTATTTTGTTCAATACATTAAACATTATACGTTTAAAGTGCATAAAATTGCAAATTAATTTTAAACTTCAATAATACCTATCGATATCTCCCACGTACTTTGTTGTAACCCCAAATTCCTAGCTTTACAGTAGACATTTAGTATAATCAAGGTTCGTGAATACGACTCGGGGTTGTTACTATACAAATGTTCCTGAATAAATAAGTAGAGAGGGCGGTCCACTAGTTAAATTATAATTGGCAACTGACACCTATGGACCACTGATCTACGAGAAAATTGCAGAATAATGAAAATTAAGAATCCCTTATTCATTTGGATGCTTTAGTTAGACTAAGACATTAATTTATTCATTCCAAGAAAACATTAATACCTTAATCTAATTAGACTTAAAACTACAACTAAATTTCTAAAAGGACAATTGAATGTATCCCTGCGTGTAACTCTAACAGTTTTTACAGGGCACGCTAGCTCGAGGCGGGAATCGAACCCTCGAGCCCAAGAGCGGAGTCACTGCCCACTGCGTCAACGGGCCAGTCGAATATTAAAAGGATTACACAAGAATAGTTAAGGGTTGCTAAAATGATAATACTTATGCAACTTTAAAATCTTAAACCGTCATAAATTCTGAGAATAGACTAGAGAAACGGAGGAGTAGTTCTTTAGAGGTTCCCAAAAGATATGTTGCAATATATGAAAAGCATAATGTTTATTGCCCTGATTAAAAAGTCTTGATTTTCTTTAATAGATACTCCACAGAGTAGATACGTGCACTCTATTTACCGACCGATAAACCATTACATACACACATTACAGACTTAACTCTGCGACGCTTCGTAGGACCTTTTGTGTTTATCAAACACATCAATCGACTAACATATTAAATTCTTCGTTTATTTTTTTTAAAACTTCATTCGATTTGACACTACAGGCTAGACACATGCATTCTATTTACGTGTTTAGTCAACACAAAAATCGATTAACAAATGTGTGTGTAAAATTAACCTAGTAAAATTACATACGTAGGACTATGGTACTAGACCGGGATAACGCTAGGAAGAAGAAGTGGATTCAATGAGATGAAGATGATACTTCAACTTTCAAGTCAATTTTTAGATTGATCTTCAGGTCACATCTCCAGTTATGCTTTAAAAACTCTCGTTGAAGTTGTAGAGATTGTGGGGGTTCCGAGGATGACGGCAGGCATCAAATATCTTACCCCATCTGTCTGTATATTACATTTGTAACGATAAGCATTCTCAGATCTCACAGGGGACTACATAAATGCTAACATTCTTCTGATATTTTTATGTACATCTTAACTCGGCCCATGCTAATGGGCGCGTGCTCTGAACGATGATTTTATTGATGTGTTTTTACACTGAGGTACTGCACACCACTTGTAAATTTTGGAATTCATGTTTGTTTACTTTACAGCGAGCAAAGGGCTGTTGTTGATAATGAATTTTTATAATTTAACCGACACTTCGTAAACAATATACGTCTACAAATTTTTAGTTATACTTACTCTTTGCGCCGAGTGTATTTGACAGGCAATATACGTTTTCTGTGACTATGAGAATATTATTTCTAACATAAACATCCTATTGACGATGGTCTTGTTACCAATTTTGCAATGTCATTGTAACGCTAGGGAACGTCCATAGTTCAAAAACACTTGTATAAAAAATACTACTAATAAGGGAGTTTTGAAAGTCGCGAACAGACTCGTCAATTTTATTATTTGCATAAGTACTTTTTGTTAATGTATAACTTATGGGTGCATTCAGTACAGTACTTAAAATTTTTCAGCTCATAAATTGCTATCAAAATTGCTATTCAAATATCTTAACAGTGATATCCTAAGGGCGATGACTGTGGGAATAAATGCTACGTAAACAACTCTTGGGTTAATAAAACATCGTCAGTTCAACGACCTAAAATCAGTAGATACACATAAATTGTTTGCTCAAAATTCTCAACTAGACTGGGTTAGGTTGTCAACCCTCAAGTGATTATAACTATGTGCATATATGTATACTTAATTACTCCCTAAAGTTTGCGAGTGTACCTATTGTAAATGTTGAAAATGATGCAAGTACTTGGTTACACTTTGCCTTTACTAGTTTCAAGGACTTAAGTGAACAAGCCCGGATATATTTTACACATTTCTTTAATACCAGAGCCAGACACAGCTCAAAGTGTTTGTACATTTTTGTCCTTGAAGTTCACAAAGTTCTACAAATTGTATGCTGTTGCTCAAAGTCCTCGGCCACACTACATGGTCATTGAAATGATCATTCAAATGAAGCTATGTCTGGCTCCGGCTATCTTCAATAACTCAATACGTCTATTTATATAATTTAAAGTATGATTACAATGCCGGAGCCAGATATACTGATGTCCATGGGCGTCGGTAGGTACTTAGGTGCCTGCTTCCTTCTCGTTTGCCTCTTGTAAAATATAAAAAAGGTACGGTCATCCTACATAAATCACGCTAAATTGCTATAAATACATCTTACTAACTTGTAATTTTGTTATACTTGAAATGTGCTTTTTCTATTGTATTAAGTAAAGAATTGAATAGAAATATACAATTCAAAAACGTTTATAAACTATACAAACATATAACAAAGCGTTTATCTACTTTACGGGTGTTGACTTCAAAAGGTTTTCCGCTATTCAAATTCAAGCGAGTTCTATTATAAACGTGAAGCGTCAAAAGCATAACGGCGCTGATAAGAAGTTGTCGTGGCTTTGATTCGATCTACACAATAGAAGCTAGCAGCTGATTCACCTGAATTACAATACGTCCCTATTAAATATTCCTATTTCAGCTGCATTTCTCATAATTTAAAAATATTTGTTTTTTTTTAATGTTACAAGGGGCAAACGTGCAGGCACTTAAGTGCCTACCTCTATGATCTATGGCGCCTACCGACGCCCATTAACATCTGTAAAGACTAGCAGATGCGTTGCCGGCCTATAATGACGAGTTTAGGCCACCGGGTAGTCTCACAAACCTAACGAAACGCGACAGCAATACCATCACTTGACGTGACAGCATTGCCGCCACTTCACGACGATCTCATGGGATTCTTGAAGCAATCTCCTCCATGTCCCTACAAATTAATGAATACAAGACAGTATAAATTAAACTTAACTCCTCGAAGGAGGGATGCCGCCTCGAAGTAATATTATAAGTAAGGTAAGGTAAGCACGTAGATAAAGCAATTATCTGTGTGAGGGATTGTGACCTAGATTCAATGCTACGTGACGTTAAATATTGACGAATTGTAGTTTTTTTGGACAAAGGTCAAACTGGCAGGCACTTGAGTGGCTACCGACGCCCAAGGACAACTGCATTATCAGGTTCACAGAAGCGTTTTCGAAATATGAAAAAATGTATGTTATAAAAATATTAATTTTTCTCCAAACTACGGTGTAATCTTTTCATCAATCACTACACTACGTAACTGATCAGAAAGGATACATTTTTGAGAACCAAAACAGTAAAGTAATATTGTATCAAATTTATTTACTGCACTGTTTTTTTTTCATATAAATTTACCACATAGGTTGTATGTCTCCCATTATGTTTCATATCAAATGTATGCATTGGATCAAAAAGATACGGGCTGAAAATAAAAATCGACCGAAAAAAAAAACATATGGCGGGTATTGTGTACCATTATAAAATTTTGATATAATGTATTCAATTCTCTTGTAATTTAAAAAAACCTTTTCAAAATACAGCTTACACTTAAACTACAGCTTAAAGGTACTCATAATTTTAATCCCCAAAATGCATAAATAAATTATTCTACAACTACGTTTCCTAACTAGACTTAAGTTAGAAGCTGACGATAAATCCCGTTGTAAAGTTTTGGTTGCAAATGCAATATTAGAGTTATGTGGTTTGCGGGCAAAGTTGCAATCCTCACCGCAAAGTTCTATTGGTGTATACTAACTTGGGTGAGAGAGTTGCATTAAAATTATCGTACTAAATTAAATTAGCCACTTTTCTGTTTATTAATTAACCGATATTTACAAAGAGAAGATACTCTAACTGACCGGGATTTTTTTAAATAGCCTATTATGTCTCATTGCTCAGCAAAGACCCCACCTTCTCGATCCAACTTCCTCTTTCCTCGGCCAAACGTGGATGGATTGGTTGTATAATCTTAATATATATAAATTACGCGTCACGTTGTTTGTCCGCGATGGACTCCTAAACTACTGAATTAATTTTAATCAAATTTACACACCGTATGCTGTTTGGTCCAACTTGAAAGATAGGATAGCTTATATCTCAATTTATAGTCGCAAATAAAAATGAGCCGCTGAAATGTATGCACGTGCATAACTTCCGACCAACTGAACCAAATTGGACAATTTCTTTTTTGTTGTTTTTGCCATTTTAAGGATAAGGTTTGTGTAATAAAAAAAAGGAATGGCAAAGCGAAAGACAAAGGTAATGGAACGGGAATAATATTATAGCATAATAAAATGTAGTAAACACTAAGTTAACCAACGTCCAGGCAGGACAACGTTTGCCGGGTCTGCTAGTGTTTTATAAAATCTTAGACCTATCAAGGGATAAAGGGTCAAGGGTCACGGTCTGTAACCGAGTATAGATGGCGCGAGTTAAGATGACCGATTGCCTTCAGACCTGTTCCTCGGTACCCCCACGATCTGTACAACCTTACGACTAATATCACCTGACGACACGTGCCCGTTACGACTATTTAACGAAATTCCTATAATAAAGGATTGCGTAAAATATATGCTCAATTGATTTGAATATTATACGTTGTGGTTGTTTAAGATTGTTTCAGAGCCTCATCAAAGTAAAAAGTCGATTATATCCATATATAATGTAATAAAGTAGTATACTTTATTACATTTAAAGAAATGCCTACAAACGCAATATCAAACCATCGGTTTGGAATTCAAACTTATTTCTTACCGATTTCGCCCATCTGTCGTAGATATGACGAGGTTCTAAACTTCAATTACTTGGCAAGACCGATTTACATATGACTGTATAATATAAATAAATAATAATAAAATAAATGTATTTTTATATATTACCAGATATGTAATGAATGCAATAAAAAAATTTGAAATGAATGAAATGCTCTTGGACTTCTTCTTGACTGGACTGGACTGGACTGGACTTGACTTCTTCTTCTTCTTGACTGGATCTTGATCCAGTAAAGAATCGCTTAACTTACAGGTTTAAGTAGGCTTTTAAACTGTTAAGATTTGTGACTAAATTCTTACCTCTACAATTGTCTTCGGTATCCAGGTGCAATTACGTGAACAGGCCTAAACCGCTGAACCTATTTTTATGATTATCTGTATAAAGATATGTTAAATCTTGGAGAAATACCCCCACAGCGACATTCTCTACAATATAAGAGGACCCTGGAGTTTAACTGTGATAACGCTAAGAAGGAGAAGTCAAATTAATTTATCCATTTTAATGTTGTTTTTCCTCAATTTTTTTTATTAAGATGCAGCTAAGATATTCCGCTAAAAGCTAACTTTACATGATATGTAAAAGGTCCAAAACAAACTCGGTTGGGTATTTCTTAATAAACATTACCATCTCACAGGAAAAAACATAATTATAAGACCTATTTCAGTCGGTACAGATCGTCTTTTTTTTGGGTTCCGTAGTACTACAAGGAACCCTTATAATTTCGCTCTGTCTGTTCGTCCGCCTGTCTGCCTGTAAGGTGATATCCCACCCCCTAGCATTTTCAAATTATTAGACGAAAAGACTTAAAATTTTCCATGTCGATAGAACATGCTAAAAACTCATTAGAAGAATTATTCTGAACGAAATCGGACAACAACTTTTGAAGCTATTTAACAAATACGTTTATAGCGTATCAGATACGGAACTGTTCATGCGCAGGAGACTGCTGGTCAGTCGAGGATTCAGGGTAGGCATTGCTACTCTGGACTGTTCACAGTCAGTCAGTTGATGGATACATATAAAAAACTTTACAAAATCCCAGAGGATGTTCTCGTCATCCAGGCCGGACATATTCCTTTACTCAAAGACACTAAAGCGAGTAGTACTTGTAGAACAACAGTTCCATGGGAGACCAACATCCCCAAAGACCACCTGTTAAAAACGAACAAGTACTTTGACCTAACCAATGAGCTCACTAAAAACGGTTATAAAACCAGCTTATACACAGATGGCCGGACGGACAACTATAAGGGATTCCTTATAAGGGATCTAATAACGGAACCCTAAAATCGCACTTTCGGGACTGTGGTTTTCTATAGGACTTTCTTTACTTACTAAAAATCGGAGGAAATCGGAACTCGCAGGTATCGACTTCTCGACGTCACAGCGAAGTAGCCAAACGGTAACAAGAACCTTTATCTGACCTTCGGCTTTGAAAGTTAATGACAGTAAGCTGCCGAGAAATGTTCGTGCTAGTCCAATATGCCTAAAGATCTATCTAACAAATTAGAACTCTTGTTATTAAATAATGTATTTTATTTATACCTTCATTTAAAAATTAATAAAAGTATTTCATTTTATTACTGTCCAGTTAACCTCTAACCACGGTTAGTATGACGAGCGACCCGAAAATACGCACAACCGCTAATTTCTAACATAAATTTTACAGTTAGTTGGAAAAAAACAGCACAACTTAGGCCTAATATAAATTAATTACGTCATTTTCATTAAATCTAAAATGACTCTAACATCATTTTAGTGTTAGAAAATAATTATAATTTAAATACACATATAGTAAAATAATGAGTGAAAATTCAAATGTCGACCGTCCCCCCTATTGGGGACGTTAAGATTTTAATTGTAAATAATTGTGTGTTTGTGCCGTCGACAGTCCCCCCTATTGGGGACTCTAAGATTTTAACTTAGTTTTTATTTTTAGTGGACCGTCCCCTTATTGGGACGCTAAGATTTTATTTGTATTTAACATCGTGTTTGTGTTGTTGATCGTCCCCCCTATTGGGGACGTTAAGATTTTTAATTCTATTATTTTGTGTTTGTGTCGTGACCGTCCCCCCTATTGGGGACGTTAAGATTTTAAACGTATTTATTCTCTGTGTGCGCATAGACATAGATCGAAATGAAATATAATGTCGGTAAATAATAGACCGCTTAGCCAGTAAATAACTTTTTTTTTTGTGTATTATCTATATGTATGTATTTATATATTTCTACAAAAAAATATATTTGTGTATAACAGGCGTCTGTTATCTATAACACAGGCATTCAGATGTCTACTAAATTGAAATAAAACCGACATTGCTTAATATATTTTAGTACATAAGTCACAAATATAGATTCAATAATGATGATTACATGGAGGATATCGTGGCCTAAACAGTGGTCGACATTTGAGTCAGGATGGTTTATATTTTAGATGAAGTGATCTATGCCTAATTAATCTAACAAATGGCGGTAGAGCACCGTGAAATTATCGGAGCAAAATAAATTACGTAATCTAATCTCTAACGAAATGGGTTTGTTATCATTCGTGGAGGATAAGGATCATTCTTAGTAAGGAACTGTTACTCTAATGTGGATAGGCACCAATGGGAAGGATGGCGATGAGTAAGCGGAAGCATAGGTCGTGCTCAACCGCCACAAAGGAAGATCTTCAGTCCGGTCTACTTTGAGTTGCCCTGGGCGGCCGTGCTTCACGTTTTTGAACTAAATTCTATGCTATGATACTGGAAACATTTTCTACTTTTCTCTTGTAAGGGATGTCACACCTTATTATAGGCTCCATGGGCATGTGCTGCAAAAGCTATTGAAGATAATGCACTGGAAGTTTATAGGATTTTTAAAAAGGACATTTATTCAGCTGTTAAAAAATAAAGAGAACAATTTAATCGATACTTAAATTTAAATTATAAAAAAAAACCATATGATTACAAAAACCATAATTATAAATAAATTAATAAAAAAATTGACGCCTGTTACCTATCTGTCCACAATTAAATTAAAATTAAATTAATATCTCCAAAATAGCCTGCTAGGATCTATATCTGACTATCGTAGTTAAGCTACAATAACACCTTTTATGTTTTTTTTTAATTAGCCTATACTGTCCCACTGCTGAGCAAAGGCCTCCCCCTTTTCTAACCACACTTTCCTTTCCTGACCCACCTGGATCCACTTCTTTCCCGTAAAGGCGTCCAAGTCGTCTCGCCATCTCTTCATAATAAGTTTGGGTGAGAGTGGATCGCCCTGTTTTACACCACGGTTTATCGGGAAATTGGGACCGGCAATATGTAGTTTGATGTTGGCAGTGCTGCTTTTGTATACTGAATGGATAATTTTTATATATACTGGATTAATATTTTGGTTTTTTAGGGCTTTCTTGATTGCGTCTTGGTGGATACTGTCAAATGCTTTAGTATAATCAACAAAGGCTATATATAATGTATGTTAAATTCTTGTGTTTTTTCTAGGATTTGATTAACAGTGTGTAGATGGTCATGTCACTTTTTATGTACTAAAATTTAATTAATGAAACGATAGTTGGTTAAGTTCCTATCAGTAATTACCCATTATCCAAATAAACAGTCTTCGGACAGCATCGGACGAACGGACATCGGATTTAGAACAGAGGTTCTCTCTCAAAACTTTTTTTTCTTATAGACCACTATTAACCTTTACTTGGTTCCGATGGACCCCCTGTTAACTGTAGTGGATGCACCGTTTCTATCGTATTCCCAAATTGGACAAAACCGTGAAGATTATACCTAACTATAGAAATTTGCCTCGTGACTGAGTTACAATTCTGAAGCTAATAAAGAAATACGTATGAGACATAACAGACATCCGGACGTCCCAGGAAATATTTTTTTATTCAGTTTATTTTTACACTAAATAAAATTAATAAACTTCCAAAGTACCAAAAGTGTTAACACGACTTTCACCTTAAGCGGTGTGTATTTACATTTATCAATAAGTACCATACCAAATAAATAGAGTGATTTTTGGTTCACGAAATGGCTCGATTTTGCTTTAGTGAGAGTAGAGCACACCCCGTGGGGCGTGCAAAAGACTGCTCGTTATAGCAATGTTATAATATTTTTTTTAAGTATAGAAAAAAAGCGAGCTCATGAGGAAGGACCCCGGACGAGTTCGAAATTAGTCGGGCAATCACGATATAACACGCGTGAGTGTAAAAGCCGTTTTATAATTAGTAGAAAAAAAAAAATAGTTTTCATTGAAATTATAACTTGTGAATTTCCGACACATTGAATTAAATGGGGACAGAATTTAACAGAATCAAATGTTACATTCCGCGTCGCCAGTGTTGCCAAGAACATTCGATTGTGAGAAGGAAATTAAGTTAAAAACCCACAAGAAATTTGGCACGTGTTACGAAGATAGTGATCTGAGTGAGACCTTAATGGCCTTTTTGTGGTGTTTCGGATCGCGAACATTTCTCCTTTAAGATGCTCCCGAACCGTTGCCAAGTGCAAACGTTTTAGAGTGTCGTAATAAATTTTTGAATGTTTTTATTTCCCAGTTTGATATTTCAATGGTTGTAACATAAAAAAATTGGTTTTCTGTAAAGTCGGTTTTCGGCCGATAATTTTATGCGATGACGCCCCATTAGGCCGATTGTTTCTCTTTATCGCATGTACCACGCGCTTGCAAGCTCGGCCTAAGCGGAACGTGACAATGACGTCATGCTTTTTCTTGGATGTAGCCGGCGTTCATCGATTTATAAGACGTTATCACGTCAAAAATAAATTATGGTTTCTATTTGAACAGAATTAACTTTCGTTAACCTATATACAAATTACCTATAATATACCTAAAACTAATTAAATAAAGTTAAACTACCCACATAAAAACTAAAAATATTGAAGAGTAAAATCTAAAAAAGTTGATCCAGATAGGTATAAACGGAGTCGGTGCGTAAAAGAATGTCTGCGTTGTTAAACTCGTTGAAAAACAATGCTAGTTTGCTATTTAAAAATCATTTTCTTTCATCTTTATGGGCAGGCATTCTTCGGCTGACCTTCAAGAAGAGATCATATTTAATTCTCACAAAGGCCGGCAAAGCATCTAAGAGTTTTCTGGTATAGCAGTAGTCCATGGAAATTGGCAGTCACTCGGATGATGAGTTTGCCTGTTTGCTCCTTGTAAATGTAATAAAAATACCCAAAATCCAAAACATCCCTTTTTCTTGGGTCCCGTAATACTACATACCCTTATAATTTCGTTCTGTCCGTGTCTTGACACGCTCTTGGCCATTTTATTTGAGTTATACGCATACCATTAGATATACCTAAGATTCATGTGTGACATATTTTCCGAACCTAAATGTGTTTCCTTTTAACTATGTAGTAATGTTATTATTATTCATTACAAAACCGTGTGGAAATGTATGAAAATTAATTGTTGCAATGTTTTTCATTAATGCGCTATTTTTTGTTATTATACAAATTTACAACAGAGACGTAATGTCTCCCATTAAGTTTCATTGGATCAAAAACATACTAGCTAAAAATAAATATCAACAGAATAAAACCGCAAAAAAAAAAAACTAATGGCGCGCATTCTATACAATGGTATGGCATGGTATTTACAGTGTTAAAACTTTGATACTGCATATTTAGTCAAAAAAATAGCAATAAACAGCGATGTAGTCGAGAGAAAAGATGATTACGCACCTTGCGTCCGTAACTCTCTGCTCCCAGGGGGTGGATCTCCTTTGTCTGTCTTTATTTATCTGTGTAACTGGTCCGATCCACTACGGGTACGCGACCGTTTGTAATTTCATAATTGTTTATATACATGAAATTCTACCAAATTTCAAGAATAAAAACAATCAAGACGCCTTTATAAATTTTATTCAACTCAAGGAATAGTTTTAATGAAAAAAAGAAAAAGGGTCAACCTACTGCATACCCATAACAAAAAAGTTGCTAATTTAGTGGAGGGGCGTGCAGTTTTAGACTAAACGAACAATATTACAAGTTACTATAAGATTGAAATTAAACTTTTGTATATAACTTTAGACGAGCAAATGGTACGCGAATGTAAATTTGTTGCCAGGTTCGGCCATCATATTCGCCCACCAAGGGTTCCTTACCCGTATATAAAAATTTACCAGGTTATTTTAAGATTTATACCTTTCATAGAACTAAATCACGGCAATTTTTTTGTGTTGTAACTACAAATTTTCGGTTTTTGGAAGTTTTCCTATGCTTGTACTTCAAGATATAGCTTCTCGCCAAATTGCATGTTTCTAGGTCAATGGGAAGTATCCTATAATAATAATACAGTATGTTGGGTTTCAAAATAACATTTTTTATCTATACGCACGCACGCACTTGTCGATGGTCTTCCTTAGTACATCCCAATCTCAAATTGAATCTAAATCTATTAAGGTCACGATGTGCCGCTTTGAAATACGAATATTATATTTTGCCTTTATCTAGGCATCAAGAAATTAATTGATATATTATAATATTATTATTATCTTATACTAATACATAAAGTTGAAGAGTTTGTTTGCTTAAAGGCGCTAATCTCAAGAACTACTGATCCGTTTTGAAAAATTTTCTCACTGTTAGATAGCCTATTTATCGAGGATGGCTATAGGCTGGATAAAATGACGCTAAAACTGAATCAGTTTTTAACCTAATTTTACGTGAACGAATTTACAAAAAATCTAAGTTTTTAAAGAGCGATAAAAGTTTTTCATGGCAACAGTGATAGTAGTCGCATAAATAATATTTTTTTGATAAAAATCAATTTATTTACTCATAAGAAAAATATCTACTTATCCATATCTAAGTAGTTTTTTCAAAACAAATTAGGGTATGTTCAGATTATCACATATTTTCGTATGGAACTAAAGAGGCTTCAAATTATATAGGTCGACAATTGATTGTGATTTTATTAAAGAAATCGGCTCTATTATACACATGCATTTTTCTCAAGTACTTTGTAAATTCGTCATCTGTCAATAATACTGTAATCCTCCCTATAACACGGTGAGTTTATTCCACATTATAGAAAAACGCGTTGCAGGATTATTCTTGTACAACGCGCTTGTATGGCTCCGAATGCACATAATATAATATTATATAAATAATAATATTAGAATAATAGATTAATAATAATGTGTTATAAGAGCGTATTATGACAAATGTAGAATAATCAATAACCAACCGTCAACGGAAGATAACTCAATACACTTTTTAATAAAACATAAGTCGAAAAATTTTTTCACGTTAAAGAACAGCGCTGTACGTAGATCAGATATTTGAAAGCTAATTTTATAATCAATCCCAAATCTATCACCGCGGTAAGAGCGATCGATTAAAACCTTGAACCTACACCTGGGTACAAGTCCCGGGCACTGGCTTAGACCCGGCACCCGCATGGGCTGCTAACGCGTCACTTTCATGGATGATCTCAAATGCCCAATTCCTTCAAAGCTGATGTTGTATTTTTAAAACAACCTTGAAAGGCTCTTTCAAAATACTCAAAGCGAGTTAAAAATTCTATCAAATACAAAGTAAAAAGGTCGCGCCCCGGGGAAATTACCTATAACACAGGCATTAAGTTGTCTACCTTAGGAACAGACGTCCGTGTGTCATATAGTCCTGTATATATTTATTTTGTTGCATTATCTTCATTATATTATTCTGTCTTACTATGTTCCGTTTCATTATATCAAATCAAAATATGTTTTATTCAAGTAGGCGTTTAAAAGCTCTATTGGCTCTATTCTCTCTCTATAGTCATTGGACTATAATAACCATTGGGTTTAAAAGCTACCATCGATTCGGAATTTCAAACCACGAGACGAATCAGCACCAGAAACTCGATAGTCGATCTTCCGACATAGATCACTTGGAAAAAATTACACAAAGTAAAGTTTTAATCACTTAGAGTTCAGACTCTTAGTACCTAACTAATTAGCAGTAGATCCGAATAATGTTTTGAATGTCGTACTCACTCAGGGCCGGCTCTATCATAGAGCGAACGGTACGGCCGCTCCAGGCGCCGAGTCGCAGAGGGCGCCTCAGCTAGGAGCGACTCTTTATATGCGATTATTTTAAATATATTTTATGTTAAACAATATAAACAGGATAAGTAACAGTGACGTCATAATTGGATCCTATTTATAATAAACATTGAGATTGTACATTATGCAACGAGATTTTTATCGATATAGATAGAAATTGAAAATCTTAGAGCTGCACTCAAATTGCGTCTTGTTGTTCAAGTGTCCAGGATTTGATGCTTTTTTGGGAAAGCTTGGCTCTATCTTACTTACTTACTTACTGGAGTGGCTCAGAAACCCAAAATGAGTTTTGGCCTCCGACAGGATTAGCGACTCCGGCTGATGCTATCTAGTAAGCAATTTTATCCCATGACAAACTTGCCTACCGCTTAAAAACGGGGTTCCCCACAGTTGTTATCATTTTGCTGGTAATAAATCTATCTATTATAATGTATGAAGCCTCCACCTTCTTTTCTGCCATACTGGGTGATTACTGTTTAAATTGAGTTTGTTGTTGTGTGTAGCTGTAAAAAAAAAAGCCACTCCACGCAACTGATGTAGCTAGGCAGTTGCTCTAGCTGATGCTGGCTATAGCCAACGTCGTATTGCTCGTACACTCGGTGTACCTTGAACCACAGTACGGAATGCCATCAGACGTTTTCGGGAGACCGGTTCCTACACTCGGAAGCCGGGTCAAGGCCGACATCGATGCACTTCAACCAGAGATGGCTCTTCGCTATAAGACCATTGACTGAGACAACGATCGGGACAATGTCTGCTGATTCAACATTCCACATGGCAGTAAGATCACGAGCAAGGCGTCAATATTTAGTTAATTTTTCTTTTTCAGCTCTAATGAGATTATCGTCATGTGGAACAGTTATATCAACAATCATTACTCGGCGCGCTGATCGATCTACCAACACTATATCAGACTTATTATTATAAGAAGCTAACCCGATATGCAATGTAACCTTAAATCTCTCTCTCGCCTCCTTTACTGTGTGTCCCATATGGTGGTGGGGTCAGCAACGTAACCTTAATTAGATATTTTAACATTTCTTATTACTTAAAGTTACCATCGTATACCCCAGTTATAGTCTAACTCAGAATGCATTAATTACTTTAAGACATCGCTTGCACTACTTGTCCTGACACGCTGGTGGCCATTTTATTAAACTCTCGGGCGAGCGGGGGCTAACAATTTTCTTTTACCGCATGTATCATGGGGAGTGTTCTGAGGAGTTGTTCGAACTAATACCGGCAGCTGTATTCCAGCACAGGACATCTCGCCAGAATGTGAAATTTCACCCTCACCACCTTGATGTTCTAAAATCCACAACCGTGCGATTTTGAAAAAACTTCATACCTCGCACAATTCCTCTGTGGAATCAATTATCAGCGTCTGTATTTCCGAACGGATACGACTTAGGGGCCTACAAGAAAAGAGCATACTCATTTCTTAAAGGCCGGCAACGCCTCTTCCCCTGTAATTGCAGTTGTCCATGGGCGTCGGTAGTCACTTAAGAGTACAGCTTGCTCGTTTGCCCCTTGCTATATAAAAAAAAAACTTACAAAAAAAGTAGAGCTAATTTCAAATATCAATAAATTAATGAAATTTAAAATAAACTTCTTTATATGTATACTCGTCATTGATTACGTCAACTCCGCCCTCTGACTTCGAAATAGAATCCAGTTTCATTATTACAAGAAATTTTACCTCTGACTTGTATAATTTGTTTCTATTTTTAAAAGAGCCTACAGCCTATTTACACCTGAGTTTGATTTGGAAATCGTGTCAGGTGAAAGTCAAAACATAATTTATCACATGACTGGGAAAGGAATTTATTTCCTCGGTTACGAAATCGATGTATTTTATCACGCTAGTGACATCGCCATGCCCGATGGCGCAATGGGTAGTGACCCTGCCTTCCGCTCCGGTGGTTGTGGGTTCGATTCCCGCCTCGAGTCTGCGTGTGTTATTTGTATGTACGTATTGATATATTTCTACAAAATAGTATTGTATAACAGGCGTCTGTTGCCTATAACACACTCATTAAGTTGTGTACCTTGGGAACAGATGTCCGTGTGTCATATAGTCCTGTATATATATATCATCTTATTCGAGGTAAACCTTTGAACAAAACCCGTTTATCAGTAAGAAGTATTTCTATCATCGTTAGAGAAAATTCTTGGAAAATATAAAATCTAAAGTACAAAAGAGACAGTGACACCGAAAGGAATTTCTCGGCCACTTTAAGACGGAAGCATCACATGTTCTATCGCAATCGATCACTGTAAAATCCATTAACCTACATTCTACGTTAGAACAAAAGCGTTAAATTTTATAAAATTATATTGAAAAATAACTGTAGAGAACAAAACTAAGTAATAAGTGTAAAATTAACCTTAATTCTTACGCAGAAAGTGTAGAATTTTCTAAAAACAATTTTAAAGACGGCCGACTAGAGACGCGAGCAGACTTAACAATTTAAAAAAAGAGCTCTGGATTTTAGAAATATTATTTATCATACATGTATATTATAGAACACCAAGAAATATAAAGGTTATCGTCCATATGACAAGAGAATCTGAACATTAAGTTAAACAACCCAAAAAAGCTTGTTTTAGGTGATTATAGGGCAACCGAGCAGCCGGTTCACCTCGGTGACTACCGTCGTCCATAGACTTCCGCATCATCAGAAGGCTCACAGATGCGTTACCGGCCATTAAAGAAGAGTTTGCATCTCCGGGACTCTCACAAACCGAAAGGAGCGCTACTTAATACCATCAATTGACGTGCACAGACACCACTTCACGCCGATCTTATTTTCAATATACACTATAAATTAAAATATTTTTCAGTACAAGTGCCATTAAAAGTGTGTGTTTCTGTATATGTGAAAGTTTTAAACTTTCTCTAACTCTTCTACCGTACCGCATATAATAACAAACTAGTGCAAGAAAAACATAAATTTCACATTCAAAATATATATTCTGAGCGACTTGCGAAATTGTTACTTGAGTATGAACGCGGTAAAGCGTTATTGCACACTATTTCAGACAACAACCGACCTTTTAACTAGGATATATAAAATATTTACACTACTCTGCATACAGCCACGTTCAAACTACACACTCGACGCACGTTTCGCTCCAAAATTGTTGCACAAGAATAAAATTAAAGAGTTCTACCGCAGGAAATTTTTGCAGTTGTTTTTTGGTAGCGCGTTAGTTACGCGAACGCGTTATGAATATCTTTTTAAAATGTTTGAAGATTATATTATAAATATAAAAGCGATAGGAAGATAAGCTATGTAGAATCAATCGGTCACAGAAGGATTTTTAGTTAAAGATGAATTAAATATCCTTCTGAGGCCGTTTCACTATGCTTATCGAACTATAGCCTTTGTGCAGCATTTCTTCAAGTCAAATCAATTAATTCAAATAATTTATTTGCTGATACAGGTTCATAGTTTTGATCTAACTTATCATAATACCTTAATTGTATCACATCTTTTCGGTATGCAAATATTAAAAAATTACATTCATTTAAAAATAACACCTGAAATTACATTTAAAGTCACAAATTAAAACCAGAAATTATTGATTTATATAATATTGTAAATTCTAGAAAATGTCTATGGCTTGAAAAAATTATATTAAAGGTAGACACATATGAATTATATTTTTTGTTATAAAAGTCGTCAATGTTATAATACGTGCGTGTAATTAAATCTACTACTTCCTAGCGTTATCCCGGTTAAGTACCAGGGTCCGCTTAGATTGCAGAGGATTTGGCTGCGGGGCGAGTTAAGATGCAATGGGCGTTAAGCCCTAATAGCTCAAAGGAAGAAGAAGGTAGAGGAAGAGGAATATGGCAGAAGAAAGAAAGAAAGTAAATCATTTAATCTCTATAAATACTACAAACAGCTAACAAATTAAGTATTCTAAGTGTCTTTTTTAAGTTTTAAGTATTATAAGTATCTCTACCAGTCACCAGTGTAATCTAAGTACATTCAAAGAAAGAGTAATTAGATAATAACACTTAATTTTCAGTAATTCAAATTAGTCTTTGCAATGACTTGTGAATATAGTCAACACAACAATTACAATGATAAATAGAGTAATTGGACTAAGTGTCGATATTAGATTGTCGCACTTTTATGCCAATAAAATATGCTAACATTTTTAGTGTCAAATAAAAGGTTCTTTAATAATATTTAAATATGCTAAATCTGTTATAAAAATCTTCTATATTGGCAACATTTTAAATGTAGTTGGCTGAGCAAATAAGTGTTCAAAACCTTCAAGGAAAAACATTTACAAACACTTTGAGGTACTTAATGTTATCACGAAACGTGAGTACGGGCATTGTTAATATAGCTACAATAAGTATGAGAGGAGATGAGCTGAAATGTTCGGAAGAGGCAAAATTGTTACATGAATTAGTCCAGGCGGGTATAAGCCGACGTTAATTATAACTTTCAAGTGGGTTCAAATCCTAAATCGAATAAAACCTCTTAACAAATAAAGTTAAAATTTGTTAATTATCTAACCTAGTGTTAAGTGGTAACGTATCGTTAACTTCTCTCGGCAAACACTTTATCGCGTCTCTGATAGAAATAGTAAAAAATTTTGCAAAGTCTATTGAGCGAGAACCTTTTAAAATGTTTACGAAAATTCGTATATTTCTTACATAGTAATTTTAAATATTGTATATTAGTTTTAATTTGATAAAAATGAACAGGGGTGGGTGATAGAGAATGATTGCAGTCGACTGGCTTTTAATGGCATTATATTATATCCTTTGGGAGCAATACTTTTTCCTGAATGAAAGGTTACGTAGTGTGTGGGTTTTTAGTAAGCTTGACAAAATGTATGAAAACTTCAACAATGGTATTATATATGTATATGTTAATATGTGAAGCGAATTCTGGCAATACTTTTTCCTGAATGAAGGGTAGTCTGTGGGGTTTTAGTAACTTGTCGTATATTTAACTAATTAACAAAATCCTAACACTTATTTATATTTGATACCCGACGTCCTCCTTGTTTCGGAAGGCACGTAAAACTGAGATCCGATTAATGTCGTTGAGTGATATTAATCGTGAGGTTGTAGAGATCGTGGGGGTTCGGAGGATGACGTCAAACGGCAATCGGTCATCTTAACTCGCCCCACAGCATCATCCTCTGCAATCTAAGCGGATTCTGGTACTAGACCGGGATGTCGATGGGAAAAAGAAGTCCTTAGAATGAAAAAAAATGCTAAAAAACTTTTTATGTATACCAAGATTATATAAACTTGAAGGTAGTATATATTCTTATCATCAAATAAGCGAACAAAGTGAGTATTTACTCAGCTTGAATTCGATACAGGAAGTTAATTCCTCATGCAGCAAACATATAGAGTACTTCCGGACTCGTGCACAATAAATGTTTATTTTATTGATTTTCACACGATCCTGCCCGACTGCATCTCCGTGGTACACTAACATCATACTTGAGTTACTTTGACACAGTTCCAAATTCTGTAAATAAGCTGTACGGAAACAACTTTATCACATCAACAATAATTATTAAAATCGTACCAAAGGCACCCTAATGTTAAATGAAGAATACAGAAACAAAAAAACTATAGTTGATTAAAATTTGGCTATTTTTAGCAATCGCTTCAGATTTGACATTTTAGGCTGTTTTTTTTTTATTTTTGACTTTTTAATTTAATTTTCGAATTAAACAACCACATCAGGTACTTTTGGTGTAACACTCGAGTTCTATAGGTAAGCTAGCTCTCGTGTGTATTTTAAATATCTGTACTGAATCTTTCCTTATATCTTTAATTAATTACAATTACCAAGGAAATGAGCACGATAATAATAAAACTATCTTTTATAAAATACTAGCCACGTAAAATTAAGTAAAAATATAGATTTCATTTTAGCGTGGTGATATATAGCCTTTAGCCATCCTCAATAAAGGCTCAAAAAATTATTACAGTGTTAGATAGCCTTCAGCCATCCTCAATAAAGACTATCTAACACTGTAAGAATTTTTCAAGTCAGACTAGTAGTTTCTGAGATTAACGCGTTCAAGCAAACAAAGAAACAAACTCTTCAGCTTTATACATTAGTGTAGATGATTTTCATCAAAATACAATAACTATTTTAGTAATTAAATTCATGATGACTACCTAAGGTCGTGGGTTCACATTTTAATACACTACAATTCCAACTTTTTGCTTTTGTTTACTAAACACTAAAAATATTGAATATTAACAAAGGGGGGGGCAGCAAATTCAGAGGGCGGTAAAATCAAACTTGGCAGACGAATACACAATTTATCATTTTAACGCAACTTTGACCACCGAGACTAAGTATATAAATTGATTTTCGCGGGACGCGTGTAGAGAGATGAAAATATAGATGATTAATAAATATAATATTCTGTGTGGTAAGTGGACAGCGATGCAGCAATTTTTGCGCGACAAAGCGGTTTCGTTAGGATCCCTTAACGTGTATACGAACACTCACCTCCACTACCCATGTTACCTTCCCTGCCCCACCGATTTCATGCTATAATGATATCCTTCTATTAGTCATCGCCATAGTGATGATGATCAATCTTATATCGTCAAACGTCTCTAAGGTTGCTAATAGTTGGTGTTTTATTAAATTACATCCTCCTATACATATAAAAAAACAGTAGTGTTACATATTCTCAGCAAGACCATATCACTCAAAGATTTTCTCCCGGCCGGTAGACCTTCTTTTATCTGTCCGATAACTGGTCTGATTCACCAATTTACCCTTACACGTTTGACAGTGCTTTGTAATTGAGATACTACTTTAATGCAGAAACATAAGGTGTAATTTTAAATGTACGACAGCGTTGCTACGAATCGATACAACGTAGCAGGCGTAGCAGTGGGCGTAGCTTATAAATATATCTGTCTCTTTTCAGAAGCTTTTCCATGCGAAAGCTACTAGGAGCAAAGGTCGGGAAAACTTTTACGAGCTTACGAAAAGTTTCAAAGACCGAGTAAGGTGATGGGAAACTTTGTAAATTCGTTAATGGATTACCTTAATATTTTAATCCAGCTTATCTATATTTCAACATCAGAAATTGAGAAAAATTCATGTTATTTTTGGTGAAATTAAACTGAATCTGTCAAATGACAGGACAAGTTCCTCGGACTATTTTGCAAAGTTTTAAGCTCTCGTTCGCACGAGAGGTTTTTTTAACGTGCGTTAAAAAAACGTTCGAATAGAACATATCGATTTCAAAGTTCATATTCACACCGCAGCGCTTTTATGACGCGGCGTTTTTTATTGAGCCTTGCTCTATACATAACGCTATACGTATGTCAACATGTAGGCTATATTTTGTACCGACGAGGCTAGAAAAGCGCCAACGTAAGGATTTAACGCAACGCTTTTTTAGCTCTCGTGCGAATGAGGGCTAAAAAGTATTTTTTTAAATTTTATCTCCTAAACCACTCGGCCACAGCAAGTATGGCCATGACAATACAGATGATATATTGTTACAGGTTCACGGAAGGTTTTGTGGACGTAAGGGAGAGAGAACGGAAAGTCAAGCGTGGAAGTCGTGAGCAAGGCCGCCAACTCATGAACAGACACAACAACGAGGCTGGAAGAAGGGTATGTCATGTCCTTTTCGTCTCTTTTTAATATTTTTGATGTGAAACTTTGACAGTTGGCGCAGTGGGCCCTGCCTTCCGCTCCGGGGAACGTGGGTTCGAATCCCGCCTCGAGTCTGGATGCATTATCTATATGTATGTATTTATATATTTCAAAAAATATTTGTGTATAACAGGCGGCTGTTACCTGTTACACAGGCATTAAGTTGTCTACCTCAGGAACAGATGTCCGTGTGTCATATAGTCCTATATACTTATTTATTTATAATGCGGTGACTCAGGTGGTCCGTTGGTTATGTGATAAAAAATAACAATCGCTAATATTACGGAAGCGATATATCGTAACCGATTTTGGAACCAAAGGTTATATATTTCGTTTATCGGAACCGAAATAATTACGTCAAAAACATTACTCCTCAGAGCATTCTTGTTATCAGTAAAAAAATTAGGCCTGGCTATTAAAATTTAAAATTTTCAAATTTAAAATTTTATAGTGTGTAAATTAAATCAAAAGGAATGACTCCAAAAGATGCAAGTTGTAACTTACCTTTTTTAATAATCAAAAGCATTTTCTCCGTTCTAACTATTTCTGAAAAGCCAACTTTGAACAGACAGCATTCACATCATCAACCTCTAGGACCGTCGACCACTGATATAACTTATCAAAATTTATCGGAATCTGTAAAATTCGAAATTTCGAATCGCACCTCCGTAACATCCCTACTGTAAGTAAATCCAATAGACACAAGCTTTGTTTTTAATGCCGGAGTCAGACAGCTCAAAGTGTTTCAACATGTTTGTCCTTGAAGACTACAAAGTTCTACAAAACTTAGCGCAGCTACACAAAGTCTCCGGCCTCTGCATGATCATTCAAATGAAGCTATGTCTGGCTCCAGTATAAGATCCCGGTCAAGCGTAATTTTTTTCAAGGTTTTACAATAAAAATTCCTGGTATTAATTTCTTCCTTTGGTACCAGGCAGTCATAAAGAAGTCGCGAGTTACGTGCAAGTGTCACGGCGTGTCCGGATCTTGCAGTCTGATCACTTGCTGGCAACAGCTGGCTTCCTTCAGAGAGATCGGTATGTATATTTTGCGAATATATAAAAACAGATTTGCACATTCCAGGGGTGTGTTCTACTCTTACTAAATCAAATCGAGCCTTTACGTGAACTAAAAATCACCCTATTTCATTGATACATGTAAATACACATCGTTTAAGATGAAAGTCGTGTTTTATCACTTTTCATACTTTGGAAAAATACTAATTTTGTTTAGTGTAAAAAAAACTGAATAAAAATATTTCCTGGGTCGTCCAGATGTCTGTATGTGTGGATTTGGCAGGATGGCGTTCGAAACGGTCAACTTATCACGTTAAAGTTTTTTTTTATTAGCTTCAGAATTACGGCGCGCTGTTTCCTATTGAAAATGGGTGTTTATTTCTTTATCGTTTCATGGTAAATAACGAAAAACTAAATTTCAGCTGAATACCCTAGCGGAATAATACTGTACTACAATAAGAGTTGTATTGAGCGCCTTCTAACAGATGGCGTTGATCGCCAAAATATAATATAATTTTAATCAATTTATTACAATTCATAACTTTTTCGTTGTAAAAATAGTTTATCTTCGTAATAATGTAATGCTTGTATATGATATTTTTAGTTTTTTTTTTTCATAAAACATTTCTGCACCTTTCTGGGTTGTAAGCAGGAAATACGTCCTTTGTGATCGGTTTTGTAGTGATTAATAGTAATATTATTGAGTAGTTAAAAGAAAGGTTTTTAGATGTTTATGGTATCCCAAAAACGCCGTGGGAACCCTGGGTATATTTTTTTCATAATTAATTTAACGGTTACCAGGACAGCATGAAGCGACAGCAGTATTAATAGAGGCCATTAGCTCCTAGAGATCAGACGCTGAGTACAAAGTAGGATCAATTACTCGGTCATGGGATGTTAGTTTGGATGTCTGCGGTGAATGGGCCCTTAATCGAGTGATTTGTGAAGAGTAATGTATTGGAGACAATTTACTCCAGACCCGCTGGCGTTTTGATTATAAAATATATATTTTAATGGTCTGACACTACCGTAGATGTTTTGGTAAATAAAATCGGAGAGTAAATACGTATACAGTAATCCCTTCTATAACACGATGCTTTTATAACGCTTTAATATATTACAGAATAAAACGCATTATATTCTGCGGATTCGTGGTCGTATAAGTATGTTGTACGACGACGACGATACGACGATACGATACGATACGACGATACGACACGACCATACGATACGACAATACGATACGATACAACTTCACGACGATAAACGCACGGACTTCAGTCCAACTTTCTACTCTTGAGCTACTGCGGTCCACCAGAGTGACTACCGCCGCCCATAGTCAACTAGACTACCAGAGTCGCAGGTGCGTTGCAGGAATTTGATCTCCGAATATATCCGGCGGTATTAATTAATTATAATTTTGTTATTTCTTTTAGAGCACAAAATTAGTACCTCAATAACCCACTAACTCAATAGTTCTTTATTGTCGAACGACCCTTTCTTTTAAAAGTGCACTGTAATCGTGTTTATGTTTTTTAGTTTTTCTTTGTCCTATTGTTTTCGTAGAAATATAAAAAAACCACTGCCATGTTGGCCTAAGCTAGAACTAATATTCTAACTCTACATTACAATATTTGTCAGCTACCGTTTTTATATCCTTAAGGCCTTGGTAGCTCAAGCGCCTAAGGATGGACTTCTAAAATCCGAAAAGGTATTCTCATTTCAAATCCTAAGGCCACCAACCTTAACTCGCGCGTCGTGCCCACTTCTATATTTGGTATAAAGGTCAGTGGCGGAAGCAATAATAAGGCTTATTATGACCTCGTGTTAAAACCTTATACGATTCCTGACTCACGTGATAATATAGCGTACTATTGTTATTTTAAAATATGACTTATTTTATGATTCGCTACTTTTCTTATACATTTAATGTACAACTAACTGTTAAATTACTTTCGGACAAATTAAATTGTGTATTACACACAACTCAAACATAATCTTTGCAAATAAAATGAGATTTGATTTGCACTTCAGAATAATTTAATATTAACCCTTCGGTTGCTTTTTTTTTATTTGACACTATACATTGATATGTAAACTATCCTATCTTTCAAGTTGGATCAAATTGGAAATGATGTGCAAATTTTATTAAAATCGATTTAGCAGTTTAGGAATCCATCGCGGACAAACAACGTGACACGTAATTTATATATATATAATTGAATTTTCTGTTGGTATACGACATACAGTAGGTACTAAAACTATCCCACAACCTGAGGCCCTAGCACGAACATTTCGAACCGTTCGAAGTCGACGAGTCGATTTTATTTAGGATACCACATTGCATAAAAGCGTGACACGATAAAGCCACTCCTAATACAAGCTTTTAATTTAAGCTTAGTAGGAGGGGAAAAGGGAATATTAGACATACTTAAAAAGTATTCATAATATACTTAAAAAAAAAAAAAATTCGCAAACACCTGTGAAACAGCCAAATTACATGGAGTAAAAAAATTGTTTCTTAAGTAGAGAGAGATAGAGGATTTTTTCTTTATATTACAAGGAGCAAACGGGCAGGCGATTCATCCCAACTTAGTTCCTAAATATTGCTAGCACGAATTAAATCAGAACTAGCACGTATCGAATCCTCAACGTTACAACAATGGTCTTTATCTTTAACTCACTTTAGACCTAAAACGTAATCGGTCAGTTTATAATTAAGCGTGCGATATGTCGAAAAAATTGTGTCAAAAAAGTTGGGTCTTTTTTGACAATTATGTACATTCCGACAAAATATACGGTTACAAATAAAATTATGCATAAAATAATGAATAATAATTAATCAATCAATGTTACCAACCTTAAATATACATCAACCGAAATTACTTACAACGGATTTAAATTGAGCTTCTTGTTAAAAATTTCGTATTTTGAATATGGCATCCCCAAATATTGTAGACGAGAAAATAGTTAAGCAAAGCGATAGTATAAATATAACAATATAACCCGAATATACAACATTATACATACACAAATAATACTAAAACAGCATTAAATGTCTTTGTAATTCTATATAATAATTGAAATACATAATATATGTAACCTGAGGCTCCAGCACGAACTTTTCGAAGTCCACGAGTGGATTTTACTTGAGTTGAAAATGTTCGTGCTAGGCCTACAGG
The DNA here is from genome assembly GCA_024363005.1 of Charaxes varanes. NCBI lineage: Eukaryota > Metazoa > Arthropoda > Insecta > Lepidoptera > Nymphalidae > Charaxes > Charaxes varanes. Next base: position 39,787,424 of record JANCMC010033613.1, read on the forward strand.
AGAAAAAAAAAAAAATCTTATAAAACAGATAGAAATTTTATTAATAACCTAAAATGAATTCATCATATTTTTGACTCCATCCTAAAGTCCACAACCGTGCCGTGACTGGCCCGTTGCCGCAGTCTGGGTGTATTAATTTATATATTTCAACAAAAAAAATATTTCTTTATAACAGGCGTCTGTTACCTATAACGCCGGCATTAAATTGTCTACCTTAGGAACAGACGTCCTAGTGTCATATAGTCCTGTATATATTGATTTATTTATCGTGGGAAACTTCTTAACACACAATTTCTCTATGGCATCATCAAACAGATTCCCCAAGAATTTATCTAAAAGAAATTGCAACTACCACCGATGAACGATGATCTACAATGCAACTGCAACACCAGAGGGACCGCAGATGCGTTGCCGGCCTTTGAGAAATAAGTATGCTCTTTTCTTGAAGGTCCCTAAGTCAGATCCGTTCGGAAATACCGAAGCAGGCAAACTGTGCAACAAGGGAATTGTGCGAGGTAAGAAATTCCTAGATAATCGCACGGTCGTGGACTTGAGGACATGTGGCTTCATTTGAATTATAATTCAATGATCATGTAGTGTGGTCGGGGACTTTGTGTAACTGAACAAAGATTTGTAGAACTTTGTAAACTTCAAGGACAAAAATGTACAAACACTTACTAGTCATTATTGCCCAAGCGCTGGTAGCACATTGTTGAGAAGGTGATTTAGCCAAGTTCAGAATGCGAAAACATAGTATTTCACGAATAGGAAAACCGTAAACCATGATTTAAAACAAACAACAAAAAAACGGCGCTTTTAGAATGTAAAAAAGTCATCTAGTAAAATATAACATACGCAATTTGGAAATTTTATTACCTTCAGTTTTAAAATAACCTTTCGGACGGCTTATTTTGGTAATCTGAAGACGCCCCGAATGTTAAAACCCTATCAAATGAAAATTGTTATTATGAACAAACGCGGAAGAATCGCAGGCATAAGCCAGTAATTTTTTTTATAAAAATCTTAAATTTTTATAAACGTACGTTGAAAGGCTGTATTAATTTAATTTGAGTTTAATTTAGAGTAATACCAACGAGACGTTATTTCACTACTGTTATTCAACCGAATTGCATGTCAAATGCATGCCAAATGTACTTATGTGTTGTGTACGTACTAATTTTAAAACGCCATTTACTATGAACGTAATAATCATATATAATATACCCGTGATCAAATATTAACACTTATTATAATAATCTATGGTTTGTTAGTTGTTTGTATTCTATTTATATTAGTATATTATCACTATAGAAGATTTGGTATATAGCCCAGTTAATTTAGACATTCAATTTTGCATAAATTCGCATATATGTAGGTGAAAATCTGGAAAAACTGAATTCAGTGACCTTTGATCTCGAAAACTTTTTTTCCAAGTCTCAGATCAATGAGGACTTATGTTTCATTTATAGTGATGTTTTCAACAATCCTACATTTTTTTGCAGTATATGAATTTATGCAATCTCACCTCTATATTTAAAACTCTCCATAGATTAGACAGAGAGATGAGTATTTTTACAATATGAGTGTGTTTGTTTTTGACTTTCTGTTTGAGACACCCATGAAAAATGACAAGAAAATTCTAACTAATTCTGCTCTTTCTTGTGTTATGTATCTATCTAGGGAAACTTTACTGGTCAATGTATTAGTTTTATATGATTAAGTTTAAGAATATCTTGTACTGTGTGTCTCTCTAAAAAATAAAATAAATAATTTGTTATTTTTATGCTTATTTTTTTTTCAAATTAAATTAAATATATGTTGAGGTCTAAAATTTTTTATATTATATACCACAGAAAAAAAAATTACACCTTACATATATAGGTACTTTAAAGTTTTATGAATTATCTATATTGTCTTGCCCGGATAGATAGACAAAGGTCATCTATTTTTAAATATTTTGAAGTAACGTCCAAATCAGCATTTTTTATATTTAAAAAGAATTATGGGGAATGAAATAAAACAAACATATTTTTAAACGGTCGAGCTGTTGAGTTTTGGAGACACTAACGAAAAACGACTGATTTTTGTCTATTATATTATTAGTAAAAGACACTAGTAAAAACTATTACACGCGTCTGTGAGTAGAGTAAGGCGATTTGAACGTGAGAATTGCAGTAGTGTGTATGCGCTATGCATGTTACTCGGTACTTTGGCAGTTCTCTGTGTGCGTTCGATCACGTTTTGCGCGGCGTGTGGAGGCCGGCGCTGAACGCGTGCAGCGTTCCACGGCCCCTCGTCACGTGTTTCGTTATTTTTATATCGCGCTTTCGCCGCAAATCACACCGTCCAACATTGAATAGTGACGGCCTTTTTCGTGATCGACGTTGATGATGTCACTGTTGCGATGATTCAATAATACGCTGAATTTGAAAATTATAAATTTTCATGATTATATGCACAAACATATAAAGAATATTTCAGACAATCAAAAATACAATAGAACATTTAAAAAATCGGATTAGTAAAGTAAAATTATATGCGTGATGCTTATTACGCAAAAACTTTTACATTCACAAGAACTTTCTGACATAAATTAATATTTGTGTATTGTAAATTACGACTGATTAAAATCGTATTACTCATTTTAAGCAGTAATTGCGGATAAACGGTTACATAGATAAGTTTCTATGAAAATTGTAAATAATGCACCTATTTTATGATATGGACGTCTCCATTATCAGCGAGTTTGAAATATTTCACGGTTATATATTAACTTTAGTTAATATTGCGAATATTGTAATAATATATGTAAAGTAAAAATAAAAAGTAAAATGTTTATTTCATAATATTATTTACTAAATGCAGATCTCATTTGTTTCAGTCTAGAAAGATACAATAACTTTAATAATATTGTGTTTTTATACATTTATAAAATTTAATATTAATACTATACTATACTATATTATATTATTAATATTATTAATAATCTATAAATAAGAGTGAAATTACTAACCATAAACGATAAAAAATAAATAAACAAGGCTTTGCCTCTATTATAAAAAAAATCAAAACCACTTAAAATATAAAATGTTAACAATTATTTTTTTTATTTAAATATTATGCAGATAGCTTATAAATTTCTTTCCATATATTTTAGTTATTAAAACTAGTATATATATACTTATGATAACGAATTTTTTTTTAATTGCAAAAGTCTAGTATAATTGCTTTGTAGTTTACAATTAACTAGCATATTTAAAGTTGTATTCTTATAAAAAGCGTAGATTCGTAAAATTAGACTTAAATAAAACGTGTTGTCCTTAATCACTCGTAAAATGTTTGTCAATATATCTGCGAAATAACGAGACTTACTTGTCATATTTAACGGCTTGTCCGTTCTCCTCCCAGTAATGAGCTGTATCCATATTCAAATTCTATCACCAAACGAAATATCACTTTGTCACCACTATCACCACGAAAAAAAATATTCGTCAACTATCTGTCACATGGTTCCCGTACTGGGCACAACACTAGTCACTGAGCACACGAATGTTACAATTATTTGCAACTATCTCATTTTAGGCTAAAAAAACTATTAAGGAAGGTACTTTTTTGTTTGTTTTCATAAGCATTGAGAGCGAAAACGTTAGCACCATAAGACGCTCACTGTGTTTCTGATCGGTTGGAGGCGACAGCGCCGGCCGGCTAGTCATGTGATTACGACGCCGTCAAAATATGGTACGGGCGCAGGAATGTGCAGGCTTCAGGGCTGTCGATATAAATTCATCACTACAACCGTACCAGACAGGTTCAATGCTACCACGAAGGGCTATTATAAACCGTGGCTTTCAAGATATAGAACATAAGTACCTAGTATCTTTCTTAAGTATTTCAAATCCTATTTAAACTTTTTGCAGACTTTTACCATCGAATTTTTTTTTTCTTACACTTTGAAAGATATACAAATCTTGGACTCAGATTCATATTTATGTTGTGGTATATATTTTTAAGAACTCCATGCAAAATTTAAATTGTTTTTTTTATTCTAAAAAGAAAAGATAACTCGCAGAAAAAATAAGTAAAATGTACCTGTAGTTTTACTGCCTACTGTAACGATTCCGTTCCTGTTTTGGTTAAATAGAAAATTATTTTTTCTTATTTAACTAAAAACAACTAACTTTTAAATTGGAATATATACTGTTAGTAAATAGTAAAGGAGGCCGTGGCCAAATTAGTTGGTGAGCATTTGAGTCGATCGCTAGGTTAACTAGCTTTTGCTGCGACCGGGTGATAGATGAGTGACCCATTCTGACACTGGTTTATATTTGATATCCGACCTCCTCCGTGTTTCGGAAGGCACGCACCGCCGAATGAACCCATCATTGTCATGACAGCAGCTCTTGCTGCGTACTGCCATTTTGCGCCGCTTACCTTTAAAATAGAGTAATATTTAATTTTACATTTAAATTGACTTATATTCTCTTTTCCCTTTCAGTTAAGTTGTTATAAAAGGTGAAACTAGAAGTAGATGCGCAGGAGACTGCTTTTTGAATGTCTATTCTTCTACCGTCAACAAGTGGAATTAATTGCCAGCGTCTGTATTTCCGAACGGATACGACTTAGGGACCTTCAAGAAAAGAGCATACTCATTTCTCAAAGGCACGCGAGAAGTTGTAGGTGTTAACATCTAATTAATAAAATTTTACAACAAGCTCGTGCGGCGTCTAACGATAGTTCGTAGGGTATCATTGTCCGGAAACTTTGTTAAATTGGAAAACGTACTACCTCCGTTTTCTCTCTACTAAAGATAAAACTTTATCAACAATTACGACTCGAATAATATAAATTGCAGAATCCTAAACATTCCTATTAAATCTTAATCCCTTCCTCTGTATGAACTACAATTGTGCCAAATTCCATACTCCTCCGTTTGCGAAATTTTCGTAAAAGTTTTCGCTTATAAATCAAAATTTTGTCTATATTATTATTGACACTTGCGATTTTTCGTATGAAACTCTGAATATAATTGAAATTAAAAGTATTATATGTGTAAATCTATATCTAATATTTATAATTCCCGTATCACAGTGTTTGTTGACCCAATCATTATTAAAAATTTTGTGCATATTTGCAAGAATCGGTTGTAAACAATTTTTGACACCCTCTTAGTGATAAGGATGAACATCCGAAAGAGCGGAGATAATTTCAGATTGGACATGTCTTATCCACTTTTACCTTACTGAGCTATATTCTATAATATTAAAATAACTCCCTTCCTTAAATCAGGTAGTACTACTGACCCCCGTAATATTGGCCTATTTCTGTACTACCAACGTTTTGTAAACTTTTTGAAAAACTTATCTATAAGTTTTAAAAAAGTTAACTTTTCAAAGTGGACAACTACTTAGTTGTCCACTTAGAAAAAAATAATTTATTACATGTAAAACAGTTTGGTTTTACACGGGGTCGCTCAACAACCGATGCCTGGGAGGAATCGTATGACGCTATTGGTGTTTTCTGTGATTCGTCTAAGGCTTTTGATAGTGGCTAAGTTTATGGTTTTTTCGTCTTCAACGCTATGGACCCGGCACCCGCACGATGAGTCCATAGAATACTAAGAAATTTGTCTCTCTTCATGACGCTTGTAAGTAACTAGCTGTGCCCGCAACTTCGTCCGCGTAAAGTTAGGTAAAAAATAGATTCACTATTAATTTAATTAGAGGTAGCGCCATGCTTGTAGCCGAATTGGGCCGGCGCGCCCGGGTACCAGTACCTATTTCTCACATGAAATCGGCGTGAAGTGGCGGCAATGCTGTCACGTCTAGTGATGGTGTTGTTGTCGCGTTTCGTTCGACGAAACGCGACAACAACACCATCACTAGACGTGACAGCATTTCCGCCACTTCACGCCGATCTCATGTGAGAAAGAGTACTGGTACCCAAACGCGCCGGCCCAATTCGGCTACAAGCGTGGCGCTACCTTAATATTACTTAATATTACAAAGTGACATTAATCGGGTCCCCCTGTTTTACGTGCCTTCCGAAACACGAAGGAGGTCGGATATCAAATATAATAGAATGGGTCACCCATCTATCACCCGGTCGCAGCCAGAGCAACTTAACTTAGCGATCAACTCAAATGCCGACCACTAAAAATAAAAGAGAATTTGATAAATTATAGGTGGTGTCTAATTTTATCGTTCTCAATTAATGCTGAAAGAAATTATGAAGACATTCTTTAATAAAAGACTTTATTACAATACTTATTAATTTAATGAGGATTTGAGAAAGAGTGCACAATTGGTGTAATATGGCTTGTTATCTATAAAGGGTACAGTCTATATAAAAATGTGTCTTGTTTCTAGTTCATGCCTTCATACAAGGCTTTGATACCGTGGTACAGGTGTTGAAAGATATAGCACGTTTTGTATTTCAACTCTCTGCTATGTGAATACGAGAGAAAAATGGTTAACGAGAATCAGAAATGCACAAGAAATAGACACCCTCAAAATTTACGCAAAATCATTTAATTCAAGGGGGCGTCGGACGAAGTCGTGGGATAAAGCTAGTGTTCATAATAAACATGTATTTTCGACCCAGAATACAGCGAAATCTACGGTTTATATAAACCAGGTGTTAAGTCTGGAAATATGACAGGTTTTTCTCTTCACACCTGGAAGACAATACAGGCATTAAGTTGTCTACATTGCGTTTAAAAATTCTATGAATCTGTTCATTTATTAGAAGGTAGCCGATTCTCAGACATACTGAATATACATATAAAATTTCATAGAAATCGGTCAAGCCGTAACGGAGGAGTATGGTAACTGTTGCGGTCCGCCGTGATGTAGGGTTTTCTTGTTAAGAAAACCAAATTTTGTAGCAGACTATTTTATTTCTCTTTTGACACTACATATATATGCAGAAAAACAAAAGATTTAAAAAGAACAAATTTAAAAAATATAGAAAAAAGTAAATTTAACCAGCCAGTCCGCAACAGTAACTAACATAGAGCAGCCCAAATTGGCGTCTCCTTCCACCCATTAATACGAAGGACGAGTTACTCAAGTAACTGCCCTAAACATACAACCGACCGAAGCGAGCCCCAGAAAAATGTGAACAAGTACATATGTACGTCATGAACTTGTCGGTATTTCTAATTGGGGGCGGTAATCGGTGAAACTGAAGCCGTACCAATTACCTAGCCAAGAATAATTGAACAATGAATGCTACAGATACAAAGAATGATTTAGAACACTGTACAAGACTAATGAAGAAACCAGAATTAGTTGAACTAAGAGCAAGTTTTAAGTATTACAGACTTTTAATCTGTAGCTTAAAACGTGTCCACCGTTTTACTAAATTCATTATCAACCACACTCTGTATCGTAAAATTGTTGTTCAGATTTGATTCAGGTCATAATATTATTGTGCAGACTTAATAATATAATTGATAATGTTCAGAAAAGAAAGCGCAACTATTTTTAAGGAATGTAAGTATAAGGCTATGCGCCTTTTAAATCTTGTTTGGATTATGTCTCACTCACCTTACAATCCATAACTAAGTTTCCAGAGGGTGGATCTATTAACTATCTTTCCGCGCTAGAGTACGTCATATTAACTGAGACCGCTGTAATTACTAATGAAGAAACCGCAGTGAGCGTATTTTGGGCATTGTAGATTTTTATTCTGTGGTTCAGGATATGTTTATCGTTGTATTGCTGTATTAGTAAAATAATCAAGCCAGGATGTAAAAAGCTTTATTCCACTAAAATTTAGGATAAAATTTTATAGAAATAATAACACATATATAAGATAACAAGAATTACTATAGCAACCATACCCAGAGTGTATAAATTATATATCATTCTCCCCCTCCAAAACGTAATGCTTAAAATGCTCTGGTAGACGTTTAAGACGTGTAGAGCGCCTCAGACATTCGTCTCTTTGATCTTCTACTAGAGATTCAGAAGTGTCCTCGTTAACGATTGGTTCAGTATCATCGTCGTTATCATCAGACTGAGATGGCAGTGGCGCCAAATGTCTGTTAGAAATTGCGCCTTCCCTCCCATCTGTATATCTTACAAAAGAGTAGTTTGCGTTACTTAGTAGAAGTTCTCCTTCTTCTACGAAGGGACCAAATTTTGAATTTCTAATATTCCTTTTTATTAAAATAGGTCCTGGAGTTGTCAGCCACGCAGGTAAGGATACTCCGTTTGGAGTTCTTCGGGAATAATTGAACATTCTTTCACGTGGAGTCATATTTGTAGCGGTGCCTAATAAAGATCAAATAGAATGCAAAGCCAAAAGCATAACTCTTTCCCAATCCGTGATATCTAGTTACTTGCTTTTAAGACTCAGCTGAATAGTTTTCCACGATGTCCCATTCAGTCGTTCTACTTGCCCATTACTTTGAGGGTTATAAGGTTTCGTCCTATTGCAAGCAATTCCAAGGGAGACAAGATATTGAGTAAGTTGTTGTGACACAAAATAATTCCTCTATCCGAATGTATATACAATGGTGTTTCAAACATAAAGAAAACTTCGGCAATTAATTACAGTATTTTACGTCATGTCTTTACACGCAAAAGCAAAGGGAAATCGGCTAAATTCATCGATTATAGACAATATATATTTATTTTGCGTTTTTGATGGTAACGGTACCTTAAAATCAATGTTAAGTATTTCAAAATAAGCAGTAGCTTTAATAAGCAGGCCGTTGGATTGCGCGTACCTCGGTTTGATATCAGAGCATATACGACAACCGGCAGTCGTTTCACGAATATCATTTATTGAATATGGAAGATTCTTTGATCGTACCCAGTGATACATTCGTATAATACCTGGATGGCATAAATTATTATGCAAATGTTGTAAATTCCTTGTGTTCATTCGGGAGCATACTAGGGTCAGAGCGACAGCTGCTTTATTATCCTTGTCCGGGTGATACATTTTATAATACTTAAAGCATGATAGTTGTAGTCTCCAACGCTCAATTTTCTGTTTTTTTTTTTATTTTGCTCGAGTGAGTTTGATTGAACATGATACTGATTGTTGATCCGTTATTAATAACGGATCAACATTCAGTATCATGTTCAATCAGAGAAAATGTTTCCCGGTAAGATAATGACGCCATTTGCGAAGAGCTTCAACTTTAGCAGCAGCTTCTTTCTCAATTGACGATTGTCCTTTCTCACAGTCAGTTAAAGTGCGAGAAATAAATGCAACAGATTGGGCTTCTTGTGTAAAAGTAGCTGCGAGTGCATTTTCTGTGGCATCTGTTTCTACAACAAACATAGCACTATCATCAATAGCAACCAATGTAGCCTTAGCTATATCTTTTTTTAAGATATTGGAATAGATTTATAGCTTCATTTGTTTGTGGAAATAAATTTACAGAAAGAAGAGGTTTAATTCTTTCTGGAAAGTTTTGTATCCATTTTGAATAATGAGCGAAAAGTCCTAGTTCACGTTTCAATGCTGCAAAATTTAAAGGAGTTGATAGATCAACTAAGGGTTTTAGCCGATTTTCATCTGGCTCGATCTTGTTGTTTTTGTGAATATATCAGGCCGCTTATTAAAAACATATATTTTTGAATTTTGAAATAAATGTGAACGCGCATGCGTGATAGAGAGATTCGGCCGTTACCTTAGCAACAAGAAGAATATAAAAATTAACAATGTGATCTCTTATACTTAACTGTATATATAGTGTATATATTGTATATAAATATGTGGTAGGAAGAAATGTGGTGCTTTATTTACTTCCCCACACAGTACACGAGTCGAGATTTTGGTTGAAAGTATTACCTTCTGCAAATTTAGCCACTCTTTTGAAGAGATAAACTATCACTGCCTCTATTTGCTTGCGCCTTAGAGCTAAAACCACTGAACCACATCGATGTAAGTGTGTGTGGTGGATTAGCCAGGACGTCATGGTCTCTCATGGACGTCATCCAGCAGGCCCTTTATCACCGTCAACGAGCCGGCTGTATTAGAGCCGAATTTGCCGGGATGACCCGCGTACCGTAGAAATGTGGGAGGTCGTTAGTGTGGGACGCTGCTTGCGTTGATACGCTAGCGTCGTCTCGCATAAACTCGTCCTCTATTTCTGCGGGTACGGCAACCTTAACTGCTTGGTGCTATTTTGCAGATCCGAAAATGTTTTCAACTTCATCGTATGACAGGTTTGTTAGCCATATTGTGCATTTATTAATATACTTACAACTCCTTGACCCCCGCAATGTTTATTTACAAAATAAAATAATTATGATTATTATGTGTAGGTTACATAACATAATATCATTGAAAGACGAAAAGTACTCTAAGAGATACATATTTTCGCGTCTTCTGTATGGATAAAAACTCTATAATCGAGAAACTGTAGTTGTCACAACACAGATGCGCGACTTCCCACAGAAGTTTTGGTAGGCTTGGGTCCCACTGTTTTACATGCCTTCCGAAACACGGAGGAGGTCGGATATCAAATATAAACCAGTGCTAGAATGGGTCGCCCATCTATCACGCGGTCGCGCCCAGAGCAACTTAACTTTGCGATTGACTCAAATGCCGGCCACTGATTAAGCCATGACCTCCTCTTTTCCTTTTTTCCTTTTGTTCCATTTGTGTGTAACTTTATTAAACGTAACAAATTCAAATTATATATATAATAGATATTCTATTATTTCGCATCTCTGTATTACTGTCAATTTTGTGGTGTCCTCTAACCTTTTTTAGGCGCTTTCTGTAACGAGGGTATTATTGTTATATTTTTGTACAAGGACAAAATATAATAATTGGGCAGGATGTTATTATTGATATATTGGATTTGAAAGAGGATATTATTTACACAACGAGAAAATATAATAATGAGCACCCTCACATTGTTACGCCTCCCTACATCATCAAAACATAAATATCAGTAGGTGTTTTGGTTCTTATGCCAGAGCCAGATGTAGCTCAAAGTGTTTGTACATTTTTGTACTTGAAGACTACAAAGTACTACTAATATTTGCGCAACTACATAAAGTCTACGTTTGCTTTCCATGTCGATCTTTATTACTTATACGCTTTATTGTACACCACAAAAGAAGTTAACTCATAATAAGGTTCTGGCAAGAAAAGAGGTATGAAAGGCGGTGTTATCGCTGAAGAGCGATTTCACTTCTTATATTAGTAGCACGGGTTAATAGTTTTGTATCACGGGAGCCCGTGATACAAAATTTGTAGTCACTAAAGAGTTGTGGGGATCTATTGGATTACGTCTGTGCAAAAATGATAAAAAAAGGTTATGTTAAGGTATGTTCATGATATTGATAACGTCTGGAGTAATTATGCGTGTAACATCTTTCCTTTGATAATCCCTAATAATAAAAAATATATAAAAATGAATCGCAAAATGTGTTGGGTGGGCATTTAATGTTAAATAAATAAATAAAGGTGATATACATTTGAAAAATGTTTTATTTTATTCGAACATATGTAGCCTTAAAAAAAAAACAACAATGTGAAGGTTAGTCGTGGGACAATGTGCAGCAAAACATTTATTTCGTTCCGATTGCTGCCAAACTTCGGAAAGTCACCCGCTGAGCTCATAATAATTGCTTAAAAGTCTTATCAAAATCGGTTAACCTTACGACTAGTATCACAAAGTGACATTAATCGGGTCCCCCTGTTTTACGCACCTTCCGAAATACGGAGGAGGTCGGATATCAAATATAAACAGTGCTAGAATGGGTCGCCCGTCTATCACCCGGTCGTAGCAAGAGTAACTTAACCTAGCGATCGATTCAAATACCGACCACTGATTAGGCCACGAACCCCTCATCACATAAAGAACGCTCTTTGATACTTAACGCCGCAACTCGGCTAGTTATGAAGGAATATAAAGACGTGCAAGTCCGTACGGTGACTTTGCAAAAGAAGTCTCTGCCTTCCGTTTTCGTTGTTGTTGTTCGTCTTGGGGGCGGGGGGCCGGGGGGGGGGCGGGGGGGGGTTATTATTTAATATTATTTTTGCTTTATGTTTAGGACTGTACCGAGGACATCCTTTTTTCCCAATCCAAGTTTCGAGTCTTTCAAAACAACAATACCATGGTCCTTTTTTATCAAATTAGAATTTATATACTTGTACTAAATTAGATTTTTTAATCACTTGAAAAGAGTGGACTGGTTTAGCTCTGTATAGAGGAGAGTGGCATAAGAACGGGGAGGCCTTTGCCCAATATCTTTAAAAACCGTTAAATGATGGAAGGGTAACACCAAAATACGATATTGTATGACAACTGGAACTGGGTCAAAAGCCTTGTGCCATCACATCTCAAAATAAAAAATATTAAAAAAAAAATGCTTTTTTTTTCAACTTATTTAGAAAACATGCATAAAATTGAAAAAAGCCTAATATCAAGAGAGATGGGGTTTTGAAAATGTGCCAATCTGTAACAAGGAGAGAGGGAGGGCGAAGTTAAAAAACCAATTTTTTTTTTAAATATTAGGAATACTTTCTAGGTATGTCTAATATTGATGACTTGTACTTAGCAAATGTGAATTTATATCTGAAAATAATTGTATTCATTTCAAATCCTCCGTTATTTATATTGGAATACAATAAATCATATGTACATAAAACTTTTAACTCTTTCCAAAAAAACGCCAGATTCAATTGTGTTTTGAATCATTTCATACATACTTATAGAAGTTTGATGCCTCACATTGCGAAGTTATTTATTCCTTAACTAATACTCGATGATTAGAGAAATTATTTGTACAGTTTTGATAAATCGATTCGATAAAGACCCGAAAAAACTCCGGAGGGAAGTTTCTTAAGATAGGAAGTTCATTATAAGAATGTTCAGCAGGGGGTAAATTTTGAAATCATTCAATAGATGAAGTCGGTAGGTCACTTAAGTGAACCGCCAGTCTGTTTGCCCGTTGTTATATTAAATAAGTTTTAAGTTAAAAAAAAAACACATTTTAAAAATCTTTTATTCAAATCTATATCACTAAATACAAAGTACTTGTCAAGACAAATCAAACGAGTCCAAACTCATGGTGGTTATACCATTTTATAATGGAGTTCCTATGGCCTCCTTCCAGCTCTATCATTATATCAGCTCCATTTATATATGTGTATAAATAAATTAATAGAATAATTATTCTTTGCCTGCTCAGACTTCCACGTCATCCTGGTAAGTTACAATATCGGAATAATATATTTCCATTTCTTTCAATCGTTGAGGTATCGAAGCTATAAGTAATAATTTTGAAAATCGTCAATAAACTTATTTAAACGTACTAGAAATGGCCGGCTGGTCGAAATTCGGCCACAAATCTTTATATTCACGTATTCTACGCTTATTTAAAGCTATTTACGAAATTAGTATTCACAATACAACGGCATTTGCCAATTTAATTACAGTAAATGTCATAATTAATGTTATTTAGTGATGATTGTCATGACTATGGTTGGGCACGTTTCTATAATCATATGTATAAATGTGTGTATAAATCGTTCGACGTTGGTGTGCGTGCGATTTTATTTTAATAATTTCATATAAATATAAAGCATTTTTCAAAAAGTATTGAAACCCGCACACCATCATCTATATAAACTAGTTTTATGCAAAGTTTTTACTTCACGTTCACTTCACAATATATAGTTTTTTAATTGTATGCATTTTTTGGAATTGATAAAGAATAATAATTTAAGAATAAACCTGGCCTCTGACAATACTTCAGTAAAATTGTCTAAGCTGACGAATGTAGTGGCATTATTAAATAATTCAGTAAATTGCAATCATGCCGGTTCCTCATTGAGCTCTCTAGACCCAACTAATTGGTGCAAAGGATGTGAGCTGATTGCGGATTGTTATCTGGGAACCGACGCGGGCAAGTGACGTGCCATCTTGTCTGACTCACGAGCCTGTTCTGTAGCCACCGTTACACTTTGCCTTAATTTAGAAGCACTAGCGGTCATCAAAGCCTAGATAAAAGGTTCTGTAGCAATTATTCTTTGTTGCACTGTTGGTAGAGCTGTCTTACTCATCACGTTGTCAGGGGAAGCTGTAATTTTTTTTTTGACGATAGCTCGCCATTTTTTTCTGCTGCCCGATAATTTAGCAATTATTTCATGCTAAATATTTAAGATTTATTTGGTTTTCTTCTTCACATTTTTCTTTCTATTACTCATGCTTGCCTAATAATACTTGATTTTCGTTATATTGATGTTTAATAAAACTTTTTTTTACTGTTAGTTACTTTGGTTCAAGTGGAAAATTCCAATAGTGATTATTATTTTTACATTTTATTTTGTCCATCATACACAATTTGTATGATTTAGTATAACGCTATCGTTTTACACGTGGGCCGCGTCGTTACTTAAAGGGTATTTAGGTATAACATTTATACGTCTGTATAGTGATCAGTCAGTTACGAACTTTCTCAGTACTCAATAGGGTTTGGTTCGCGGCTCTTTAGTGGAACGTTCGGTTCTCATAACAATTACCGATTTTCGTGTGAAACTTTCTGGTTTATTGTAGGATTTTATCGACAGTTAGTTTACATACATTTTTCCGCTATCGGTTCACAACTTGGACCTAGTCGTAATGTTATGTGTATTGAGCTATAATATAGATATACGTGTGTATAGTCATCGGCGGGTTACGAATCTTCTCAGTAATAATTGTCGCTTCGCTGTTCAGTGACGGATCAAGGAACGTTTTGAGGGTTTCTTGTGGTTTTTGTGTGCCAGTTTTGACCGAAGCGTTGTAGGAAGGTTACAATTCTAGCGTCGATTGTATCTATTTGCTGTATGGTAGACGCTGTTCGATAAATATTGAGGTCAGTGTTTTTGTTTACCATCCACAAAGACAAATTAAAGTTCAAATAATATTAATTACTAGCAATCAACTTCATTTCGTTGTATATCTATAAATAATTTTTATTAAGGGACCTGTTATCAATTTCAATAGACTTGCATGCTTGTTGTTTATGTTTTCTGAATTTTATCTTATTAACTACAGTGCAATTGTAATTACTTTGCGCCAATACAATGACGATTTCGATTATGGCGAAATTTTTTTTTAAATTTTGTTATTAACGAGCTTCTGTGCAAAATGTAAATTTATAAGGCTACTAAAATTATTCGGTAACGCATGTCTTATGTGGTGGTGAATACCCTATTATTAATCAATTGGTCACGTAATTCCATTGAAGATTGAAAAAGCGCAGTTCTCAGTACTTATAGCTGTTGCCATAATTTTATTAAATTTAAAAGACTTTCATAGTAATAGGAGTATGATTTAAATGTAAGCCTCCCCTTTTCCCCGCAATATAAATATTTACATAATTTAACAACAAAATATCTCAAAGATGCTCACGGCAATATCTCATCGTATAGTCTACTAATTACTAGTTGACCCAAAGCTGCTTTCAGTTTCTTAGAGGTCATAATTTAAATATTTTTCTTTCCTTCCACCGGCAAAATTGTAATGCAGTCATAATTTATTATTATCCGACATTCTGAATTTCCTCTTTCACTTTTGAACTGCAATCTTTTTGAACGTGGGGGAAGTAGGTATTTAATATTTTCTCGAATTATTTACATTAAGTGGCTTTAAGCATATACATTTAGTTGATTGATATATAACCAAGTATAAAATAATGTCTTTTTCGAAAATAAAAAATAAGCCAAGAGTATACATGAGGAGCCTTAGTTATGTAATTGATTTCAATTATTCCTGTATAATATATTATAGAAATTACTAAGTAATTAAGAAATTTATGAGTTAGTATTGTTGCCTACCTATTTCTTTATTAAAAACACGCCACATTTCGCCTAAGATTGTTTCACGGCGTATATTATCTGCTACATTGGATCGCAAATGGTTTTCAAGAAATGTTTTCACAATATATACAATAATCCACTTAATAGATCTGTGATCTTACCTCTATCAGCATTAAATGGGTGAATAATAATAAGTACGATCTCAACCTCGCCCAATGCTACTCGAAAAAGTTCTTGCTCTTGCTTCTTGCATAATACCTAATGCAATATTTTATTTAAGCCATTATAAACTGATACAAGGTCTAAAATAACAGGTCGTAGTAACTTTATACTCTTTCTCTTTGTTAAAGTAATAAAATAATAAACAAATGATTATAAACTAGTAATTGCGTGGTAGGTGCTTTAATATATATTCAGTTTTACGGACCGAAAAAACATCCAAATTAATTGATGATCAGGATTTAGGTTTTATATATACGTATGTAAAAAAGGTTATGGTTAAGTTAGGTAATAGTTAGGCATTTTGGCTAACCGAAAACATTTTTCTTTTAACATAACTAATATATATATATACAGTTTTACTGACCGAAAAAAAATTCCAAAATAATTGATGATAAGGATTTAAATTCCAAATATACCTACGTATATAAAAAAGCATTTTGGCTAACCAAAGTCATTTTTCTTTTTAAATAACTAATAATACTCTGCTAAACCTTTGCGAATATTTTGCTAAACGTTGATACGATTATTAATTACATAAATTAAAATTAAAATCTCAAAGTAGTCTTGTTGTTGAATAGTTCACCAATATGAAGAGAAAAATATTATTTTAAAAGCACAAACGCATTATCGTATTAATCGAAAAGTGAACTACTATTTATATATTCAATATAACCAGTTTTTGAAGAACCGTTACACTCAGATACAAAAACGTGAACAGCCGGATCGTTATGAGTGCAAGAACATAATTCGAATGTATATGCGATTGTAATTTAACGAATCTTTCGAAAAAGACGAACCGAGCCTGTAGTGAAACCTTCCTACAGGCCCAAAAGATGGATCTAAAATATGTACGCTTCTATTCGGATGAGATTTCGCGGAACACAGACAGTTAAACTTAGAGATTATTTGTCAATCAAAATCTAGTGTCCCCTATTATATATTTAAATGTGATTGCATATTCGTGCCCTTTTAGTGTCACCACCGTTGTGAACTTTCTCCGACTTTCATCAACGTACTGGTACAGCATAAAACATTATTTTTATTTATATATACACTATTTAAATGAATTAAAATTTAATGGCGTATCTATGGCTTCTTAATAGTCCTCCATATACAGTATATAAAGTAGTAAAAGTAGTTCTTAGTGTATATCTCATAAATAACATTCTCAGAAAGGGAATATACATACATATCAACATTATCTGTACGCAGACATATAGTTCATACAGTTATGCATACGGTTCCTTTAATATATAAAAAAAAAACTCGCATATATTACAAGGCTTAGCATATTTGATTTACTTAAAAAGTATGCGGTAAATCATGGGGCATTACCCAGTTAATCACAAATGTGCATTTGATATCAGGGGAATTACGAATTGAATAATTTATGGCTCTATCATAACTGTTTAAATGGCATGTTAGAAAAATTATATGACTTGCAGGTACGCAGAAGCGGGGCTGTATCAAGCGGGCAACATTTCATCATCGTCGGGCGCCTCCTCAGGCTCTCATCCCGCATCACCGCTTCCACACTCGCTCTTCACCCACGAACCACTCTACCAGTTCTACAACGCCGCTAAAGTTGAGGTAAATCGAGATCACAGTTGAATGAACATTGTATATTAAAAATTAAACTTTTAAAATTGGTGCAAAATTTTGAAATATCTTGAAAAACATTTCATTTCTTGTTTAGATTTCATAAAAGCTACTAGATAGAGAGTTACACTAAGGTCGCTCGACCTCCACTATCAATCGGGCAATTTAAACAGATTTAGTTCAATTTGTGAACTACTTTATTGGTTATTTACAATTGGTTTTGCAACTACTATTTCAATTTAGGTTACAGTACAAATAATGTTTTATTAAGTCAAGGTAAATTTTTATTAATCACTTTTTTAAAGCGTAGTGAATATAAGGAATCGTACAATCTTCAGTTCGTTTATGTCGCCTGCAGAATTTTAACATCTCTTAGGTTTTTCGATGAATAAATAGGTTGATACGCTTCAAAAATACATGCGTTTTCTATTATTTTGAAGCATTATGCAGAACAGGAGCACCATTATCATTTCATAGCAATTTTCTGAACTCCTTATACCCGAATAATTTTTTAAAATAGAAAAAAATTGCTTTTCTTATCACACCACCGAAAAAACTGACTCGAGACGACTCTACATTCAATTCTATAATAACAATTAATTAATTTGTAACATTACGATAATGTACATGATAATTGAATTCGTCAGTACAATTGTTCAAAACAAACAGTTTTATCTGAAGTGTTAATTGGACAACTAATTACACCTGATAATTGTATGCGACCTTGCCGCCGCCATTTAAACTTGACCTTAGCTGCGCCGTATTAATGTTTTTATGCTCTATTACAATGGTATCTTTTTTAGTATTTTTTATGGATTTTAATGTCTGTTTGCTGGTGACTCACATGTCCTATGACACATGTCTTTTAGCTCGAATGTATGGTGCTTCTTTAAAGGATATTAGGTTATTGCTTAATATTAGTTTTCGTATATTATACCTAATTATTAATTTTGTGTTCACTGTATCAACTGGACTGACGAGCTCCTAAGTCGATTCCTGAATTTTGCATTTCCTGTCTCAAATATGCGTATTTTTGTCGTTAGGCGTCATCCATAAATGACATCGCACAAATTTTATGATTTTTTTAATTTCCCTACATGTTATCATTTTCGAAATCCCCCCCTTGGTATGACGTCACAATTATTTTCAAGTTTAGCGTAAATTAAAAATATTGAAAATAAAACAGCAGTTTCAATTTTTTTTCATGTTCGTTATTTGGAAATGTGACATCACAAAGCTCTTGCCCACCCCTGCGGTTGTTACATTTTGGTTATATCCCACCCAACAACAACCAACAAGGGGAGGGGCCCCTTAACTTCGTGACGTAATATATACCTTACATTCAAAATAACGCGTATTTTGACAGTTGATTCTATAACCAGGTCGTAAACATTCATTTTAAAATTTCTATCCAAATAATCGTTGTTTCTTGCTTGTCAGTCGGCGTGTCGCGAGACCGGCGACTCGGATTCTGACGCGTACGAGGTCGGCGGAGGCTCCATTGGAGGAACCAGCACCACCTCGTCGAGACCCTCCGCCATGGCGCTCGTAGCCCCTCGAGGTCCGGCGCGCACGCTGTGGTGCGAAGTACCCGAGGTCGTCAACTCCTCTGTGCTCAGTGAGTATTCAATTTTATAACTGCCATCAAAGAAACAATTATCCGCCACTTTTGTTGTACAACTTTCTTTCCATTATTTCCTAACAATACTGCGCCCAAATCAAAATAGTCGTAATATTCAAAATGCGTAAATTATAATGGCATAAAAGTTATTAAAAATACCACTATGTATAAATTCCGCAGGAAAGCCCAGCAAATGAGTCTGGTGGCCCCAAAATTTTTGGACGCAACATTAATTTAGTACATTTTGGTACAATTTATATTGTCAAAATACGAAGCGAAGGGAACCGTACTTTTATATGGCAATTAAATTTTATGTCTGTCTTTTTTATTCGTTACGTTGATTGATATCATCATAAAGACATTCAATTTTATGTCATAAACATTCCAAATGCAGGTCAAAATAATAAAATTTCGTGTGCTTGTTTACTGAACTTTATTCTGGCATTAGTGCATATTTATAAGAAAATACACAGACGTTAATAGGTTATTAACTATATTGCTCTATGTTTAATATTTCTACCGATATATATGCCCTATATGTGAGACTGGAGTGCGTATATCTCATAGAGGTTTGTATAATTCTTATTCTTCAATAATCTAAAATTGGCGCAGGTTCACTAGCGCCAGCTCAGAAACGATTACAAGAAGCGAAGTTCGAACTCCTCACCTCTGAAGCGTCGTACCTGAATTCATTGAACGTCCTAGAGGCTCACTTTATATCACACCCCGCCTTCCGAGACCCGCATGTGTTGCCACGTGAAGACTGGGAAATACTGTTTTCAACAATATTGCCAGGTAAAAAATTAAAATATATCCTGTAAGAACTACAGCTATATTAAATAACATTTTTATTTAATCTTGCATTGGAGTATATTAACCAGTATGATCAATATATTTATCTATTGATCATATTCAACTCAGCTTATCTAGATATGTTTAAAATTCAAAGTATCGCCTATTTCTGCATATTTGTCATGGTAAGTCGAGCACCGCCTATTTTTACTTATCAGAAGGGTCGGGCCTATATACCTGAAATATTATTTCAGTACATTTTGCCTTTTAAATGTAATAATATTTGATTCTAAAAAAAACCACTAATAAAAAATACTGGATATGACCAGAAATACGTTTTATTTGATATTTAAATATATCCTGTCGTTATTTGTAGTTCGCAAATGCTCCCAACTGCTAATGACTGAGCTGGAGCGATGCTGGCAAGAGAACATCCTGCTGCAGGGCATCTGCGACATCGTGCAGCGTCACGCGCAGGCGCGCTTCCACGCCTACGTCAAGTACTGCGAGAACCAACCGCTCATGGTGAAAGCGCTGCAGCGCTTGAGGGAACGCGCGTCTTTCGCTTCAGCTCTCAAAAGGTATCTAATATCTATAGGTTTAAAGTTGGCTGTAGCGAGTACGTATGATATTATGCCTCATAGTATGGCTTTCTACAACTCTACCTTCTATCCCCGGGCGAAGGCCCAAAGGCACGCCGAAAATAAGGTGGTAAGGTTTAGTGTTAAATGAAGAAATTATAGCTATCAAAAACTGAAGTTAAAGACGGGGCGAAGTGGAGAGAGAAAATTAGGAAGGCTGACCCCCCCTGTTATACACATTTTCTTTTTGTACAAAATATATAAATACATGTATATAGATAGTAAACCCAGATTCGAAGCGGAGATGTCCATGGGCGCCGGTAGGCACTTCGGTGCCTGCTGCCTGCTCGTCTGCCCCCTTGTAACATAAAAAAAAAGAATGTGTTGGTAAGCATATAACTCAACAACGCCTGGACCAATTTTACCAACACTGTTTATTAAATGTCCGTTGAAGTCCAAGGATGTTTTTTACGGCGGGAGAAAATCTAATAATTGCCGGGGAAACCATAAAAACATCCCTTTTCTTTTACCATACTAACTTTTTCTAACTAAAATGTGGAATCAAATTGAACTTTATTGCTATTCTATAAAGTCCATATTAAATTACAAGTACTCACTGTTGTCTAAGCAATGTATATAGTCTTGATGTCTATAGTATTGATGCAGTTTGATCCGGATATGGCCGCGTCAATCTGAAATCCTTTGTCTCCTTAGAGACCTTTGAGGACGTTCTCTAAAACTAACAGACAGGTATGAAGAAAGCCAGCCAGCGGTAATGATGTTCTCCGATCTTCAGAAAAAGATGGCACTTGAGTAAGAAGAATTCTAGCTACTAGATTACTCTATAAAACAGTTAATTTACAAAAAATCCACCCGTAGTTTTTGTAAACAACTCTTTAATTGTTAACGGTTTACATATAAGGATTCCCATTGTAAAAAGAATGAAAGCTCATCCCGGAGTTAAACAGAATTATTTACATGCGACATTTCCTTCGGGACTGGCGTTATTTGCTTTATTTCTGAAATATTTATTACAATTGTTCGGCCGAATGTCGAGATTTCGCTTCAGTTGTGGAAAATCCTTTGATACCTGGAATTTATTTGTACATCGACCTAATAATATATTATCAGGATGTTGAATATAGTTCATTAAATACAATTTATAATGGAGACCTAAGAACATATATAATTAATTTTTATTCCATTAATGAAGAGCCTAAACCGCACGAAATTTTGGTAACTGATGCCTTCTACAATGTAGGCAATCAAAAAGAGACTAACTGCTTCTCATTAAAAGTAATTAAACGTATAACGACATTTTTTTAAAACTATAATGTACTCAATAAAGGGTTCTTAATCTTAAATACAAAAAATGTTAAACAATTAATATATGTATAAAAGGTACACCTTAAAACTCGTCATCTATCTATTATTAGATTTAACACAATGTCAAAGAATAAATCACATATTTCAAAAAGTTTACACTTTTTCCAAATAACTCCACCCAGCGCTGTAAGCAAACAAATCAGGTACGCTACAGATAGCTTCATGTACCGAAGATACACGTCAGGTCAGCCAGAACTTGTCCACTGGCTGCCATCCAAATACATCTCAATTTATTGGAAAATATCTCGCCCTGCGAGCTCGCCTTTATACAAAACATTTTTCAGTTAATCCGGAAATTCTTTAAATAGATTTTGAAATAAGTAACTTCAAAACTTTGTATTTCACATTTGAAAACTATTCTGAATTTTTGAAGACGTAAGTTTTATAGAAATCTTATAACTTTAATAAAGTATCCACATAATTAGGCGGCAATAGAAAATCATGAATACAAAAATCTAACCTTACAAATCATATGAACTATATACATAAATCAACCATTGCTACCATTAATTAAAAAACGACTCACAAAATAAAAAAAATTAAAATGATCGAAAGACCAAAACTGGCAGATGCAAAATTATTAACATAACATTTTATTTCATGAATATTTTTACACAAAATTAGAAATTTCAGAGACGTTTGATAGTGGAAAGGTCAGATAAATGGTACATTCTAAAGCGTTAATAGCTAGTTCTATCTTCGCTTTCGTGGAATATAATCCAGCTTAAAAGGCTTTGAAACAGCAGCGTTGCATGAAATGCTTAAAACAGCGAATGCCCCTGTTAACTTCAGTAATAGCCAATTACTCTTCGCTTAAGCCATTGTAAGAGATGTGGGACGAAGATTGCTAGAGCCAACTTTACAAACTATGCAATAATAACAGCTCTGACGTATTGATTTTCATATTGAGTATATGACGAGCTGAAACTTTGGCTTTTGTCATGTTTCAAAATGTATTAATTCCTCAGATGGCTTAATTTTAAAATTAAGAATTTCGCTAAAACTTTATGCAGTCGTGACTTCAGTAATGAAACTAAATTGTCCCATGATTTGAAAATGTCAACTCAGATTCATAATTTTAAGTTTGGACGCAATATGCGATAATGAAATTCAGCTGCCAGTACCAGTCAATACCTCAGGACGCTCCCAGTGATACAAGAATACGACATAGTTTAAAAGAGAGAAAAAATCATTTAGTGAATGAATCACTACGAATAGATGAAAATGAAATTGTTCTTATTAAATATAAATAGTTTAATTTCGCTTTACTAAATGAGCCATGACATAATTTGATTTTGGAACTTGTCCATCCAAGCCCACGGTTATTTACGTTCGATGTTGAAAAAACATAAACACAAAACCACAATCGGAAACAGTACTTTAGATACAAGCCGCAGTTATCTTAATGCAGCTATAGTAGATTATTGCAGCGAGCGCAAAATGAGTCACTAATGCACAAGTGTCATGTTAAATAACCGCTTCAATTTTTCGCAATACCGTAGTTAACTGCACACTGTCCCGAAATTTAACCGTTGCAGTGGTTAAACTTTTACTAAGTAAAGTTTCACCAAGTCCTGAGTGATACTTGGATTCGTTCAGTTCGCTTGGTACCGGGAAGTTTGAAACGGTCTCTCCTACATACTTAACTATTGTGCGAGTGCTTCTTGCATTAATAACGGTTTGCTTATTTTCTATCTGAGTTTTTTATACATTTTTGAATTATTACGTTCCATTTTTTCTAATTACTAAATGATAATAATTTTACTTTATTCATTATTACATAATAATAAATATATACAGGACTATATGACACACGGACGTCTTTTCCGAAGGTAGACAACTTAATGCCTGTGTTATAGGTAACAGCCGCCTGTTATACACAAATATTTTTTTTTAATATATAAATATATACATATGAATAATATACCCAGAGTCGAAGTGGTTTAATTGGTGCCGCCATTACGATCGGCCAGTAACAATTTATCTTACGTTATGATTATCATGGTGGCTTTAGATTTATCTGAATTCGGGGGTCCCCATGGATTGCAACAGAATTTGATTGATTTTGATGGAATTCTCAGTGAGGTCATTTAAAATTTGGAGATTGGAGCTTTTTTTGCATTTTAGCCATTTTGTGTCCGCAAATTGCCAACAAAATTTTGATACATTAATTTTACCTGTGCAATTCTAGAACACGTCAAAGACAACACAGCTAATCTAAAATTTTATTAATTTCATTAATTTTATTAATTGCAATATACATATTAAAATATTAACATATACTGTTTTATTTGGAAGGGCTTGAATAGCGTGCCTGGCCTGACGCTGTGCTGCTCGAACATTCGGCTACTTACTATTAACTACATTTTATTATCCTATAATGTTGTCCCCTTTCCTATTCCATAATGGTTCACTATTTTGGTGTTAATGGCTTAAACAAGATAGACATATGCTGTTGTAGGCTTTTTTGTAGAACTATTTAAGGTAAACATCTCCTTCATATATTATATACATGTAACTCCTAAAATTTTTAAACTATATTATTGTAGTTTTATTAAAATCCATTCAATAGTTTTTAGTGAAGGAGTGTCAAACATACATCTAGAGGGGGAAAAGGGAATATTGGACATACCTAATATTCTTTAAAAAAAAATCTGCTAGCTGTTTCCCGCGGCTTCGTTTTTAGCGGAATACAAACTATATACTACAAAATGCCAATTTAATCTTTATACGTTTTAGAAATTTACCTTTTGTTTATGTATATATATAGTTTCAATAAGAGACACATGACAACGACACAACAAATTAATAAAAAATACATTACCAGGGAACCCTAAAATTATCTTATTGTTACCTACCGCAAGGCGGTACGCTGTAACCGCGAACAAAAATATCGTGAGAACTAATTAGTCATTCTCTACAACAAGATTCCATGATAATTAGTAATCAGTAATTGGGATATTTGAAGGAATATATGTGTGCACCTACGCCCTAGAGGGCAACACGCAGAAAGTAGTAGTAAACGTAAAAAATAATATATACATATAATTCCAAGTTTTGGATCTTTCACCTAAAAGAGGAAGACTAAAAATATATGAAAATATTCAATTACTTCCATTATACAACACCACTAGACCATTAACGGAAGAAAAACATAAAGATCTTATGTGTTTAATACCATACATCTCTTCAGTTTTTCAGATGCGGTTGTCACCTGTTGTCACGATTACGTTTTGTCATCATTCAGTTTGTACTCGTAAAGCGCTAATCGTCATTGGTGTTTGTGTGTGTGTGGTATTATTTTAATAATTTAATATATTAATAATGCATATTATAAAAAAATATTAGCCTGCGCTCGCTTTCCTCTATATGAACTACAACTGTGCCAAATTTTGTACTCCTCCGTCCGCGCAATTTGCGTAAATTGGTACCTAAAATTTTCGCTTCCAGTTTACACATTTTAAAATAACGATAGTTTTTCAATTATTTATTTATATTACATCCCCTTCAATCTAAGCCCAATCCTCTTACTAGGCCGTGATATCGCCAGGTAAAAAGACAAAAAATGCCACTATTTTCTCCAAAAATTTACTGGTTTTTCATTGGAGGACAATTTGTTATGCTATATAACAATATATTTGTCAATATTATGTTTGTTCGCAAAAATATTGTTCTTTTTAAAAAAAATTGTGAACAGACTAAAAGCAGGAATGAACTTATGATTCCGTTCCTGCGTCTGAGTAGGGCGCAGAAATTGTTTGTGGGCGCGAGTATACGTTTCTTTAACAAAATTCCTGCCACAGAGGGATTGTGCGAGGTATGATGTTTCTTGAAAATCGCACGGTTCTATATCACTAGGCATAACTAAGAGTATTTCTATTCATTAAAATATATTCAAAAGAGCTTGTAAAAGTCTAATTGAATAATTTTTCTTTTGAATTTATATGTTAAATTTCAGTTCAAAAAGAAAATATCTCTACTACAAGTCGCCGCCACGGTGCGCTAGTCTCTATTGTCGAACATTGTCCTAGTACAAGCTTGGTTGATGAACAGGACATTAAAACTAAACACTATCTAAAACTAAGTGTACAACTAAAAATCCACTCTTGACGGTGATGTCTACTAACTTGAAACTACCTCGTTGCCAAATTTCACCTTTGTTCGTCCCGCGATTTTCGAGATTTCATTTTAGGGTATCTTGCCCTTCTATGCATACTATTGATCGCTGGCTGGCGGAAATTCGACCAGCTCAGTAGTTTTTATATAAAAAAAAAACCTACTGAGCTGATTGATCTTGATGAAATTTGTTATGATGAAATAAGACCTGGCTTAAAAGACAGCTCAGTTTATATTTTATGAAGTGAGAATTTTTAAGAGTCTTATATTCTTCCGTTTGGCCACTGATTAAGTTACGACCTTCGCATCTCTCTCTGATGCAAGCAAAAAAATATATTATTAAGCATGGTTTTTAATCTGAGCTTAATTTCTAAATGTTAGGTTCTTTTAGTGCTAATGATATATCAGCGAATATAGTACTTTTGCTCTAAGTAAATGTTGTTATTTAAAAATCCCGTTAACGCTCTCGTCGGCTCGATCCTCTGGCATTGCGGAGAGGTATGGGTTCACTCTGCTTCTTTTATCGCATATATCATGGAAAGTGTTCGGAGAAACTTTTCGGCCTTATACCAGCACTACCACAGGTACCGCTGATGCACAGATGCACTTATGCCTGATACAAAAATTATGTGAGAACTCAGACGCATTTTTAATTCCCTCTTGATGTGACATCACATATTTTTCAACATTATTCATGTGTATTAATTGAAAAATAATTGATGTCACATCGCATATTCTCAATTATTACTTGCCATTCAAATTCCTTTTATGTATTCCTTTTGTATTTTTGACAATGTGATATCACAAAGCTTTACACTCCCCTGCCTGGCCTTTCACTACGCCGCTTCGTAAAACTAGCCCCGATTTGCTATAATGATCCTTGGTGTTGCTTATATCATCTGTTATAGATGAATCACGCCAATGATGATCATACAGTGAAATTAATCGGGACCCACTGTTTTACGTGTCTTCCGAAACACGGAGGAGGTCTATTAGAAACCAGTGTTAGGATATGATCTCCATTAGCAGAGGCTCTACATTGTGTTTAAATAAACTTACTTTCATTTTGCACATGTAAACATTTCTAAAACGTTTTTGAAGATAGATGATAATGGATTACCTGAAACTATTGTTTATATTGTATTTATTCACACCTTCCGTAATAATTTTTTTTATAGATTACGGAGGTTGGTATTTATGTATGTATTTTAATCATTTCTAAACAATTTTGAGATAGATGGGCGATACATCATATTTTCCGTTTATGTATTGCTAGTAGTATATATAAATACTGTACGAACTCTTTGGTGCATAGAACCTACTCGCACTTGGCCAATTTAGTTTGTTCTAGTGTGGAGTATAGACAGTGCGGTTGTTATCAGATTTAAAATAAATTTCCGTAGTTTATTTGTGGGATCTTATCAGATGTAATATATTGGAAAGACTTTGTACGTTTAATGCTGGAAGGTCATTGGCATAATGTCCAGCTATAGCCATGTTAGTGCCCATTGGGAATATGCCAGCTTTATTTTTTGCCGAGTCGCATAGACCCCCCTTATACGGCAAAGACAACCTTTGTACGATCTTATATTGCTTGATTGATAGACAGATTAAATAGAATATATACTATTTGTTACAAGACTATATAAATAATTTTCACACAAATCCTTTTATTGCAGATAGCAAAAAAGTGATTTGATAGCTAGTGTCTTCTTTTCTATATATAGAAAACATACTAGATAAGTAACATTTGTAGCCTGTATAACACGTATGACATAGTGAATTCAGACTATAAGGCTGAAGAGATAGATAACAGTCTGTCAACACATTATGATTGACTAGTTAAAATTGCTCTATGTGCCTAAATAATATACAAAGATAGTAACATAAGTGCCTTATATAAATATAAATAACTAGTTGTTACCGGCGACTTCCTCCGCGTAAAATTAGGTGAAGCGTGATGATATATAGCCTATAGCTTTCTTCGATAAATGGGCTATTTAAAACTGAAAGAATTTTTCAAATCGAAGTAGTAGATCCTGAGGCTAGCTCGGTCAATTAAATAAACAAATTCTTCAGCTTTATATATTAGTATAGAAGTAGGTATAGATAATTCAAGAAGACTAAGTGTCGAAATAAATAACCTCTTAACTCTTTCCCTAAAACGTTAGTGCTATCGCCGTACAAAAGGTCTTATTACAAGGAATTGTTATAAAGTAAGGCAGATACTAGTGGCCAATATTTTGCTGTCATTTTTGCAGTTAGTAAATTGCGTTGAATTTATTGCTAACGATAAAATTTTCAAGATCAACTGACTACTAACTAAAGTAGTGGGCGCACAGCTTTATAGTAAGAGGACACTTTGATAGAGGCTTTTATGCAAAACACTCTCGGCGTAAACGTGATGACGTTCATAAGGAAGCTTTTCTTGTATCTGCTTTGCGAGACGCAAGCGGTCCCTGGAATAGACAATCGTAATTTGTAAATAGACAATGGTAATTTGTAAACAGATAACACTTGTTGTTTTTAAAGATATTCCAGTAATTGCAATACTAATGGCAAGGGCAAATAAGTACAAATTTTACAAGAAACAAAGGAGGACATTATTGGTACTATTTGAATTGACTCTTGCGTACCAATTTAGTAAAAAAAAAACGGTATTTTCTACAATATAATGTATATAATTATTATCTTAAGCTGACAAAGTAAAATTAATAGTTCAAGTTTTTTTAAAACACCGCGTTTATATTTAGATTAAATAATAATTTAGGAAAATAATAATTTATGAATATATATTATACATTTTCATTATTGAATTCATACATGACGACTTAGGCATTCCTTAAGCGATCAATTCATTGCACAATATTACGTATTGTGCAATAAAGTTGACCTTGTGAAAGTTCATATTGAGGATTGTGCGCTGACGGAACGAAAGTTCAAGTTTACTTTTGTTCAACTCACTGAACTTTAATTTTAACTGCATCATATTTTTCGCAATACTTTTCAGTCTGTGTTTATGTCTTAACAAGGAGAACACGTGCGTGTGCAAAAATAGCGGAAATGGATAATAATCTAATGCCGGAGCCAGCAAAGTTCAAAGTGTTTGTACATTTTTGTCCTTGAAGACTACATTGTTCTACACAACTTTGCACAGTTACACAAAGTGTTTCAAAAATTGCATTGATCATTCAAACATTGCGCTGTCCGTATTATTGTGCAATATAATTTATCGTTTGGATTCAAAGCGTTATTCAATCTTATTGTAAAACAATGTTATTGTAATCCAAGGGCTGTTTAAAGCGACATATTAAATAATAAGGAGTTTTATCGCCATTTACACAAAGTCATGGTAAAAAACGTTTGACAGCCCGCAGCAGTCGAACTTTTGACCCGCAAGACCGATATCAACGAAACTTAAAATTCACAGAATTTGTAATTTAGCTACGACACACACACGAGCTTCGGGCCGGGTCCTTTGTAAATAAATTCAGTTCCAACACACAATAATGTTCGTTTACAGTTTTTAAACGTTTCACCTAAACTACATGCTTCACTTTTCTAGTCTTTTTATGCTGCCGACCAAAACCACTGCAAGCATGGCACTACCTCTAGTTTAAATGACATAAATTGTTAAATAAATCTGCTAAAAGTATTTTAAATGTAGTACAGTTTCACTAGTAAACCAACAATAGATAGATATAATAGTTTTTAACATGCGTTTTACAAAACATTTTCATAATATTATATTATAACGGTCTTTCGAATGAACTTTTCGAACCGAAGTAAGTTAAAATGAAAATTTTCTTACTAGGCTCACAGCGGACCCTTCTTAACGTCAACGCGGGTTGCATTAGCAATAAACAAAAGCGTGACACAATTAAGACTTGCCTCCTGTGGGCATGGCACGAACATTTTCATCCTAAATACAGGCGAAACGTTGACTTCGAACCGATCCAAATGGCCTGGGTCACAAGTCCCGGGCACTGCTATGGTTCCTTCCTCTGCAACGCGACGGACCCGGCACCCGCACGGTGAATCCATGGAATACTAAGAAATTCGTCTCTTAAATATAAAGTTTGTTAAATATTTTCGCCAAGTACCGTATCATTCAATTAACTTGAAAATTTATGTTTATAGACATATAACGTAAACGATGCGGAGACTTATCGTCTATAATAAATATGCATATTATATTGTGGGCGTCGTTATAAATTTCTTTATGTGATTTAAATGTGAACGGTTCTCGTTTCAAGTTAGTAAAACTTATCCCGGTCTAGTGCCAGAGTCCGCTTAAATCTGCAGGCATGTGACTGTGGGGCGAGTTAAAATGACCGATTGCCGTCTGACGTCATCCTCCGAACCCCCAAGATCGTTATAACCTATCACTCAAGTGACATTAAACGAGTCCCAATGTTTTACGTGCCTTTCGAAACACGGAGGAGGTCGGATATCTAATGTAAACTAGTATTACAATGGGTCACACATCTATCACCCGGTCATACCAAGAGGTACTTAATCTAGCGCTCGACTCAAATGCCAACCATTGATTAAGTGATTATATGGATTGGGAGTGAATTTGTGTAGCTCGTGGTAGACTTGGTCAGGTGACTTACGTTGTTCGTTTATAGTTTTAAGTTTTTATTACTGTCCACAGTCCTCATGCTTTTATTAAAACGACTAACTTATTAACTCAGTGGCTGTGAGTCTGTAAGTATCGATAGGTAAGTAGTACAGGCCAGACTGAGTTCCAAAAAGTATTGGATCCTTATCCCGGGATACTGACTGCTTAAAGCCTCCGAATGTTTGTAGACGCGAGTGAATACTATGGTATTCGAAATTTTCTATAGGTTATAGTGCCGTAGCTAAACGTTTTGTTAATTTAGTTATTGGGCCATCATCACAGTGTACATGAACTGTATAAAAAATACAATCAGTTGAAATTTATAATATAAATGATATTAAAAGAAAAAAAAAATACAAAGCAGTCATGAGGACTATCGGCAGAAGTGAAAAATAAAAACTACGAACAAACAACTTAAGTCGACATCGGCATATATACAGATATAGGAGTGTTCACTTCAAAAACCACCAATTTTTTTTTTTAATTGCGTAACTGAATTTGCTTGAATCCGCCCATCGAACGCTGGATTTGAAACTCGGACCACATGATAGTACCCATGACAATTCTCTTTGATTGCGCTCCAAGCAATCCGTCGTGCCTGACAGATGTTTCTGGGCATTTGTATGCTGACGTATGAAATACTTGCATCACTTTATAAAATATATAATATATAGCTTATTCTTTAAAGTAATTCTACTTTATTTTGCTGTTAATTTTCCCTTTAGTTTTTTTTTGTGTTACAAGGGGCAAACGAGCATGCAGCAAGCAGCTAAGTGCCTACCGACGACCATGGATATTTGCACAACCAGGAGGCCAGCAAGTACCTTATCGGGTAATGGATGGGCGACCCATTCTACCACTGGTTCATATTCGATTTCAGATCTCCTCCGTAGTTCGGAAAGCATATAAAGCAGTGGGAACAGATTAATGTCATTTTGTGATATAAGTCGTGTGGTTGTAGAGATTGTGGGGGTTCCGGGGATGACGTCAGTCGGCAGTCGGTCTTATCTTAACTCGCCCCACAATCACATCCTCTACAAATTAAGAGGACCCTGGTACTAGACCGGGATAGAGCTAGATAGAAGTTGTAGCATGGGACAAGTGATTTTTTTTTATGTTACAAGGGGGCGTGGTTGAAATAGACTCGCAAAGGTGGGCCAATATCGCGACTTCCTGGATGGACCAATGACCGGCGACGATCCGGCAGGCCAAAGAGGTGGCGTGATGATTTGAATGCCTATGCGGGGGAATTCGTGGATAAGTGTACCGCCTACTGTGGGTCCTCCCCATTAAAACGACGAAATTCGGAAGAGAGTTTATTTTAAAACTCGCAGACATCCAGTATGCAAATATAACAAACAATATATATTAGTAGTTAGACGAAACGTTGCCGCGAGCTAACGTACAAGTAACGCCATCTGTTGTCGCTGTATAAGTCAATGAAGGAAGCCTATGTTCAGCAGCAGTAACAGACGCTATCGGGTTGTAGGAATGAAGGAAGAAACCAAGTTTAGTGATATTATTTTGGATGTGTAAAGTCTTTTTCCTCTTATTTCTAGCGATATTTCGGTTAAATACCAGGGTTCGATTAGATTGTAGAGGATGTGGTACTGGGGCGAGTTGAGATAACCGATTTCCATCTGACGTCATCCTCGGAACCCCCCCGATTTCTACAAAGTTGCGACTAATATTACAAAGTGACTTTAATCGGGTCCCAATTTTTTATGACAGGAGACAGCATTCGTACATTGAGAGTGTTGTGGTCTCCTGTCGCGGTCTCCTGTCTCGGACGCTTGTCTAGGTCTCGCTCGCAAACTGCTACCTTTAGGTAGAACATAGATGACAGGTAATCGCTATGAACGTGTCATGACTATGTCACTCGGAGACACGCCATTTTTCCTCCATTCAATTCCGTTTATTGATACACTGTGTTAATTAAAACTGAGTACAGTTTCTTCGAATATTTTTTTTCTTATTGTTTTCAACCAGTGAATGTCTACTGACGTAGGCCATCCAAAAGTTTTTCAAGCACACAAACAAATAAACTCTCCAGCTTTATATATTACTATAGATTTTTACGCGTGTAAAAAAATTGGAGTTTGTCTATAGGACTATTTACATCTGTACTATTCCTTTGTTGTATAATAATGCGCATCACGTCTGTCAGAGTCATAAAATCCTGATTTATAAGGCGACCATTTGGGTGCTGCGCTCACTTAAAACGATATACTTTGCTTACAGCTCTGACACAATGGACCAATTAACGAATCGTGACACATTTTTAATAACACCAAAGAAATTTGCATCTAAGCATTAGCAGGAAAAAAAACGAACCGACGGTTCGCAAAAAAGTCGATGTTAATACCGCGGATAAAGATTAATGAGGAATCAATCGGGACGTGTCCCACAGATAAAAGAAACGTCCGGACAATCAATTTTAATCTGGGAAACTTGCACGTGCTAGCAACCCTCCTGCTTACACCTACAAGGACTCTGTTGATATAAAAAGGGACAGATGTACCAATAAGGCTTGTATGGGTTTTGATGGAGGTGCCATTACGATGACGCCAGCCTACTTTCGGAATTAAAGTCCGCTAAAGAAGATTGAACTGGGGTTCTTATCTGTAAAGACAATGATGTAGGCAAAAACACTGATAGATGTGATGGTAAGGTAATAAATGAGGTTAATGTTGGTATTTATGCCGAGAAGTGGAAAGGTCCTTTATTAAAATAAAATTTAAGCTGTTAATATATCTTGACCTTTTAGAATTTTACCGAGTACTTCGGAATGAATTGGAAGCCATTATGTAACCTTTTTAAGTATGTACCCCTTCAGTCATTAGTTTGACTGGATGACTGACTGAAGAGCTTGATTATTTTGTCTAATAGTGCCTAACATTTATATAAGTACTAGCGGACCCAGCAAACGTTGTTTTGCCCGAATTTTGGCTCGTGTGCTATTATCCAATCAACTAATCTCCTTTGTGTATTTTTCATAAAATGTGATACTGGCCAAATGTTTTATGAAATATAAATTTTACTTAGCACGTCAGTCAAAAGGACTAGTAAGAAAGTCATTTATGTGAAGTATTCTAA
Source organism: Charaxes varanes (assembly GCA_024363005.1). Taxonomy (NCBI): domain Eukaryota; kingdom Metazoa; phylum Arthropoda; class Insecta; order Lepidoptera; family Nymphalidae; genus Charaxes; species Charaxes varanes. Next base: position 39,821,244 of record JANCMC010033613.1, read on the forward strand.
ATTAATGAAGAAATTTGCATTGTTTTAGTATTTTTATATTTTTGTCTTTTAACCCTTCCCTGAAATTATCTGGAACAAAACAAAAAAAAAACAAATAGTATTCAAAATGGTTCAAACATTCTTGAGTTTTAGAGAAACTAACGAACAACGATTGATATATACATATATATAGAAAAGAAGAAAGATGTATTAATTATTGATAATTATGAATTGAATATTGATAATTTCTTGATTCTTATCAAGAAATCGTGTTTTATACATTGGTCTGAAAAGTAATAACCCAATCCGTCAAAAATGTTTATAAGGTAATGGATTATTTAATGTGTGATGGCCTGATTAGTATCCCAGGGGGTCGCTACATAACAGCGGCGCAAAATAGATCTTTGTGGAATTTTAAGTACAGTAGGGGACTTCATCAGGCTGAAGAAAAGGAAGGACCTTATACAAGTGCGAACTACTGGTAAAAACCGGGTACGGCTTAATTCGATGGGATATTGTCGCTCCCATTATTAGCACAAGATTACGCTTAGTTGAAGGAATACACTTAGGCATGTATTAAAAGGTATACCTTGTCTTTGAAAATAAAACGAATGAATGATTTCATTTACAAAATTGAACATGAACCAGATTGTAAGCAACAAAAGTTACTTTCATAAAAAAAAAATAATACACCTAAAATAAAAAGATCTTCGATAAAAATCCAACGACCAATAACAATTTAAGTACCCGGCTTACATCATGGAGGACTATAAATTACACGGCCTATAAATCTAACAGGATTAAAATCGATTTGTAATACAAAACCAGTTACACAGTATTTGCTCTGTAGTATCGATGTGGAGGATTGTATGATTGATGATATATTACCAACGAACCTCACTGATACTGTAATGATTTTAATCAATTGATACAAATGTGAACTCTTTGGGTATGAAGATACAGGTCAAAGTGGCAATATCGATGAAAAACTGTTAAACGCCGAGTATCTTTTTGTTGAAGGGCCAATTTGTTTGAATTGTGATGAATTGTTTAAAAGTTGCGTGAAATCTCGTGTCACTTTATTAGCAGTGTGTTACTTAATTTAGATGATATTATTACATATCAGTATATTCAGGTGCATTGTAGTTCCATTGTTGATTAAGAAACGAAACTACATTTCGTTCGTCTTGATGTTTTGTTTATACACTAGTTTGAAATATTATAGAGTTTTCACCAAAGTAAATTCTTTTTATTTTCATTGTTTTTTATCAACTCAGAATTTGGTTGAATTGTAAAAGTATTGAAATCTGCACAGGTAATGAAAAAAGTTATTATTTAAAATATCCTGTTACTTGCAGTCATTTGAGAAATAATTGTTTAAATATATGCACTTGAATGGCGCCAAAGTTACTTATTGAGAATGATTTAATACGTTCTCTCGTGATTCAAGAGTCACGATTTCTGAATAATTTTTATTTTCAAAGGATGTTGGATCAGGTTTGGATTGTCACGACTACATACTTTATTTCAAATTAACATCCTTTTGAATGTTCCATTATCAAGCTTTGTCAATCTATTGTGTGTTTATTAGGAATTATAATAATTGGATTAGTAATGTCTAGACCTCGAGCCTTAGTAACAAATGTAGTAAGTCCCTTAGAATAATTGTTGAATAATTTGACTTGTGTAATGTTTTTAATCTATCTTCTTGTGGATCTTTTATAAGATGCTTAAGTGGCTTCTTGTTCTTCAATCCGTCTATGTATGATGTCAAGTTTAGTAATGATGGAAAAACCTTCCTTATGCAGGGTTGAGGTCAGTTCTTTTACAGCAGTGGATTGAAAAAAAAAATGAGTCTATTTCGCTAAGAAATAAATCTAGTGATACTTAGTGACAGTTATGTAAACAAGTCTGGGTTGCATGCTAGGTCTTAGAAAACATATTTTGACCTCACGGGGGCATTTTTCTAACTCATTTACGAACATTCTGTTATTAGAGTCAATGAACTTTGCGAAATATATCTTCACCGGCGAATATTTTCTATAGAAATATTGTACACCTGCGATACGGACTTCCGATTGCAGGTAATGTCCGTTTCCTGATGCTGCACCGGTTACGTGACAAAACGTGCGTCGATTGTATAATAGCAAAATCCGTTTATTTTTGTTATTTATTGGTTGTGGCGCTTTTGTTAATGAACTTTTTATAATACAACTCGCAAATTGGCTTGCGTTACACCTACTGAGGCTCATGGACATCTGCGTCACCAGGAGGCTTGCAGATAGGTTGGCGGCGTTTATGGAGGGTATAGATGAAAATAATGAAAAATTGTAATCGATATTCAGTTGTACAAACAGTTTAAATAATTCATATGGTATGCCTATTTGCTACTACTTACAGAATTCCTCTATAACAAATGTGACGCTATCTTCAAATATTTTTTTAGGAAAGATAGAAATAAGAAATTATTTCAATTTAGTTCTTGGTTCATGGTTCTTATCTATGCCAATAGCCGTGTCCTAATTGAACGAGTAGCCTCGCGAGGCAGCCTCGGACGCTTGCCGCGCAACGTTTTTTTTTTGGAGCACCCGTATTTTCCCCGAGCGAGACAAGTCTTGACTGACCGAGGAATTTGCATACAATCCAAAACCACACATCTTTTCAGTTCTTCTTTGCGTTTCAGTGAAAAACTGTAGGTATATTTGACCATGTGCTTAGACCTTCTATTTTTGAAGCCCAAAATGAGGCAACTTTATTCGCCCGATCTGAGGTGGTCGTTAAATCATCTTTTCACTTTCAAACCTACACAAAACTTTACATCTTTGTATAAATAAATATATAGGACTGTATGACACACGGACGTCTGCTCCTAAGGTAGACAACTTAATGCCTGTATTATGGATAACAGTCGCCTGGTATACACAAATAGATATATTCCAGCTTCCCACCTTAATGGTTTTATTACGCTCTCACTAAAGTATCTTCTAGCCGCAATGGCTTTTACTTTATATTTTTATATCCTTTTCTTCAATCTAGCGTTATCTCGATCAAGTATCAGGGTTTGTTTAAATTGCAAAGGATTTGACTGTGGAGTTAAGATGACCGACTGCCGTCTGACGTCATCTCCGGAACTCCATAATCTCTACAATCTCATGACAAATATCACTCAGTGATGTTAATCGTGATCCAGTGTTTTATGTGCCCTCCAAAATACGAAGGAGGTAGGATATTTTATAGCGCCATCTATTGGTTGCTTACGCACTGACCGTCCGCCGCCGGACCGCTTTAATATATAAATAATTAATAAAAATAACGTTGAAATTCGACGTTCGTGGACAAAGCGGGACGTCATAGGTAACAATTGTAATACTAAAACTGGCAGCCATTCACTTTGATTGAACACTCATTTTGATTTATTGATTTTAATATAACCAGTGTATTGTATAATAGAAAAATAAACAATTTCATATGATACAAGTGTCACACGAGGTGTAAGACAGGCAAAGATACAACACTCCCAAGGTATTATCGTGAAGTGGCCGCAATGCTGTCACGTCAAGTGATGGTATTGTTGTCACGTTCCGTTCAGTTTGTGAGCCTTCCCGGTGACTTTAACTCGTCATTAAAGGCCGACAACACATCTGTCAGCCTCCTGGTCATGCAGATGTCCATGAGTGCTGGTAGTTACTTAGGTGATGAACCGCCTGCTTTTAGTTTGAGCCAGTATCTTTTTGGTCTAATGCATACATCTTATATGAAAATTTATGGGAGACAACGGAGGTCTACTTTGTAAATTGATATCAAAATAAAAAAAACAGTGAATTACTGAATGGACCCGCAAAGATGGGCCAATGTTGCCACTTTATGGACTCCCACCAATGGCCACCGTAGGCAAGGTAGGCCGAGGAAGAGGTGGCGCGACGACTTGGACGCCTTTGCGGGAAAGGAGTGGATTGGTTTAGCTAGATAGAGGAGAATGGTCTAAGAGTGCGGAGGCCTTTGCCCAGCAATGGGATATTATGGGCTAATTAAAAAAAAATCTTTTCGTTTTTCAGTCTATACCGTATACCGCTGAGCTATTTAGGCTCAAAATTAAATTGTAGCCTTAACTAGTAAAAAGCTAAATGATTTGGCTAATTCATTTCTGTTTTGTAGTTGCTGTTAGGAAAATATTCTTATGTAAGAGAAAATTTAGAAAATTGCGTGAAAAATTAGAAAATTTAAAAATACTTAAGCACCATATTAAATTATTTCTAATGTAACTATATTTGCGCTTTTGACAATTTAAACTTTTTTAATGTAACCTTATGGCATACATTGACAGAATGTGCGCTAAACGGGATTGGGAACGGGAAAGGGGAGGGGAAAGGAATCGTTTCCTTAAGGAACGGAGATAATAGGCTGCTGGACCTGCTGTCCTATGAGGTACCAATAGAGTTGAAGCGCTTACTTTGTTATTTCTTCGTTTACCTCCATTATTATGTTTTATATACGTCACTAGTACCCATACAAAGAGTACAAATATATGAAATGAAATTAAAGATATTTATTTATTTAAATACTTAAAAGAAGAGTTAAAAGTATAATTATACTAAACCACGTGCATACAGTCTTGGTAATCAATCAGTAGGTGTAGAAATAGGCCCTTCCATATTACGCAGTAAAAAGTCGGATGTGAAATGTAGAAAACATTTGGTATTCGTTATTTAGCTTTTCTGTAACCCTATGCACACATTCGTTACTGCGCAATACATTTCACAGCAGTAGCATTACCACTAATCATGTGAACTAGAGATCGCGAGCTGATTGAAATTCGAACATAATCTTCAGATATGCCAACTTTATACTTATTTAAAGCTATGTACACAAAATTTCTCCTCTTCTTACGACATTGTTTTATTTTACCTTTAATATACATACGGTAGTCGTGACTCCGCTTTTGCATAATCTTATAGTGAAATGTATGCGTACATATCTATGTGTGTAAAGACATTAAGAAACTAATTATTAATCTTATACTGGATTCCGAGGATGACATCAGATGGCAATCGGTCATCTTAACTCGCCCCACCGTCACATCCCTTACAATCTAAGTGGACCCTGGTACTAGACCAGGATAACGCTAGGAAGAAGAGGACTATATATAGAGCTTCCGACGAACATCTGTCAGTGGTTGAGCATAGTGACCTACGCTGCCACCTATCATTCTTCGCAGAACCTTTACACCTTACCCTTCCTTTCTCCAGGATCACACCAGATTTGGCTATCCAGGGGAGGACTGGCAGTGAAGTGAGTGGCCAATCCACTAGAAAGAGCGCCTTCATTTCCTGGACTGGTTCCCACGGGATTGCGTCCATAAACGCGATGAATGAACGGGCCCACAGCTCTATTCCGCGCACGCTCCGCTCATGCTGACCTTATACGTAATAAGGCTACACAAATGGCATCTTGCCGGCAACAGTTTTAATATGCCAAGGTACAGAAAACTCAAGATATAACTGTTATTCAATGAGTGTAGCGTTTATCATTAAATATCATATACTTATTTAGCAAACAATTATTTTTTTAAAGCATAATCTGAGGTCTTCTTTTAGGAGGATTTCAGCGACATACAATTACAATCTATACTTAATATTATAAAGTACTTAAGTTTGTGAGGTTGTAGAGGATAATCACTGAATCTACTGAAACGATTTTGAAAATTCTTTTACTTTTAGAAAGGTTTATTATCCTTGAGTACTATATTCTACTTTTTATTTGGTTAAATATTTTGTCCCACCGTCTCCAGCGGTACAATTTTAAACCGTTTTGTCCGTTACGAAACGATCAAATACCTCACGAAATTGTAATTAGATGTTATGCTCACGTAACTGTTTGGGAAGAGGCGATTAATCAATTGATAACAGTAATTATTGTAATCATGTTTCAATTTTAATTTGCTTTTTCATCGCCCGTTGCGTTGCAGAAGCGAGCAGGTGGCCTTATCGCTATTCAGCAATCTACACCAAACAACCTTATAGATTTCTAGATTAGGAGAACGTAATAAGTAACAATTGGTTAAATGTATTGTGTATATAAAAAGTACAAGGGAATACGGAGTACGAGTATTTATTTTAAGCATCTACTCTTGCTTCAAACATTATACATTCGTTTCGGACTTCGAGAAAAGAACATATTCATTTTTACCGGCAACGCATATGAACCGCCTTTCCCAAGAGCCGATGTATTTGAGGGATACAAATCAAGGTCATCCAACACAACTCAGCCTACATAAAATCTACTTTAAGGCAAACGAAGCCACATGCAAAAGCTAGTCGTTTTATCAATAACTCACCGATAACTTAGCGGCGCTCGTAGATTTATGGCGGAATTCCTTGTCACGGGGCTCCTGCGCTTATCGCCCTCGTGCCAGCTCCCGTAACTCCTCGCGAAAGTCTCAACACCACACCCCTCACTAACATTCACAAAATCCACCGACATGTCAACACTGTCAAACATTGTGTCATTAACACTCAAACCGTCATTATTCAAGCTGTCATTAACACTCAAACTGTCATTACCTGTCACTAATTCAAAAGCGTCTGTCACATTTTCAAATATGGAATGGTTTGTTAGCTCGTAGACCCCGTTGTGTTTCGGACTGGCGTAGACGAAGACTCGATCGAGTTGCGACTCCTTCTCTGGGTCTATGAGACTGGCGTGAGTTCGAGTTGCGTTCGTGTTGCGGTAGTCCTCGATGGAGGTGTACCAGGCGTCTAGGACTGCTATATGCGTGTCCAGCTCTCGACAGGTCAGCCGGAACTCGAAGTCGTGACATCGTTGCTCTTCCACAATTTCTAGAACAGAAAAACATTTCATCCACTATATAAGAAAAGTATTTTTTTATAATAGCAAGTTGGAAAACGGGAATTTTTTTTTCAGATGTAGTATGGAGCTTCGGGACTGAGGAATTAACTCCATCCTACAGATAACCATACCCAAATAATACTTTTCGCGTAGTTTTCTATTTGTATTTGTGATTAGGGTTGACAGAACCCTCCAAGGAGGGTGGAAAAGAGATTCAGCAATCGGCTAGTAAATTCCCTGGTTTGAGTTATTTCCAAGTATCTGTAGGTTATAAGCTGTTGTTTTCCGTCTCAAGCTACTTCTGGTACATATAGTTTAATAGTGTTCATATATTAAGTTTTTTAATATCAAAGCAAAAGTACCAATATTTATATGGTATATCACCTCCCAATTATTACCACCTTAATAAATTTGATAGCGACATATTTTTAATGTCATATTTTACCCACAAATTAACAACCGTTTTTGACTTTCGACAATTTATTTGTGAAATCTTGAATGAAAACTATACAAATTTCGTTATAAGTACTAGCCATGATAAACCGTACAACCCTAATGTGATATAATATTTACGACTTCACAAACACACAGTAACTTTTATGTAAACAAGGAACGTAAAAAGTAACGTAATGTTCCCCGAATGTTTTATTTCGACGCGTTAATATTAGAAATTCTCTTTTTTATGATAATTGACATGTACAATAAAATGAAGCCGGCCTAATTTTCCTTCTGCTTTCATAGGTAGTAAAAGTATCGGAGAAATGGCCGACATTGATTGAACTGAATTAGTTTTATTGCTAATAAAATACTGATTCAGTCGAACAATATTTGGTATGTAAAACAATATTCTTGCTGCTTCGAAAAACATATATGGAAGGGTTCCGTATCTGACACGTGATAAAAGTGTTTGTTAGATAACTTGAATAATATACAATAAACTTATTATAGAAACTATAAAAGAACAATCTAGCGCAACCAAGCTTGTAAAATTTGAATTGAAAATAGACCTTTTGAATGACGTTCCATGTTCAAATGGACTTTAATTCAAATAATCACTCTCACTGTTCTTATGCCGGAACCAGACATGGCTCAAAGTGCTTGTACATTTTTGTTCTTAAAGACTACAAAGTTCCACAAAACTTTGCGCAGCTACACAAACTCCACGGCCACACTACATGATCATTGAAATGAAGCTATATCTGGCTCCGGCATTAAAGTTCGCATCTCAGGTTAACAATTTTTTTTCTTAAATTTTTGTCATATGCGTATTTGGCATATTCAGATCATTTTTTTTTATTCTGTCCATACCTGCCAATACATATTCTTACAATTATCTTGATTTAAAAAATCTGGTACGCGACAAAGGTATTTGTTAAATAACTTCAAAAGTAGTTTTCTGATTTCGCTCAAAATAATTTTGCTAACGAGTTTTTAGTTTTTCCTATAAATATAGAAAGTTTCAAGTCTCTACACCTACTAGTTTGGACCTTAGAAAAGCGTCAGCGTCGTCAATACAAAAATATATCATATAGCGTTGAAAATAAAACACTGCTCGATAGAAAAGCAACTGTACTACCAGAAGGCTCGTAAATGTCTCACCGGCCTTTGAAAATTGTATAGTATGTTCTTTATTTTAAAGTCCTCAAGTCTTTTCGGTTCCGAAACACCGGAGCTGGCCAATTGTTTTATAGAGATGCTGTGCGATGTTGTCACTAATGTTTGGCAGCAGGCAGTGGTCTACTGATGGATACGTTTCCCAAGTCTATCACCACATTATATTATCTCTTTTCAATAGCAAAAACATTCCACTCACCACCGGGTGACTCGTCCCTTCGCACTTCGGTCTCACAACGTTCGCCCGCATTGCCAGCGAAGACGGCAGCACAGCGATTGCCAGCGAAGGCACCAGCAGAGCGCGCGCATGCCCGTGAAGGCAGCAACACAGAGCGCGCGCGTGCCCGTGAAGGCAGCAACACAGAGCGCGCGCGTGCCCGTGAAGGCAACAACGGCGCTGCGCGTGTGCTCGCGTAGGCGGCAGCATAGCGCGTGCCAGCGAGGGTGGTAGCACAGCGCGTGCCAGCGAGGGTGGCAGCAAGCGCGTGTGCTTGTGTAGGCGGCAGCTCGGAGCGTGCCAAAAAAGGTGGCAGCACAGCGCGTGTGACTTAATGCCTGTGTTATAGGTAACAGCCGCCTGTTATACACAATTTTTTTTTTTTGGGAATATATAAATACATACATATGGATAATATACCCAGACTAGAGGTGGGAAGCAAACACACAACCCCCAGAAAATGCCAAAACGATTTATACATGTGTGTGTAAATCGTTTTGGCATTAGTGTGCCTTTTGGTTTATTTTAATAATGAAAGATATTAATACCATATAATTAGAGGTAGCGCCACTCTTGCAGTCCTTTAGGTCTGCAGCCAAATTGAACCAAGTATCTCTTTCATAAAGGTTCGTGCTGGCCGGGCCTGTGCTGAAGGTATGTATTAAAGAAAGTGGCCAAGAGCGTGTTCAGACACGCTTATATATTGAAGGGTTCAGTATTGGATACGCGATACGGGTATTTGTTTTATCACTTCAAAAGTTGTCTTGTTGTCAGACTTCACACAGTGACAGTGTCCTATCAACGTGGAAAATTTCAAGTCTCTAGATCTAATAGTTTGTAAATCCCGAAAGGGGGGACACCTTCCTGGCGGAGAGACGGACGGATAGACAGAGCGAAACTATATGGGTTCCTTGTGTGATGGAGTCAGTCCCACCCACTGAGCTATCGAGGTCCTAAAATTTGTTGACTTCAATTACGTATTATCTTCTTAAAGTGCCATCTTCTCACGAAGTTCGGCGATCATTTTGTCAACTTACTCTTAACACCGCGGCTCTGAATAGTGAACGGGTGTTTTTCCCAAAACATTGGCGTAAATTTTTCAGACAAGATGTTCTTCTACGACCCACACTGTGCTTGCCTTGGATCTTGTCCTGGATAACAAGTTGGAGCAGCTGGTATTTGGGTTTTCTCATGATGTGACCGAAATATTCAAGTTTCCTCTTCATTTTAATTACTTTTGTTTTGGATTTGAGTTTCGAAATGCATTGATTAACAATGAAAACTTATAAATGGGCTTGTACGCCTGTAATCAACGTTAGAACTGCCGTCAGTGGCGCTAGTAGTATGACTTCATTTATTTTACGATGTTTACATTGTGTATAAAATTTATGGTTCATATGGGACACAATTAAAAAAATTACGCTTACTTTAAATTATTTTGAATAGAAATAACATTTTGATATTATGAATATAACAGAATTGGTACTTGACTTGCGGGTTTCCGTTGAGAAATTAATAACGGACCGCCCCGGGCAATTCCAACTAGCCCGGACACGAAGATCTTCCCATCTTCCCATATCGACCTTCGCTGCCACCTTTCATTCCTCGCCGAAAACCTTTCCACCTTGGTGTGCCATCCCACACACTATAGTAAATCCACAACCTTAAAGCTTTTACAAGGAATTGTACAAAATTGCAAGGAACTCTACAAACGCAACGTCGTATACGTAATACCTAATATTTGAGCTTCGAACCGGCCTCAATAAGAACTGCTTAACCTAGCGATCGACTCAAATGCCGGCTACTGATTAAGCTGCAGGCTCTCTCTTCCAGAATACCTAGATTTTTAAAACGACGCATGGGATTTTGATGCGGGTTTTAAAAGGGGGCGAGTTAAGATGACCGATTGCCATCTGACGTCATTCTCGGAACCATCACGATCACTACAGCCTCACGTCTAATGTCACTCTGTGACTTTAATCGGGTCTCACTGTTTTACTTATACCTTCCGAAACACGGATAAGGTGGGATATCAAACATAAACCAGTGCGAGAATGGGTCACCCAACTATTACCCGATTTCAGCAAGCGTTCCTTAACCTAACGATCGACTCACGCTTATATATGTATATATTTATTTATTTCAGGATACCCAACAGTACAAAAAGTCATAAGATATCATCACTTAATACACTAAATATACAGACTCAAATAGCTTGATTTTATAGTAAAAACATGTATAAAGACTGTAATCGTTTATTCTTCGAAATTCGAATACTTACGCATCGCCAAACCAACCAAAAACCATAGAACCAACAATCTCTCCAATTTTTGTATATGCTAATATATTAGCGACGTTTATTTCTCTATCACAGACCCAATCGTATTCTGAAGGTGCTGTCGATTCATACCATTTGTTATATCTGACCTAGTAGGAATCATAAGAGACGCCTAAGAGGCCGTTACTATTTTGGCCATGTAGAGTTATATGCATTAAGCATGTTTATTCGTAAGGCGTATTATACAGTCGAATACGAAGAAGAAGAAGACAAAACTGCTTGGAGTTGAGTCGCTTAAGCCTTATATAGTTAACCTGGAAATGTATTAAACTCATTTTTTTTTAAAGATATGTTTATAAAAGAATGGCTAACGAGATTCTTGCTTATTCTTGTCTACGACGTAGAACGCGTCGTAGTAAGCTAATGACATTCGCTGTTAGGCCGGGGGGCGACCTTGGAAAGTTTCGGTCTAGTTGTAGTTGCAGTTGTCTTTTTATACGGGACAAAGTCACAACTCACCGGAGCGTTAACCTTGACAAACGCAACTATTTTTCCCGTGAATGACTTTTTTTTTATGACTTTGAACACATGTGCTCTAACACAGAGGTATTAAATTGCTTTAAAAAATACTGTGTACACGATTCCTTTAGGTACTTCACCTTGTGTTAGGAGGGGGTTCGATTCCAACTGACAGACTAGTTACTTTTCGTGACTTCGCTCGAGTAGAAATGAACTAATTTATATAACGACTATTTTAGTTTGTTTAATGTCAGAGCTAGACACAGCTTGTTTTGAATGATCATTTCAATGATAATGTAATGTGGCCGGGGACTTTGTGTAGCTGCGCAAAGTCTTGTCGTACTTTGTAGTCTTCAAGGACAAACATGTACAAACACATTGAGCTATGTCTGACTCCGGCATAATAAGATATGACATACACATATTGGTTGAACATTTATGATAAACTTTGATTCCTGCTTCAATATATTTTATTCGACATTTAGTCCTTCATTTATAGTCGTACGATAAAGTATTCTTATGGATTTATAAGAATTTCGAATGGAAAATATTATTCTCTCTAAACAATTTGACTTAAAAAGCAGTCTAGCAGTCGATGGTTATTCCACATGATTTCTTATACATTTCCGCAATTGGTCCTCCGAGCCGGATGCGAACGACGCCGGAACCTCCTAACGAGAAAAGCATCCAATATTTCGAGCTTTTTGTATTGAAGGAGCTTTTTCGTAAGGTTTTGGGGGAGATTTTATATGAGCGTATTAGAATAATACATTAATGTGATAATAAAAGTAAGGTTGTATAGATATTAGATTTTTATTGAAAGTCGGGTGTTATTTTGCGAAAATCGTTTTAAGAGTAATACAATTTTTCCTGCGTGTCAGATTGCGATTTCGGTAATTTTCAGTTATATTATTGACACCACTAATCTTAAATTGGGTTTCGTTTTATCGATTTAATACAAAATCTTAGAAGTACTGTTACATGCAAAGCAACTGTCGAAAGCTAGATATAAAAAATTAAAAAGATTTAGTAGATAAAATTAAAACGTAGGGGTATGCAAGTCTGATATTGGAAAATTTCGAGGGTAGAATATTCAAATCTACGTACCGGGGCGGTGGCTAAGGGTTGAGGTCGTTGACCTTTTTTTCGGAGGCTGATACGCTGTGATCAACCTACTTATGTACAGTCGGGGATATAGAGTTTGTAGATGGGGTAGATAATTTATAAATATTACAATAAGTTCATTAAAGTGGTAACAGCTACAAAAACCATATTATATATAAAAAAAAGTGCTCTGATATGGGGCCGTTACCTACTAGAAATGAATACAGCTTTCTTTAAAACTAAAAATTTATTTAGCTTTAATTGCTATCTATCAACGTCTGGTTTTATCAATTATATAACAGTGAAGACAAATTTATAGATTGAAAATTTTCTAGAATTTTTATGCTTCCCTAGGTTACATTGCCCAGCTGGCTTTCTGGCACGGTCGGCGCAGTGGGCAGTGGTCTGCCTTCAGCTCCGGGGGTCGTGGGTTCGATTCCCACCTATAGTCTGGGTGTATTATCCAGATGTATGTATTTATATATTTCCAAAAAAAATATTTATGTATTACAGGCGGCTGTTACCACACAGGCATTAAGTTATCCACCTTGGGAACAGGCGTCCGTATGTCATATAGTTTTATTTATTTATTTAGTTATGTAACAATGAAGATAAAATTATAGGCTGAAAATTTTCTAGAATTTTTCAGCTCCCCCTAGGTTATATTTTCACATTATCGAAAACTCAGACAGACAACAAACTCAGTGTGAGGTGCGCTAGTAAAAATCAAACCTGTATCCGTATACCTTTTCATCTTTCATTGTTCTAAGCGCTTCACCTTACCTCTTCAGGTTACCGTCATTAGCTGTTAAGCTATTTGTCACCACTAAAGCTAGGGTTGCCACTAACAATTTAAATATATTATGTTTGTAACTATAGTGTCAAACAAGCATACAACCTGCCTGATTGCAAGCAGCTATCGTGGCTACAGACGTTTATAATATTCGTCCGTTGCCGATTGCATTACGTCCATTTTTAGCAAAAAAAAATAACATTATAACTTTCAGAAAAAACCGTATATCACATGACAGGCTCTTCAGTTTTCACCTCAAAGCCTTTATTTGTAAGTGTAAATAGAGTCAAAACAGAAAATAATATACCAAAAAACAAATAGTTGACAACCCTAGGTGCAAGATATCAGACGCGCCCTTGTAGGCTGCAGGGCACATACTAAATGGCTTAACGTTTATTTGTGATGATTCTTTTAAAAGCTCGCTGGTAGAAAATTGAAGCTACGTTTTAGTAGCGACTTTTAAAAGAAGTGGGAAATAACGGTATGTCTCGTTTTAATAGGATAGCTTTATACTGCATACATGTATTTATATACATACATGCATATTCATACATCCACATAAACACATGCTTCCATGCAGATACATCCGAATACATACGTCCATCCACATACCCAATTAGGGAGATACCTTCAGCGTACAAAATATCCCACTCAATCAATTCGCATATATGTACTTAAATAATCCGGATTATACTAGTTCAAACTGGACATATCCAGTAAAATTTAACTTCGTGTCCGGGAGAAGGGTATGCCAATTATGTTTTTGACGGTAGGCCGACGCGTCGTACCTACAAATTGGAATATGGGGGATTTTCGGTTAGGCACTCGACGGTGGGGCAGTGCCTATTGGAACCTATAATATGCAAGAGTTTTATTCGAAATATTATATACCAGGATATTTTAATATAAATATTCATTATGATTACTTTTTTTAAAGAATGAATTGACCAATAAGAAATAACATCAAAAATCCCCATCTTCACATTTATATATTGACCTAAATTTAGACCCCTACCTCACCGAGCCGCCATGGTAACATCGTCGACTATGTAGCCATGGATATCCGTGGTTGCCAAACGAGCAGCCAGTAGTAATCGTGGCTACGCTTCTACTTTGAAGGCCAATCACTCGAAAATGGTACCAATAAAAAACCTGTGTATAAAACCTTGTCTTTATTTTAAAATAGCTATTCAATGATACCACAAAGGATGGAGTTGACTGAAAAAAAAAATCATTCACGCCTAAAAAGTTAAATTATTATTATTTTATGATGCCAAAAATAGTGGCTCGAATGGACCCGCAAAGGTGGGCCAATATCGCGACATCGTGGAAGCCGACCAAATGCCGCAGACAACCTGGCAAGCTGAGGAAGAGGTGGCGCGACGATTTGGATACCTTTGCGTGGAAGCGTGTGACGAAAAAATGATGGTTTACAGTTCGCAAGCGGGGGAGTTCACGAAAATTGATTGATTGCTTTCGCTAGTGAAGAACTAAAACTATGACTTTACTTCACCTATGCATGAAGGCAGATAATATTTTAGTGACTCAGCAACTGTTACTTATTAAACCTTGCATGCTATTTATATATTTATATTTCCATATTATGTACTGTTGAGACATGAACATAAGTAATTATAACTGGGTGTCCACTAGTCCAGCGAAATTTTGAAAGTGGCATAGGAGAAAAAATAGTTTGGCAGCCTCTGGGTGTCGATGGGAACATTGTGCAACCGCACAAAGTTTTGTAGAAATTTTGTAGTCTTCAAGGACAAAAATGTACAAACACTTTGAGCTATGTCTAGCTCCGACATAACAATAGTAAAATCACTTTCTATTACTATTAGAACAGATCTTAAGTCAAGCCCATGTACATTCAAAAGCATACATACGTATTCTCAAACTATATACAAGTAAATACAAAAACGTGTATCTACCCATACTCGTGTATGTCTGTTCGTAATTATTTTTAATATCCCAAAAACGGGCGACCCAATTTCGTGCGACTCTTCACGTTTACTAAGCGGACCTCACTTTTCTTTAATCTGCATTTTTTCACAATGTTAAGGCAACTTTAGCCGGAGGAGGTAGGGTATCAAATATAAACTAGTGCTGGAAAGGTTTACCCGGTCGCAGCAAGAGCAGCTTAACCTAGCGATAGACTCAAATACCGACCACGGATTAGGCCACGACCTCCTTCTCCACACATCTCTAAAGATCAAGCGATAAAAAAAAAGTACCGATTTTTACCCAATAGGTCCAGAGTACTTGAGCAGTTTATATACAACAGTAGTGGGAAAGGACACGTCCTACACTACGCTTGCTGAGTCGCGGTCTCCACTCAAGGACTCGTTTACCCCGTCGGTCCTACGAGCGATATGGCCAGCCCACTGCCACTTTAGTCTGCTAATTTTGTATGCTATGTCAATAACTCTGGTTCTCTGTCGGATAATCTCGTTGCGGATTCTATCTTTCAGAGAAACTCCGAGCATAGCACGCTCCATAACACGCTGAGCGACTTTGAACTGGTGGATCAGCCGTATCGTGAGTTTCCACGTCTCAGCACCGTAGGTCATGACTGGTAGGACGCACTGGTTGAAAACCCCCCACAAATTTTAAGATTTTCTTTACACCTCGTCTTTCTCACAGTTTGTCACATTTACCAAAGCGGCCCCCTCTTCACCTTCCCCTACACCTTGGTGTGACGTCACATAATCAAGAAAACAACGGTTTTTTTAATTATTTTATGTAGTATGTTAAATTCAATAGAATTATTGATTTTTGGCGCTTATCTATGGCAACTGGGCATAATTTATGCGCCCAATGTCACATTAATGTTAATAAAAGGAATAAAAATAATATTTTAACATGTGACATTACAAAGTTTTTGAGACTCCTGCCTAAATCCCACGAAAAATCACTCAGTGACATTAATCGGGACCCACTGTTTTACGTGACTTCCAAATCACGAAGGATATTTTGAAAACCAGTGTTAGAATAGATGCCGCGGTAAACACTGTTTAATCTAGCAATCAATTCAAATGCCAACCTTATGTCTACGATCTCCTTACCTTTGCTTGTCTTTGTGGTGCTGTACTAATGATGTCCTACCTCATGTTGTGCCCTAACATACATATGTACATACATACATACATTATGCGTAATGCATCCAGACTTGAGGCGGGAATGGAACCCACAACAACTAAGGGTTCCGTACCATCATGTAATGTTCGACCAGGTTATTTTAAGGTTTATACTTTTCGTAAGATTTATACTTCAAGATAAAGCTTCTTTCATATTTCTAGGTCAACAGGAAGGCTCTTTGATTCCCTTTTGAATGTATGGGAAATGCGACATAAATGACCATATCTTATGATTGGGAACACCTAGACAGTTAATTTTATCACAGCTTCAAGGGACCGCAGGCCTGAGTACATGTTATTAATTTCAACTTTATAGCTGTACGCGTTCTTAAGGGCCTTGACAAACAGACGGGCGGCTCAAAACGGTATCAGAATCTTATCAGAATCATTGTAAATAATGAAGACAGAGTTTTGAGAGGTAGCGCAATCTCCTTTAAGAATTTTTCTTTAATTCTTAATTATTTTTAATTTTGCAGATATTCGCAGAAAACTAAATACGTCACTTATCTTTTTCCTTTTCCGTTCTTTTATGTGTCTAATGCCGGTGCCAGACAGCTTCATTTGAATGATCATTTCAATATTGAAGAAGTGGTGCTTGTGGCTGAGGAGAAATCGATGGGCGAGCATTGTGCCTGAGAAATTTAAAGTTAGCCGTTTTGAAATGCTGGGCGCCTCTGAGCGCCGAAGCGGGCGGAATTCATTGCAAATCGTGGGTCACTACGCCGCCGTCGGAGACGTTGTGTAGCTTGTGTACACTGTATTTTGTTCCCTACTCTGTCAGGGTTGTTATCTATTGTTATTAACGCAATAACAACAGATAACGACATCAGGGTCGTGGAGGACATTTTTGGGATGCGTAAGTTCATTAGAAGCTCGGGGATTGGGCGTTAAGTTGTAGGAGCCGATAACTAAGGGGTTGGGGAGTCTAAGAGCACAGCCACTAATGACCCCTTGAGGTGACAGCATTGCCGACACTTCACGCCGATATTATGTAAGAAAGAGGTACTGGTACCCGGACGTGCCGTCCCAATTCGGCTACAAGCATGGCGCTACCTCTAATTAGAAACGTCTAGAAGAACGTCTAATAGTTTGAAAATCCTAAGGCCACCTTTCAGTCGAACAGGCGGAGAGAAACTATAAGGGTTCATTATAGGACTACGGAACCCTAAACAGTTAGGTTTAGATGACGATTTATTATTTAATACGCCGATTCTATTTGACGATAGACGACGAAAAGAAATAGAAGAAAACTTTTAAAAATAGGATACTGGTTTTTGCGGCCCAAACTTATATTTTACGTTGCCAGTAAGCGGCTTTTAAAAATGGCTAGCTTTCAGCATACGTACAGGCAATTTTTAATGTTGAATCTTCATTCTTCATTCTGTCGTACTCACTTCTTCATAACAAAGTACTGAACTGTTCTATTCTACGGCTCTTACCAATGTATTGTTTATACTTTATTACTTGACTTGCAGAGGTCGTGGCCTAATCCGTGGTCGGCATTTGAGTCGACCACGGATTTATTGACACGAAGGAAAATCGGTGCAATGCTGCAACCAGAAAGCTACACCACCGAATCCGCCACCAAAGCACAGCACTGCACTGACTTTCCATGTGCCTCAACGCACGTTTTGCTTCGACACCGAAGCATCATCAGGAGATAGACTCTACAGAGGTTATTCGTAAAGTGACTTTACTCGTATTCATTCGCGGATTTAAGCAAAGTAGTTAAGTAGTCATGCATGTCATGGTTTTCCGCTGAGTAACGCCTGATTCTATCAGTTAGAAATGTCTACAATTTAAAACCCCTTTTGAATCCGAACAGATTTCCGTACCTCTGGGAAATAGCAGCTACAAAACGTATTTATTGAGTTTAATTAACAAACTGGCTGTAGCCCGCGACTTCAAACGTGTTTTAACAATTTTTTTAATTTTCGAGGCTTTTGATTTTTTGTGAAGAACCCTTATTCTTTTGCTAAACGCTAAACGGCATTACTTCATACAACATCGAATATCCCGTAAAATAAGGCCGAATTGTTGTATCCCGTATCCCTTATGAGCGAAAGTCCCATCAAAATGTGCTCAATCGTTTTGGAGATTTTATATTTTTTGCTTTTTTTAAAGTTTCCTAAGGTTTGCAGATGCGTCGCCGGTGTTTGCGAAATGTGTATGCTCTATTCTTCTTCTTCCGCTTAGATCGTAGAGGATGTGGCTGTGGGGCGAGTTAAGAAGACCAACTGGCGTCTAACGTCATCCCTGAAACTCCCACAATCTCTACAATCTCACAACTAATATCACTTAGTCACCTTAATCGCGCTGTTTTACGTGCCTTTCGAAACATGGAGGAGATCGGATATCTGAAAACCAGTGTTGAATTGGTCACCCATCTATCACCCGGCCGTGGTAAAACCTACTTAACCGAGCGATCGGCTCAAATGCCAGCCGCTGATTAGAGCGCACAGATAGACAAAAGCTGTATAAATTATTTTTAAATAAAAAGAAAACCGTCTTCAAAAACAAAAAGGCGACGAACTAAAAAGCAAAAAATAAATAGTACTTTCTTACGATTTAGTAGACACTTACTGATGTGCTGAAGTCGGTACCAAGCCAAATAGGTTCTCAGCTAAATTGATGTAGATGAACGGGTCGAATTGATAACGTCCTCCTTCTCTTGAAGTCGGTTAAAAAGAGATTTGTTATGTTATAGGTACCGTATATTTATAAGGAATAATGTGCATAATTAAAAAAAAAACGTTTCGACAAAACATTTTTTTCTAATAATGTATAAAATGTATAAAAATACAAAAAAAGACACTTAAATTTTATTTGTGTAGATATGTTTTCACATTTGCAGCTAAATTATACAGCATCATGTAATTAAGAGCGTTGAATTTGAAATTGTTGTTAAATAACTTCAGTGCTTTGGGATTTATGATTTACATCAAATATTACTGATAAACCGAGTTACTGTGCTACGGACAAAATTGACTCCCTATAGCGCAGTGTCAAAAGGTGGCTTTAAATCTTGATGCGCTCTTTGAACCTAAATATTTAATAATAGCCTCAACAGCTCAACGGTATAACGTATGGACTGAAATCCGCAAGGCACCCGGTTCAAACCCCACCGCTGTTGGGGTAATGTCGCATCCACTCCTAATACACGCTTTTAATTTAAGCTTAGTAGGAAAAAGACCTGACGAAAAAGAAGTTTATGCAAATAATAAAAAAGTTAGAGATTTAATACAAACAATACAGCCTTAAAAGATCTTTCCAATATCCTCGATACAAAGTTAACGTTCTTCGTTCCAAAAACTGAAGAATTTATGAACTCTGGATAAATAATAAATTATTTTTAGATAAAAAGAAAACCGACTTCAAAACAAAAAGGCGAGTTCTGCGCTAAATTGAACGAAATCTCCGGCTCCGACTAAAAGAATCATCGAAATCGGTTATCGTGATATTGTCACGCACATACTTAATCTAAATTTGGAATTTTATTGTGTTCTCATGGAAACCTTTGTCAGACCTGGGCTACATTAATATGGGACCAATCGGGAAGCACCAGCTTTGAAATGAAACAAGAATCATCAAGATCGGTGCACCAAGTCGAAAGTTCTGCGGTAACAAACATAAAATTAAAAAAAACATACGGGTCGAATTGATAACCTCCTCCTTTTTTTGAAGTCGGTTAAAAAGACAGAAAATGATAAAGTTCACTAGTTGAGTTAGATTGGCAAAAACAATGACAATATTAAGTTTTTTTTTAACGAAAACAGTAATTTTTATGGATTGTACCTTATGTCAATTTTTGTGTATGTAAAATTCAAAAATAATAAATAACTAATCATTTGAACACCTAAGACTTCTAAATATCACAAACAAACAAGCACACATTAAAAATATAATAAAACGTTATGTTTTTAGTTTACACATAAAATTGAACAAAAATAGTCGGTTTGCGAGTCGACGTGTTCTGAAAATCAATTAATAAATTCTATCAGTAAAGAACAATGCGCTATCTGATTACTACGGTCAGTGCAAACTGCCTATAAAATGTTCTTCACCTGTAACACCGATTGGGTAACACCAAAACGAATTAATTAACAAAGAAAACCTAATCACCCAGATAATAAACAAATATGTCGTTTTATAAAATATCATTTATTTTCGTTATTTTTAAATTCTGAAATTTGTTTTTCACGACATACAGTGTTGTCTCTGGGGTCATTCAGTAGTATTACCTCATTTTAAGGGTGGAGTTATTAACCTTCATTGAGTCAGGAAACACACCAATCTATGAATCTATACAATTATTAAATATTAATGATAAATCGCTACAACTCGTATTATATATATAGCCAAATCAACTAAAACTAGATACATTCGCCTAAGAAACTTTTTGCGTACAACGTCATACGTTACAACAACTTACATAAAAGAAGTCTGTCAGACACGACCATCAGCATTTATTTACAATGTTTTTATTAGGTTTTTTTTTTAATTTCACTATTAAGATAATCAAAAAAGATTCGCAAAGATCAAATACAGTTTACCTAAGTAAATAAACAATACTTATTTATGTATTTAGTTAAAGATATAATAAATACTCAACTAACCTGAAACATTCTTCCGCACGATTAGAGTAATTTATACCCCGTACCCTAATATAAGCCATTACATATACAGACATAGGACTATAAACACACGGTCCACTATTTCTGAGGTAACTTAATGCCTGTGTTATAGGTAACAGCCAACAGATACACATTTTTTAAATATATAAATACATACCTATATACATATACATACCTGACTCGAAGCGGGAATCGAATCCACAACCTACGAAGCGAAAGGCAGGGTACTAAAAACTGCGCCAAATGGGCCCTTATCGCTTAAAGCGATCTCTTACAGACAACTTCATGACAGACAGAACATGTCGTCTGTTACCTATAACACATTAAGTTGTCTACCTTAGGAACACGGGCGCCCGTGTGTCATATAGTCCTGTATATGTTGATTTATTTATTTTATTATTTTTTAAAAGCCAGACAAACACTTATTTTTCACTGATAATAAGAATGCACTGGTGAATAATGTTTATGGCTTTATTTTTCGGTTGCGATTGTGAAACCAAATATAAAACCTACGATTCCGATATACATCCCTATTTCTGTAACATAGTTTGCGGACTGAAAAAAAAATGTTGAATTTTTTTTTTATTAGGCTTAGAAAGGCCAGAGGATATCAAATATAAACCAGTGTTAGCCCAACATTTCGAATTTCCGATACTTTGCATTTTTACGCCACAAACCTCTATTGTTTGGACATAGACAAATTTTAATTTGTAACGCTTTTTAATTACTATTGTTTAGAAACGTACCGCTACTTCCTGTAATACTGTGTCACGCCGTTAAATAATTTTTAGAATCCTGTTCCATTAAAAGGAATCTATGGTAACGGCGTCTGTCACACTGAAACTATAGCCAAATATTAATTTTTATATTTAATTTAAAATAAAAAAAATTATAAAACTCCCGCACACGCACGCCGACTCTGGAATACGGGTTCATTTATTAAAAATTGTTTATCTTTTATTAGCCAACCGATAGGATTGACAGTATTAAAAAATATTCATCTCCCTATTAAAGGTGGGCTTCATGTTAAAGCTAGCTCTATTTGTTAAAATGTTGAGAAAAATTTCTTAGCCATGCATTCATTGTGTGGGTGCAGAGTCCATTGCAATCCGCGTTGCAGAGAAAAGAACCGTAGCAGTGCCCGGGACTTGTGACCCAGGTGTAAGTTTATGTGGACTTGGTATAGTGGCCACAAAGAAATTAAAGGGTCCATTACTACAGTGATGAATGAAAAGTATAGATGATAAAAATGTTACACGATGGTATAAAAACCTAAGCGCGCAAGTCCGACTTGCACTTGCCTGGTTTATTCTATCTATATTGTAATAAAACTTATCGCTATAAAACATACTACATACTATTTTTCGTCGCTAATGTCTACGTGCATACCTGTGCAGATAGACCGGAGCGTGTGTGGGGAATTTATGGGAACCCGGGCAGGTGACCAAAAGGCGAAAATAGAATATCAATTTATATCGATTTTCTACAGTACACCCCGCGAAAAATTTGGTGAATTTCTTTTTCGTGGAACCCTCATTATACAGAGATCGAATGTACTTTAGACCACACGCCTGAAGTAAAACTTCTTTAGCTCCATCTATATGTATGCATAATTATACATACAGAGAGACTGGTGAAACACGATACTCGAGAAACTGATATTTGATGATTATATATGAAGAAGAAAATAACACTAAGTATAAATACCAAGTAACTACTACATTTTTAATTCAAAAAAGTAGGTATAACTAAATGTATAGACAAAATTAAAACAGATTACTCACCTGTGATTGCCTTTATTAAATACAATTATTTTAATTAGTTCAGGAATTACTGTTACTTGAGCACATCATAGACCTATAAATGAATAATAATAAATAAATATACAGGATTATATGGCACACGGACGTCTGCTCCTAAAGTAGACAACTTAATGCTTGTGTATATGTATAATAGGTAACAGACGCCTGCTATACACAAATATTTCTTTTGTAGAAATATATAAACAAATACACATAGATAATACACTCAGACTCGAGGCGGGATTAGAACCCACGACCTTCGGAGCGGAGGGCAGGGTCACTGCCCACTAGGTAATCATGAACTAAAAGGGATATACCATTTATGTAAGTTTTCCTTATATTATCTTGCACTACCCGTTTAGTATATTACAAAAATTCCTTTCGCCAGTGGTTGTCTGTTAAGAGATTGATTTAGCAATAAGACCGCCCTTGCACGCGTATTTATAGTTCTAAGTTAATTTAGTTATTTATATTGTAAACTGTATTTACTGTGTGCAATAAAGGTTTTATCTATCTATCTATCTAAGTTTTAGCTTAACCTATTGTCCTCCATTTCGAGTAAATCATATTGAAGAGCAAGTTGTTGATCTATGGTAATGGCATTATAATTGACGTTTTTTTCTAATCGTTTAAAGGCTTAGGTTTATTTATTTATTTGGGAATGGAATAAAAAGGAAGATCCACCCCCTGGAAGTAAAAAAATCTTATAATGGCAAACAAGCGTACACCTCACTTATAAAATGCGGCAAACGTAGTTGTACGTGCAAATAATCCATAATCTTTCATGAGCGTGATAGTAACCCGATGCCCTCTATTAAGATCTCTTAACTACTTTTAATCAGAAGTAGGGGCACGGCAATACGCTAATATAACGTATCAGCAATTAGGCTTTTGTGTACTGATTGGGTGGAAATGTGTCCTCACTCATTGTAATCTATATTTATAAAAATCGCAATTTTTCTTTGGTCATGGCATCCTGCGTAAACGGCTTCGCCGATTTCGCTAATTCTTTTTTTTGTCTTGTGTTATTGAAAGGGGAAAGTTCTTTTTAAATTTTTTTATTGTAACCTTGTGGCATTGGACATAACATTGACACAATATATGCTTAACGGGAACGAGAAAGGGAAAAGAAAGGGGTACGGGGATAATATTTAGAATAATAGAAGTAAGTAGCCCTTATCACTTTGGGTTTAGAAAATAGGTAACGACTGATTCGCTGATCTACCAAGTGTGCACAAAAATTTTCATGAGAATCTGTCAAGCCGTTTCGGAGGATTTTGACAACAAACACGGACACGTGACACGAGAATTTTGTTTAATATTGATGGCAGACGAAGGTTCTTCACAAGCTTACCGTAGGTCGTGTAATGAAGGAAGCGTCTCACGAAACGTCGCCTTCGAAATAACCGCCTTTATGTAAAACTACAAAGGCATGGCTAAATATAGATCCTTCACAATTTGCCCCAGTTACGAGATAAAGTATTTTCTCCTTTTATTCCAACTCTAGAACGACTCTTTTGACTAAATTATCGATATTGTATAACCAGACGATGGGCGAATATACTTTAATTTAGTTGTATTATTTGATCCAAATTTTGCATGACTCTTGAAGGTTCTTTTTATCTTTATGAATAATACATTTTCGATATTGTATTAGTAAGTGATAGACGAACGATTTTAATTTTCTTCTAAATTAATTATTTTATCCGAATTTGCCTATTGTTTATTTAAAAAAAAAACTCACAAAGTGATAGACCAACTTTTACGTTCTTCCAAATTAGTTATTTTATCCGATTTTGCCTATTGCTTATGTTAAAAAAATACTAATTTAAACTGTTTATCTTCACAACCACTGCCAGCACATACCTTTAAGCGTAATTGTCGAGAAAATGGGAATACTAAACATACCTACAAAGTATTCAAACAAGGAGATGAATAGAGAAGATTGATCTTTAGTTGTTAAGGTATCTTGAGAGTCTAATGTCGTAACTTACGTATATCAGGTAAAGTAAGTGGCCCTTTCATACTATTTAGTAGACACCTTCTTGTGTGTCAAAGCCGGTATCAAGCCAAATATGTTCCCCGTCGAAACTGTTCTTTCTTTCAAACGATCTTTTTTTTTTTAAATCGGTAAAAAAGGTATAATAAAATGAGACCGTAAGAAACCTCATAATTCTAATAATACTAACCTATTTATATGGTCACCTAACACGAAATCTCCGGGATAGGTAAAGATGAAATTTGGCAGGGTATTTAAGAGTTAGTAAACATCTGCTAAGAACCGATTTTTTTGAGGAAGTCTAAGGGCTCTCACAAGTTACGCGGACAAAGTCTTTGGAAACAGCTAGTAATTAATATAATAATAATATATCCGTTGGAGATGCTTTCGCGTCGAGCTCACAACGTCGACTGCCTTAATCCTCCGAAAACGCCATGTAATATATGCCACCCAGATGAAACTACCTGCACCCGAGCAGTTTGGTAAGACCTTTTTACAGTAATTAAACTATAATAAACCTAACAAATACGTTCCAGGTGTATCGGGCGACGCATCGCTTGCTGCTGCTCGGCGCCGGTGAGTCAGGGAAATCAACGATCGTCAAGCAAATGCGTATCCTGCACGTGAACGGCTTCTCAGACAAGGAGCGCCGGGAAAAGATCGAGGACATCAAGAAGAACATCCGAGACGCAATACTTGTGAGTCCATTTTGATTCAATCCCCAACGACCCTTAACACTGTTTCTGATAAACCGCCTGATAGTAAAATAATGAATGGTAATCTTTTTCTACCTTTAACGTTATCCAGGTCTAGTTCCAGGGTCCGATTAAACTGCAGAGGATGTGGCTTTAGGGCGAGTTTAGATGACCCACTGCCGTCTGACATCACCCCACAATCTCACGACTACACAACTAATATCACTCAGTGACGACAGGGTGGTTCAATATGATTGAATAAATGAATAAACGAGTGACATTTATCGGGACCCACAGTTTTACGTGCTTTCCAAAATACGGAGGAAGTCGGATATTTGAAAATCAGTCCTAGAATGTTTTCACCCATCTACCACCCCGTCGCGGTAAGAACTACTTAACCTAGTTATTGGCTCAAATGCTGACCACTAATTGAGCTACGACCTCCTCGAAATGATCATCTGTATTATTACTCGTTTATTTGCGACTTTATAACCGGTTGTATTGCTAGTTTTCTCTCTCTGCACTACTGCGTTGCCTCAAAAAATTAGTTCTGCTAGGATCTGAGATCACGGTAGTGATCCGCCACAACGAGGCGAGCTAAGCACGGGGGCATTACCTAACTAGCTTTTCTAGAAACGCTTCATCGTTTTTTTTGGGATAGGATTATACCAGATAGACAAATGCTGCTACTAGTGAACTTATTAAACATTCTCACAGCCACATATTTCGACTAAAGTGTAGAGTCAGTAAAGTTGGAGTGTGGTATTACAAGAAATCTGATAAATTTTTGACAGCGCGAGCCATATTGTCTCGTCGTGGCTAAATTTAACATGAAAATATTTTGGCGGGATCGGATTTTTGGCATACAATTGTTTTATTGTAATAATAATATGTTTCAGACAATCACTGGAGCTATGAGCACCCTAACACCGCCGATACCACTCGAAAAACCGGAAAACAAAGCACGCGTTGACTATATACAGGTATTTTGTATTAAGTTTTATTTCAGAAATTAAAATTGAATTTATATTCAGACAAAGCTAAAAGTTTCTTCATAGACCTCGTGATTGGTATGATGAAACACAGAGAAGAAAAAAAAGTGTTGAGACCTGACATGATCCATCTCCTTATGGAAGCGAAGACAGGTATTTTAAATAAAAGTTAAAGTCAGTATATATTTTGGGTTTTGTCCTTATAAACTTTCACAGTATTGCTGATTATCGCAAACATTTTTGGTAATTATGCAGTTTGGTTACTTTACCCAAAGTGCAAACTTTTTTTCAAGACAATATAAATCTTCATTATTTCTTTATTTTGTCGGGGTTTTGTATAAGGAAATCAACTGAGAGTAAGGAACGTGAACAACGAGTCAACCCCCAATGATACCCCTTGTAACGGACATGTTGGTATCTTTTTCGAGCTATATTGATGAGATTCAATGAAACACCAACTTGACATAAACTTCCCGCAGACTCTATATTTACAAGCACAATATTTATACCACAACGTCATGGGAACATGCCGTCTATTTTTTTTTTTTTTTTTTTTTCTGATCGTGTAATGCTGTTGGTCAGAGTGACCTTATAAATCATGTTACATAGTTCAGTAGAACCCTGGCCCTTAAACTAGATAAGCCTGTATCTTAGGAGCGAGGGTAGGTACTTTTCTTATCTTTTGCAATAAGGTATCATCTCATGTCGAAACGGTTGCGCTAGAATTTCTGATCACATCAAGTTATGTTTGACACACGTCATCTTGCATTTAGTACGGTTTATACGTGAGTAACCGTCGAAAAATTTTGAAAACTACGATTCTATTGATGATTGACAAGACCTTGTTTAGAATTACATGTGACCAGAAGTTCTTCTGAACAAGATGGTCCATCGCGTTGCAGAGGAAGGAACCATAGCAGTGCCTGGACTTGTGGCCCAGGTGTAGGTTTAGGAGCGCGCTCTTTATAGTGATCACTAACACTCACCTTCACTAACAACACCTTAACTAACTAACACACATAGGCATTTAAAAATAGGTGTATAATGTTATGAAGTATCTACTATTGGCAATACACTTAATATTTCTACGGAAATTGACGTTTTTATAGCAAAAAAAGAACTCGGGCACAGTCTCGAAATCCTCCCAAACACTTGAAGTTGTCATGATCTTTATGGTAACAGTCCCTTTTACAAGCTCTTCTGAATCGTTAAATATTTTAAAAGCTGCCATCTTCTATTCTGAACTTAAGGAAAGCAGGCGGAGCAAAGGCGGTCAGTGTCTTGGGTACGAAGATGTCCAGAAAAGGTGCAGCATAAAGCCTCTTGTTGGCAGGAATTGGCTAAACACAGGTTAGAATGGAGACGTCTTGTGCAGCAGAGTGTACGTAAATTTGGAAGACCAAAGAAGGGGCAATCTAGACTTACAAAGGGAAAAGAACAAAAACAGACTGCTGATATTATCTACAATTAGGTAAACGGTACCGGTAGACTTGTTCCAAGCGAGATATAGTTCGGTATAAAAATGCACGCCCCTCCACTAAATTTGCCACGCTTGCTTGTGTGTGTGCAGCGTTTTTATTGGAAACTCAAACTCAACCACGCACTGTAAGCCAATGACGAGCTTGCGTGTTTGCGTCTACACGCTGTTTTGCGTGTAGATGTGAATACTATGGAGGGGCGTGCATTTTTATACTGAACGCACTCTATCGTTATACGCATTTCATTCCGGTACAATACGTAGATGTGTAATAATTTGAATGGCCCGTTGGCGCAGTTGGCGGCATCCGGGGAAAAGGTGGCGTGTTGGATGGGTCATGGGTTCGATTCCCACCTCGAGTCTGGGTGTATTGTCCATATGTATGTATTTATATATTTCTAAAAAAAATATACTTGTGTATAACAGGCGTCTGTTAGACGTATTAAGTTGTCTACCTTAGTAAAAGACCTCCGCGTGTCATATAGTCCTGTATATATTCATTTATGTATTAACCTATTTCAGATGTCACAATATATCATCCATATCGACAGCGTTCCTTCGAATCCTTCCGAATTACTGCGTCACCTATTTACCGATTGCTAAGCTAGTTATATATATACTTTAATCATCAATGGCAAGTACACAGTAAAAATAAAAATGTTTGACGAGGGACATAAAAATGAGACGCAACTCAGGTAGGTTTCTTATTTATTTTTGCTCGTTGAACGAAGGCCGTTCAAGCATCTACAAACCTTCTGGTGGCGGGGTGGTGGTGGTGGGGTGGTACAAATTGGTTTCGATAGAAATCTTAGAAGTCAAACCTGCTGCTTGATGTATGTTAAAAGATCAAATATCATGTTCAGATGTTATTTAATTAAATTGCGACCTTTTATCATGAATGGTACATATGCACTTTACAGTGAATTATATGACCAATAATATAAAAAATGATTAATTCCTTAACAAATCCATTGAGGAGGTCGTTGCCTAAGCAGTGGCTGGCATTTGAGTCGATCGCTAGGTTAAGTAGCTCTTGCTGCGACCGGGTGTTATATGGGAAACCCATTCTAGAACTGGTTTATATTTGATATCCGTGTTTCTGAAGGTACGTAAAACAGTGGGACTCGATTAATATTATATTACTCTTAAGGTTGTAGATATCGTGGGGGTTCCGAGGATAGCGTCAGACGGCAATCGGAATTTATACATATATATCACGAATTCTCGAAAAACGTGGGGCACACAGTGCTAAGTTTATAGTTAGTAGACATCCGCTGAAACGGGTTTTCAATAGAACCAGATTAATAAGGAGCTCTCGGAAGTTTATTTCTACGCGGACGAAGTGGCGGGAAAAGCTAGTAATGTTGACCTTGTTCTGAGCGCGCTGGGAATACTTTTATTGCCAACTATTTTCCAGACTCATTCCCCCCCCCCCCCCCATCTAAACCCTTTTTTTCAGTTTTTTTTTTGGGGGAGTCCCAAAGAAAAAATATTAGGTTTCTTTTAACTAGCACAGGAATAAGGGTCCTAACTCAATTGTACCAAATGTAACAGTTTCTTAAAATAAAATAAAATCATTGCTACTAGTTTTATTCTTACATTTAGGGTGTTTTATTCTTCAAGGAATGACGAACCCATTATAGCTGAAGCTAGTCTAATTCAATTACTAGATATTTTATTTATATTAGCGAGCACAAAACTGCTACTCTGCACATTTCATTGGAATTCAGAAACTTAGCAAGTTAAATTATTAAAGATTAAATTAAAAAAAAAAACACTGGCCAAGAGCCAAAGCACGCTTGTATAGACGGGTTCCGTGTATGATACGCGATAAAGGTAATTGTTAAGTAACTACAAAAGAAGTCCTATTTCGTTCAAAATAATTTTCCTAATGAGTTTTTAGCATATTCTATCAACTTGGATAATTTCAAGTCTGTACGTCTAATATTTTGGAAATGCTATGGGGGACCACTTTGTGGGCGGACAAACGGACGGACGGACGGAGCGAAATTATAAGGGTTCCTTGTAGTACTACGGAACCCGAAAAAGAAATGCAATAAGAGAAATTTTGGCTGTCTGTTTGGGTCGGGTAATCTCGGAGTCGGCTGGGCCAATTTCAACAGGACTTTCACTGGCAGATAGCTGATGTTACAAGGAGTAACATAGGCTACTTCATTCTTAGAAAAATAATTAGGGTTCCGCACAAAAACATAAAAATTCAAAGTTAAAATTTAGAGCGAAATTATAAGGGTTCCTTGTAGGTCTACGGAACCCTAAAAATTAGAAAATTAAAACAAAAAACTGAGAACAGGCAACCCTACTCAAGATATCTGAGCCGCTTAATTACAATGCATAAATTTACACCTAATGTAAAGTGTCTGTTTTGTTGTAATTGATTCGTTTTGTCAATTTAATTTTTAATTCGGTTCAATAGCGTTCAGTGGCCGGCATTTGACTCGATTACGAGGTTAAGCAGTTCTTACCGCGGTCGTGTGATGGATGGGTGACCTCCGTGTTTCGTACGGCACGTAAAACTGTTGGTCACGATTCACATCGTTGAGTAATATTATTAGTTTTGAGATTGTAGTGATTGTGGGGGGCCATTTTAATTCGCCCCACAGCAACGTTCTCTGCAATCTAAGCGGACCCTGTTATTGGACAGGGATAACGCTAGGCAGAAGAGGTTAGCTCGATTCTTGCTGGTTCTTCTCGTGGCTTAACATTTTCGCATCATTGGTTGCTTTTAAAATATTTGACTGGGACTATTCTATTTGAATAAAACATTTTATGAATTTACCCTCGCCATATAAGAACCCAGAAAGAAACAGAGACTGTTTCTTTCTTGACCTTTACTCTCCATAAAAATATCAATTTTAAAGACGCCGTCGCCGCCATGTTCCCGCATTATCGCGGCTGTCAATCTTTTTCAAATTTCGAATTACGAACGTCCAATCCGAAATGACATTTCCGGTATTGCCAGGTTCTGTTTTTAATTAATCGTAATATGACCACAGACAAGACGTCTTCTGACTTCTAACTCGATCTTCAAATAAATAAAATAATTTAACGGCTTATGCATTTGTTAGGTTATGTCTCCTTCGTTAACTTTTACTGTCTTTGTATCTATTAAGTATAAATAAAGTGCCTGTCTCCGTTTTGATATTTTATTTGATTGTATGCTGGTTTTTTATATGTAATATTATGACCATTGTTTAAGATTCACACACACACACACACACACACACACACACACACACAGAGAGAGAGAGAGAGAGAGAGAGAGACACACACGCGCGCGCGCGCACACACCATTCTATCTGTAACCTATGGCAGCTCTTAAATAATAGGTAACATTGTTAGTTATAGTTAAAAAATATCTGTTTTTCACTTAAGGTAGCCTTTATTAGTCTAAATTGCTTTTTATAAAATAAGCTGTAGATTTTTGTTTGATAAATAAAATAAAAATAAAATGATTCACCTTATGTCGTGCCCTGCGTGCCCAATACCAGCACGCAGGAAGACTTAATGGTTGCCTCAGATCGGACAAATAGCGTTGCCTCATTTTGGGCTTCGAAAATATAGTGGGTCGACTCTTCCGAATCAGTGGTAGCTTTTAAAATATTTGACTATTCAAAAGAGATGTTAAAGTCTACTTGAATAAAACATAATTTGAATTTGAATAATAGGGCCTAACCACATTGCCAAATATACCTGCAGTTTGCCATTGAAACGCCAGATGGGAATCAACCTTTAAACTAAGTAAATTGGTGGTTTATTATAAATCGCGGAGAATGTTGTGAATTACAATTTTTCTTAATTATAATCGTGTATAACATTTTAGTATACCTATCTGCATTTACAAGGTAAAATTGTATATAATTCATCAATGAATTCTACCCATATCGCTGTTAAAGGGATTTAATAATGCTTATTTTTGGATATAATTACCTTATTATCGTAACGTTCGTTAAGCACCGTTCTGATAAACCGGTTTTACGCGCACACTGAGACTACTTTTAGGTTGCGTTCATACCAAGCGTGTTATTAACTGCTGAAAGTGAGCAAGCGTTATGAAGTTTGTTTTTTATTTTTTATGCATATTTGTATTGAATATCACATACAAAGATTGATGACTGACTACTCTGCTGAACTTAATTTGGTAGTGGATACAGACTTCGGCGGACTTCAAAACCCCCTAGACAATTCAGCTTCTTAGAGTATGCTTTCAATTTAAATTTTTTAAACGATTTTATATAGTTTGACGTTAGGGCATAAATCCTCGGGACACCGAGGTCCCTGCAAGAAGCCTTGAAGAAGCCCCAGCGGATTCTCGAATTCTGGCAGGAGCTGGGCTGGATGGAGTAAAAACCAACCAGACTCCCCCTCACGCACTATGGTCGCCTCACTGCAACTGAGTGCGGAAAAGCAGCCCGCGTAGAAGAAAAATAAGGAAAGGGGTTTGTTGTAGGACTATGGAATTTTATAAATGATTTATTCGATTCTTATGGTGTGAGAGACGAATTTCTTAGCATTCCATGGATTCACCGTGTGGGTGCCGGGTCCATCGCGTTGCAGAGGAAGGAACCATGCGGAAAAAGCTGCGGTAGAGATGTTACAGTCTAAAAATGCACGCCCTCCACTAATTATTTGCAACGCTTGATTGTACGTGTGCAGCGTTTTTATTGTAAGCTCAAACTCAACCACGCACTTTAAGCCAATGATATTGACGAGCTTGCGTATTTGCGTTTACACGCTTTTTTCATGTAGAGGTGTATACTATGGAGGGGCACGCATTTTTAGACTGTACTTTCTCTAATAACGTGTATTTAATACAAGCAGCTCATCCCTAATCATATTTTTTAATGTTGCCAACTATTAAATTTATAGAATTAATATTGGTACCCGGACGCGCCGGCCCAATTCGGCTACAAGCATGGCGCTACCTCTAATTAAAGTCTCCTAAAATCCTAAGTAAAGTCGAATCGTGGACTTAATTCGAATCGAAAGGTTCGTGCTAAGCGCTCTGAATGTTGCAATCTTCACTCTTTATTGCAGACTAGTTGGTACTTCCAACTTCGTTCGCGTTGAATCTCAATCATCTGTTTAATTTCCAGGGCCTTTATCTTGGACACTAAATATTTTGTTCAAACCAAAATATTAATTATAATATCAGCTATCTGTTCACTCCTGTTTTTCTAATTAGAGGTAGCGCCGCGCTTGCAGCCGAATTGGGAGGGCCGTCCGTTTATCAGTACCTCTTTCTCACATAAAATCGGCGTGAAGTGGCGGCAATGCTGCCACGTCAAGTGATGGTATTGTTGTCGCGTTATAAAGGCCAGCAATGTATCTGCTAGTCTCCTAGTCGTGCAGATGTCCATGGGCGTCGGTAGGAACTTAGCTGCCTGCTGCCTCAACTCCAAACGAGCACGTTTGCCCGTTGGAACATAAAAAAAATATTGGCTGGCCCGTTGGCGCAGTGGGCAATTAGACAGAAACAATCAAACGATTAAATATGGAAGCTAGGATTCTACGACAAAACTATGGAGAATACAATAAGGAGTAACATCTCTTATGGGACAAAAGTTGAAAAGGTTTCAACATTATAGCATAGATACTAGTTCAGAAACCATCCAGAATGGCGCTGGGGTACACAAATGGTATGATAAAAGTGTAGCAATAGTAGGTAGGAGCCAGATCTCTCTGGATTAGGGATCA
Organism: Charaxes varanes; assembly: GCA_024363005.1. Taxonomy (NCBI): domain Eukaryota; kingdom Metazoa; phylum Arthropoda; class Insecta; order Lepidoptera; family Nymphalidae; genus Charaxes; species Charaxes varanes. The sequence continues at coordinate 39,855,048 of JANCMC010033613.1, forward strand.
ACAATAAGTGGCTATCGAGGTTTCTTATCACACAGGTCGTATGCTTCTTTTTTAGTTACTCCTTCCGAGGAACAGGAAGCTAATGTATATAATAGAGTCGACTTTTTGATGGCCACCGAGCGTCCACCGCCCCAACCACTCTGCCACCGTATTTTAATTCTCTCATATTTTCTAATGTATTCATTTTAATGATATGCTGTAAAGGGCTAGTTTGACCTTTAATACAGTATTCTTTAAAAAAGTGCATTATATTCTTGTAATATCTTAAATGTATTATATATATAGACATTCTCCATTAACTCTGTTTGTGGTTGTATTAAAATCTGTTGCGTAGTTTAAAAGATCTGTAGGTAAAATGCTGGGGTATGTCAATGCATGGTTGTCATGAATAGGGTGCCCCCGTGGCAAGCATAATATTTAGTCTAAAATACATTATATAAGTCTAAAATTGCAATTGGTAATTCCCTAGTAACCTAATCAATTGCAATTATAGCTATTCCATTATATTCTAATTGAATATATACAAAAATTTGCCCAAGTAATTGATTACTATTCAAATAAGTGTTATTTATAAGGCCCAATTGTTCACAATATTTGAATGAAATTTAAATGCATGTCAAAATGTTAAATGACATGAAATGTTAACTGACTGAAATTCAACACGCCATCGGAAAGTCTCACAAACCGAACGAAATGCGAGAACAATACCATCAATTGACGTGACAGCATTACCGCCACTTCACGCCGATCTCATGTGAGAAAGAGATACTGATACCCGGACGGGACGGCCCAATTCGGCTACAAGCGTGGTGCTACCTCTAATTAAAAAGACAGGAGCATGGGGAAAGGGATGGAGAAAATGGATATAAAGATAGATGGGGAGGAAAGAAAGAGTGCGGATACTACTGTAACGGACGGTATAGGGGACCTGATATTTTTGTAAAATGCGTATTATACATTTCAATAGCTATAGGATTTTGGTTTATGTTAAATTCAGTGATTTTGTTTAATTTTCCGAGTTTTAGTTTTTAAGATGAATTCATTATGTATATGGATAAAAAAATTGAATTTGACTTATCTATAAAGTGGCCCGTACAATTTCTATAATGTTCTGATAGAGCTTTATGCAAACTTCTTAAATATATCATTTTGTTGCGATTTTTTACTTTCAGGATGTTTCTGACCCAATGATCCTGCAACCAGCATCTCTAGATGCGGTATCCTTGAGGCAAGGAACAAGGCCATTGGATTTTAAAGTCTTAACTCGCCCCGCAGCCAAATCCACTGCAATTTAAGCGAACCATGATACTTCACCGGGATTACGCTAGAAAGAAAAAAGAGTAGTATACTAGGAAGCCTAGGAAGAAAAGTATGACATTCTCGGAATTTTTCCTACGTTTCGAGGTATGATTGAGTGATTATTGATTAAATTTTATAACGTCCCAAATAATTACACAATGATATTCGTAGTAAAAAATATTACTTTGAATACATTGACCCGTTGGCGCAGATGGCAATGGCCCTGCCTTCCGCCTCGGGGGTTATGCCCCACAATTCTCCACGAACTAGATAGAAAACTTCCACAAATTGCGGTTTTCTAGGAGTTTCTTGCTCCAGGTAACTTCTTTGTGAAATCACTTGACAGCTCGTGTTTCCTAACCGATACGATTAAGGGACCTTCAAAAAAGTCGGCCAACATCATCATCATTTCAGCCTGGGTGCGTCCACTGCTGAACGTAGGCCTCCTAATATTATAATAACATAATTGGTCGACTTATAACATAATCTAATCTCGCAAGAAACATTATAATATAGTTAATCGAAGCACGAATGACTATCATACAATATAAATGCGATATGATATGCACTCCTTGCAGAAAATAATAATAAAAAAAAAACCTCTAAGAAGTTCGTAGCCTAACCAGTAGTCGGCATTAGTATCGTCCGCTAGGTACAGCAGTTCTTACCGCAACCAGGTGATGGGTGACCAATTCTAATACTGGTTTTTTTTTAACCGACCTCCAGATTTTTTTAAAGGTTACACGGGGCATTCGAGCAGACAGTTCACATAAGTGACTACCGAAGCCCATGCGCGTCTGCAACACCAGAAAGCGAGCAGATGCGTTGCCGGCCTTTAATGACGAGATTTGGACACCGGGAAGTCTCATAAACCGTACGAAACGAACCAAACGAAAGTGGGTCCCGTTTAATGTCACTGAGTGATATTAATCATGAGAATTTAGTTTTTTTTAGTTTTAGTTGATTGTGGGGATTCCAGGAATGACGTCAGACGGCAGTCGGTCATCTTAACTTGCTCCATAGCTACATCCTCTGCAATTTAAATAGTACCTGGTAAAAGAATATATAAAACGCTTGTTCTCTGTTTAAATATTCATCATTTAATTCGCATAAATATGACACGCAACCGTACAAGTGAGGTGCAAATGAAACCGTACCAGATGCCAGTCCGAGTGGCTGAAACTTGGGGCTCATGAATAATTAAACGGAGGCGATAACTCACCGCCCCGCAGCTCTTTGAGAAAACGCCGTTTTTATGGCTTAATTAGTTACATCTCCAAGTGTTGTCTGTATTGCCAGCAACAAAAATTGTACTAAAAGTAATTTTATTACTGGCAATAGGGCACAGAAACACTTTATTTTTCTTATGCCGTAGCCTACACATAGCTTCATTTGAATGGTCATTTCAATGATCATGTAATGTGGCGAAAGACTTTGTGTAGTTGCGCAAAGATTTATAGTACTTTGTAGTCTTCAAGGACAAAAATGTACAAACACTTTGAGCTAAGTCTGGCTCCGGCATAAAATTGTGATTGTGGATTATTTTTCTAAAAAAAATAGTACGGTACGTGTTTCCAATTCCTATAGTTTTATTTTTTTATAGATCTCTCTCGTATATATAGACTTTTTGTAATAAACTTCCGGGGCCTTCAAGGAATTGTTTAAGAAATCTGTTTCAAATTATAACGTGACGAAGAATACATAGGATTTTTATATACATAAGGTAACGACTTAAAAGAAAAACCACGAAACGAAAGCGCTAGGTTTACGATTATTGTGAGAACAATTATACGAAGGACGACAATAAAGAGATACTCGTAGAGTCGTTTGAAGTAGACGAGAGATAAACTTAATTAAATTACACAAGCTTAATGTTGATAAGTTTAAATTAACAAAGGTTTTTATATCCTACTAGCTGTTTCTGTGAGTATCCGTATAAAATTGCGATAGCCCTTAGATCTCCTTAATCTGACCTTATCGACAAACCCTTTCTTAGCGGATGTCTACTAACTAACCTACCTCCTCCTATATAAACTACCTCCCTGCCTTTCATCTTTGTATCTTTGTGCGACTCGTGGTTTTCAAAATTTCGTTATAGGTGACCTTTCGCTTATATATATATGTGCGCGTGTGCGTGCGCGTGCGTGCGTGTGTGCGTGCGAGCGTGCGTGCGTGCGTGCGTGCATGTATGTGTGTGTGTGTGTGTGTGTGTGTGTGTGTGTGTTTTTGAATATTTTGATGTACAAAAACACGAAAATTCGTCTTTGACGAAAACTTTTTAAGTATCTCATGTATGTATATCACGTGTAGCAAAATTATTTAGATCATACACATATATTAGTTAGCCCGAAGAACATATTTCTACAAACAATACGTCGCTTTGCACTTATTGTCTATATATAAGCTGAGAGACGGGTGAAAGTGAATACGTAAGTAGGTAATCTCGAATAACTTTTCCCCAGAAATCGGGAGGTTGGTGATTTTTTGGTCAGATCAGGCTTTAGAGATCAAAGCCTTCGCCGGGTAGTAAAAAAGTGTGGAGCGACATCGATCCGCCACGTTGTCATTCCCGTCACGGTTTGAAGCCTACTGCGCCGTCGCCATGACAACGTACATTTAACCGCGAAAGTGTTGCTAGCTTAGATGCTTTTCTACTAGGTTTTGCACACAATTAAACAGAGTCTATTCAGCTATTAACGCAATTTAAAATGTGTTTTAGATAAGAGTCAACCATATTCGCACGAATTTTACGATTTTTTAATTCCTCTCCCCGTCCTTGTCACAGATTGTCACATTTCGGACACCCTCTCCCCCTTGACGTGATATCCTCTAATCAAGAAAACTCCTCTTCGTTATTTTATGTAGTATGTAAATAAAAGCTAAAAAAAAATGATTTTGACTCTCCTGCCCGTTGTCACATGCTATCACATTTTGATGTTAACCCAAAGAATGGAGGATTCTTTTAACATGTGACGTAATTTAAGGATGACCGCTAACTAGAAAAACAAATACTCTTTATTTCTGATAAAATTCCATTACATATTCATATATTTAACATGTTTATTTAATTACATTATATATTTTACATTTCTGTTTCATTATTTTACTTTAAATTAAATAATTTTATTATCATATTTTACGTTTGTTTCATCAATGTTAAAATTTTCATTTGACATCATTAACGCTATCAGAATGCCCTCAAACTCATGCCCATATGGTTTGTCCTATTTTTTATCTGATCCTTTTCTTCGCCATAGTTAAACCATAGACCCACCATTTTTTTTTTAAATAACTACTACCGAGACACTATGTATACTTTACCTTTTATGAGAAGATGCGAACCTTTCTTGATGCAGATGTAAAAATTGTACTAGAAGTGATGTGTTTTCGTATTTATTATTATAACGACGGAAAACTTAAAAAAACAATGTTTTATTATAGGCCAGTTGTAAAATAGAAGGTGCTATTGTTTCTTCCCTAAGCTTTCTTGTAAAAGATCGGATGAGAGCACCAGATGTTTTGGATTAAGTTTAAATATTTGAAATAGTTTACCTGTAGAGACGTAAAAAAAATTTGAGCAGGCGCTTGACAGATTCAAACACTTAAAACTTTGTTTGATTACTTTGTGTGTAGTGAGATTTTGAATTTTACTAGGTACCTGGACAGATCCACTACGAATACGCGACCCCGGACTACCCTAGCTGCTATTACCACTCTCCCTGCATCATCCGTGACAGTAGTATCTGCATGCTTTCTCTCCTCTCCATCTACCGTTATATACTTTTACTCCACCATTTTCCTTTACTCCTGTGTATCTAATTAGAGGTACCGTTACGGCAGCAGTCTTTTTGGTCTGCAGAAAAATTGGGAGTACACGTCCGGGTACCACTACCTCTTTCTCACATAAGATCGGCGTGAAGTGGCGGCAATGCTGTCACCTCAAGAAAATTGAATCTAAATTTTTTTAACTTATTTTTACGCGGACGAAGTAGCGGACACAGCTAGTAATAATATGGGACTGTGAATCGGAAATAAGGTATACTTTGCATATTATAATCAACTAACCTACCTACCGAAAGTTGGCTTATTTTTTATACCAAATTATAGCGCCATCTATTAGTCGCTTACGCCACCGAGCGCCCGCCGCCGGGCCGCTCTGTAACCGTATTTTAAATCTCTCATATCTTCTAAGATCTTCATTTGAATGATATACTGTAAAGGGCAATTTTGATCCACATAAAAAGGCACTTCGGTGCCTGCTGCCTGCTCGTCTGCCCCCTTGTAACATAAAAAAAAAACTTAGCTTCTATCGCCGTCACTTGATCGTTAATTGAAACCAGAGATCGTCGACGTTCGGCCCAAATCTTAGATTTGCGTATTTATGCTTATAGAAATCTATGAACAAACTTTTAATTCTTTTTTACGACATTGTCATTGACAATTAATATACATACGCAATCTTGCAGTCCTTTTGGTCTGCAGCCGAAATGGGTCGACACGTCCGAGTATCAGTAGCACTTTTTTATATTACACATAATATAATATTATTCGCAGAATTTCAGGATCTGCTTTACAAGATAGTAATATCTTGTAATGATGTTTTGCAAATAATAAAAATGGTGATCTATGATCACCATTTTTATTATTTGCAAAAGTTGTTTCTCTCTTTCTTTTCATAAAGAAAGAAAGAGTCAAACTTCAAAGAACATTTAAGAAGCAATAAAGAATCAGTGTACTACCAATAGATGGCGGTCGGACAAGAACTTAGATACACGAAGCTTTGCGAACGTTCGGAAAAGACAGCTGGTTGATTATAAAAAAAAAATTTACTTTTTTTTCATATGCATCAGCAGGAGGCTCGCAGTTGTGTTGCTGGCCCTTAAAGATGGGCTTCGACCGTCGGGAACCCTCTCTCGGAGATACTGAATGCATCCCAGGTGAGATTATCGTGTGATAGCATCACAGCTTTCGGTGGGCCCACAGTACCGGACTGAAAGAAAACGTAAATAGGTCTTAAAATAAAATATAAGGGTTCATCCATAAACAACGTCACACGAATTATAAGATTTATTAACTCCTCTCCTCGTGCTTGTCACAAGTTTTCACATTTTCGAAGACAATTCCCCCCTAGTGTGACCGGACACGAAGTTCTTCCTTTCCGGAGGTTGAGCATATCGACCCACGCTCCTTTCATTCCTCGCCCAACCCTTTCCACTTAATGGTACCTTTTTACAGGACCATTTAGATGGGGAATTCTTAAAGGTCTACATTTATAGAAAGCATTTATTGCCAACAATAAAATCAATGAATCTTTAAACATAATCATTCAAAACTTCTAGATAGACAGATTTCTACTCGTACTAAATTAAAAGAGAAATTAACCCTTCGCAAGGTGCCGCAAATTGCTGAAGAACTTAGCCTTTATTTCGTTATGCTTACCGACGCCCATGGACATCTGCATGACCAGAAGGCTATCAGAGGCGTCACCGGCTTTTAAGAAATTCTTTCTCAAATTCTTTATTCAAAAGAATTGACTTTACGAATAACCTACAAAGGTTATTCGTAAGGTCAATTCTTTTGAAGTCTTTCTTTGAATCTATCTCCTGATGATGCTTCGGTGTCGAAGCGAAACGTGCGTTAAGGCACATCGGAAAGTCAGTGTAGTGGTCAAATATATTTTTATTACTACAGCATACCTTTAAAAAGTTCTTATTTGATTTCGATGGAATAATATATCGAAATACAGAACATGCCACCACCGGTGTCGCTCCGGCGGTGGCCCTATTAGGTCGACGACTACGAGGACGACTCGACATTCTGAAGCCTGCAACGGCAGATCAGGTGGAGTTTTCTCAGGAGTGATCTGGTCAGCAAAAACCTGGATTTGTTAGAAGCACAGAGGTTGGTACCTCAGTTTTGGCTCGAAATTATAGTTCCCGCCAGGATAACTGGGTTCCAGCTTAGGTTTTGTCACGGGAAGCACCCTGTACTTACCGGGTCCATGCGTCTGATGGACGTGAATGGAAACGAATTTTAAATATTTTTTATATTAATCAAATAGCATTTCCAAATTTTGTGTCCCTGGATATGTCGATAGAACCTTACAAACTATAAGGAAGAAAGTGAAATTGGTAATATTAGTTTCGCCCATACATAATCCCAATATTAAAAAAGAAGTTGAAACAGAATCCTCGATGACGAAGAAATTATTAAGTTTTCAAAGGGAATTGTTTGAAATCGATTTATTGGGAGTTGATAAATATGAGGGTCCGTGAGCTGCGAGGATGCCTATGAGACCCTAATCAAATATACCTTCGGTCGTAACCAATCGCGGATTAAAGCAAAGTAGTTTAACTTCTCATGCATGTCATGGATTTCCGCAAAGTAACGCCTGATTCTATCAATCATAGCTCAAAGTGTTTGTACATTTTTGACTTTGAACACTACAAAGTTCTACAAAACTTTGCGTAGCTACACAAAGTCCCCGACCACAATACATGATCATTGAAATGATCAATCAAATGAAGCTATGTCTGGCTCCGGCATAATAGGAACGTCATCCTTTTGCAGTATTCTAAACCAGCATGGACCAAAACTGATTTTTTTTATTTTTAGAGATTCCTTGTGAGTTTTTCTTCCTTTCTTTGCTTTTAATCTTCTCTGAATTAAAGTGAATAAAACGAAAGAAACAGACTTCTATACACCCCAGCCGTTTTCAAGTTCTAACGATATACAGATTACTAGTTGTTACCTGCGAGTTTGTCCGCTTAAAATTACATGAAAAATATTAGCGTGATGATATATAGCCTATAGTCATCCTCAATAAATGGGCTATCTAACACTGAAAGCCTTTTTTAAATCGGACCAGTAGTTCCTGAGATTAGCGCATTCAAGTAAACAAAGAACCAAACTCTTCAGCTTTATATATTAGTATAGAAGTATAGATAAACAATTTCAGCGTAAATGCAGTTATAATAGATGCAAAAATGTTAAAACCATAGAGAACAGAGCAACTTTAATATGGCGGCCTCATGTGGGACTGAAGGTCTATAAATTTCTCAGTCCTGCAGATTTTCATACAATATTTTTTCTAGCCGAGCACACTATACATGCTATAAATTTTTAAGCAGTTGGTTAGGCCACAAGCTCAAAGAAATGCTCCAGCAACAAAAGGCGCTTTCTACGTGTACTAATAAAATTTTATAGCAGTTGCGATGTTCCCATTTGTTGGATAAAACTTGAGAAATATCATTTCGAATTTATACAAGTAAGTTTAGTGTGCCAATATCGATTGTTAGATAATATAAGTCTGAAATTGTAATGTAAATATTCATACGTGAAGGGAAAACTTTTGGTAGCATTTTATGAACATTGCACCGGACGGATGAGCTATTTGGCACAATTATAATTCATATCCATAGCTAATATACAAAGCTAAAGAGTTTGTTTGTTTGTTTGCTTGAACGTGCAAATCTCAGGAACTACTGGTCCGATTTGAAAAAAAAAACTTCCAATGTTAGATAGCGCATTTATCGAGGAAGAATATAGGCTATATATCGTAACGCTAAAATTGAATCTATTTTTTTTACCTACTTTTACGCGGAAGAAGTCGCGGTCACAGCTAATATAACATATGTATATTTAATTATTAAAATATAAGTACACGCACACCAATGCCAAACGATTTACATACACATGTATACATTTTACTATAAAATGTTAAAGCGAAATCGTGACAACCAGGTCAAAATAACGAAGTGTTTCGTTATGACATTTAATGTGATTAAGTTGTTAAATCTGTGCAATGAACAGGATAAAAAACAATTTAGTGAATAAACGACCTTTGTTATAAATTAAGTTTAAAATCTGTCATTTAAATGTCATTTCATTTATGCCGCTGCCTAACGGTGCTACCATTTGGAAGTTTTAACAGTATGCCTGAAAGATGGCAGTAAATTCAGGTTCTAATCGCGATTTCAAATGCGATCGTAGTGGTTGTTACGGTGACAAATGCTCCACTTTATTACGATGGGGCGTGACCGGATTGAGAATATATTTCTTTTTTGGCGCCTTTCTTAATAGGCTGGTTAATTACACTTTTATTTAGTGCTTAATTGCGTTTCTTCCACTTTTGCGGTGTGTTCACATCAGCTTTTTGCTTTGGCTTTTGTATAAGGTCACGTTTATTTAAAGACAATATACTTCCTTTACAACAAACCAATTAATATACGTATCTTTAATTCCCACTTTTATAGTGTGTTCACATAAATTTTTAATCTTGAGATCTGATCTTTTCTTGTTTGTTATAGATTCGCACCAGGCCTTTATGGATTTCAGTCCAAACTTATACGAGTATAGAATATTACTTTACTTACGGATCTCGGTCTCGGAGACTATGAGTTGCTACTTTCATCGATCCTGGGCCATCTCATGCTATTGCGTGGTTATAAGCTAGCTTAGGTCTCCTACCAGTTGATCTTTCCATCTGTATTTGGGTCGTCCGACTGGTCTTCAACCTTTCGGCTGTCCAAGGTACGTTCGTTTGACCGTACGATCCCCCGTATTCTTTCTACGTGGCCGAGCCAACGTAGTAGTTGTTATTTCGTCTAAGATGTTCGGGTCGGCCAATAGATCTCCTAATTCGGTGTTTTCGGGTCCTAGAATCTTCCGGAGTATTTTGCGAAATATTTATTTTCCTCCTTTTGAGTAAGAGTCCAGGCCGTACATTAGTATGGGTCTAATGAAGATTTTGTAGTTGCTGGTATTAGTTTATCTGCTAAGGAGGTTGGAAACTAGGATCTTGTGTAAGCCTGCACTGCAACATTGTAATTTCCTACGTTGCATTACATTACTTCGTATAATATTATTATGACAAAATTCAATATAAGAGCTTTGTTACACAATTGCAATCTTCTCTACCGAAGTTCCATAATAATGTCGGTAGAAGCAGTATATATTCTAGGAAATACGACCGCAGAAATTCAATCCACTTTTGCATGGCGACAAAAAGCATAAAAACAGAAATTACACCTGATACTACTAAGAGCGTGAAATAATTGAAAATTGTTGATCCAGGCCAGCCCGTTAATAATAATGCAGGCGCCGTTCCGCGACATTTTTATGTTTTATGCAGAGCGCACTACGTGTTAATGGCTCTGGAATAGAATAAGGAATTTTTTGCGGTTTTGTTATATGCATCTCTATGTTATAGCGGAAGAAGTCGTATAATGATTAATTTCCTAGCGTTATCCCGGTTAAGTACCAGGGTCTGCTTAAATAGTAGAGGATGTGGCTGTGGGGTCAGTTAGATGACCGATTGCCATCTGACGTCATCCTCGAAACCCCCACGATCTCTACAACCTTAAGACAAAACCACAAAGTGACATTAATCGGGTCCCACTTTTTTACATACCTTCTGAAAGGCAGTCTATACCACTGCTTAAGTTATAGTTTAGGCAGTCTATACCACTGCTTAAATTATAGTTTAAGCAGTATATCCCTATAACACAGACGTTAAGTTGTCTACCTTAGGAACAGACGTCCGTGTGTCATATAGTCCTGTATATATTTATTTATTTATAAATGACGAAACAAATTAACGTTAAATGTAAATATAAATTAACTACTACGTGAGATTAAGAGAAAGTTAACTAATTATATACGGAACGCATGGACATACTAGTCTGGACGCACGATGATGGTCCGTTTTCCCTTCACACACACCAATGCCAAACGATTTATTCACACTTTTATACTTTTTGTTATTCAATGATGTCAAAGTGCAATCATAACATCTTTATGTCATATTAAATTAAATTTAAAAAAATATGTCATTGTACTAAGCAAGTGATATACTCATAAAGGTTTCTGGCCGAAATTCGACCAGCCGTTGATCTCTAGTAATGAATAACCAAACCGCTGCCAGGTCCACTAGTGATTCTCTATACCACTTAAAATCCTGTTTCGTTTCAGCAAAATCTTCTGATGGACACGAAAATGATCTACGCGGTGCAGTTGAGCAAACGGGCAGGCGGTTCACCTAAGTGACTATCGATGCCCATGGACACCTGCACCACCAAGAGGCTCGCACATGTGTTGCTGGCCTAAAAGAAGGGGTTAAAGAAAAAGTTTACAAGCCGAAAGAAACGCGACAACAATACCACCACTTTACGTGCATTGCCGCCACTTCATGTCGATCTTATATGAGAAAGAGATAGGTACTGGTACCCGGACGTGCTGGCCTAATTCGGCTGCAAACCAAAAAGGACAGCCACTGATGCGCTATCTCTAATTATATAAAATTTTTAATTGAGTCTAACAACAGACCCTTCTTAGCATCAACGCGGGTTGCATTAGCATTGATTAAAAGCGTGATTTGCTTATAGAGAGACTAGCGTCTAAGATACAGACTTGGCCTGGCTTAAATGTTAGTGTCATGACCTTTTTTACACTTTTATGGCAATAAATTCCCTCCTGTGGGCCCTGGCACGAACATTTTCATCCGAAGTAAAGTCGAGTCGTCGACTTACTTCAGAGGCCCTAGCACGACCATTTCGAACGGTTCGAATTCGGAGATTCGACTGCATTAGGGTGAAAACATTCGTGCTAGGCCGACGGTAGTACGGCTCTTATTAATGCTAAGCGACGTTCGTTCCGCCTAACTAGACATGTGACGTCACACTTTTTACGGTCTATGGATATTGAAAGCCTGATAATATATCCAATACCTTACTTACAAAAAAATGAATCAAAGTCTTATATTATAGATGTATTCAATAGTCATATATTATACATATATATTATAGAGATGCTCTTTATGGAGCTCAATGTTCATATTATCACATTTGTGCGAAACTCTGCCAAAATAATTTATGGCAGATTATCACCCTACTATATTCTGCTTCTTGAGGATCTTTAAAAAAGGAGTTTTCAATTCGAACTCGAGTACTTTATTTAGAGCTTCAATAGAAGAAAACGACTCGCTACTGTGTCTCTGTACTCGACCGAGGTCTTAGAGATCCTTCTTCTTCGATCTTTATAGAGTCCTTACGGACCCTGTACAACCACTAACTAGGGAAAAGTCAGTCTAAGGGGAAATAATTTGATACTACTAGATATAGAGTTTACTCTTCTGTGATGTGACTGCAGGCGAGTTAAGATATGCCGACTGCCGTCTGATGTTATCCGGAACCCTCAACATCTCACGACATTCAAAGAAAATCTGTGAAAAAATCTCAAAACCTACAGGAAATTTTTCTTTAAAAAAAAAAAAACGAATAACATGTACACACATGTAACAACAATATATATGTTAAAGATAAAAAAATAATTTACGGAATCCACTAATAAATATATTTTTCTCAATAACTAATAAAATCGTATACACTTTCAGGTTTACCGGAAATTGATCTGCCGCCAATAGATCCCTTAAACATTCCCAAAATAAGAATTTTGCAGGGAGAGGGCCCCGTCAATGTGAATGCTGCTCTCGACAACGTTGTCGTAAGTTCCTCAGGGCATCCTCTGAGGAACCCGTACCGGGTCCTCGACTTCTGGCAGGAGCTTGGCTGGTTGGAGTAACTATCTAGCCACAAACCCCCCGCGCACAATGGTCATCACTCTTTGACTAAGTGCGGAAATCAGCCCGCGGAAAAGAAGAAGAAGAAGATCCTTCTACTCCATCCCTTTCTTTTACTTTTGCCTTTCTAAGTAGGTGTAGTGCCATGCGTGCACTTGTTTTGGTCTACAACAGAATAGGGCCCGGCGTTCGTCAGAATAACCCATAGGATATAAGGTTCTTCTACATAAGCTGTTATATTTTATTTATAGACAAAAATTTATGTGGTTGCACTTCTCTCTTTATCTTATCCCTACAGTAGCATACGAACCGTAACTTTCTTTCTAACTTCGCTAACATATATCTACTCTCTGAACTTCCGTTCGCCTCGCCTGATCACATTTCCGTAACGCTTTCAGTACGCATTCACCACTTACTCCCCAAGTCAAGCTTAAAGAAGTTTTACTTCAAAAATGTCATATTCCATCCAGAGTTAAATGTACGGACACTCCGCAAAATTTCACATTCATGAAAAGCTTTTCATTCCACTATCTTAGATAGTATTTTTTAATATATAGAATGGGGCAAACGAGCTGAACGTCATTTGAGTGACTAACAACACCTATAGACAACACAACTGCAATACCGATGGGGCTCACAGACGCGTTGCCGGCCTTTAAGGATTGAGAACGCTCTTTTCTTAAATGTCCCTTAACCGTATCAGTTCGGAAATACCGAAGTTGGTAACTGATTCCATATTGGAATTGTGCGCGGACAGAAGTTTCTAGACACGGCACGGCTGTGGACTTAAATGAGCTATCGAGCCTCTACATTTAATGTAGTATATTATATTTATGAGTTATTGAGTAAATTCTGAAATATTGGATTTTACTACTTAAGCCAATATACGAATATTGAAAAAAATTCTCGTGGCGAACTAAAAACCTCTAAATGGCGATTTATATTTTTATAAATTCTAAAATATTGAATTTTACTACCTAAGCCAATATACGAATATTGAAATAAAATCCTCGTGTCGAACCAAAAACCTCTAAATGGCGATTTATCTTTTTATAAATTCTAAAATATTGGAAATGATTACCTAAGCCAATATACGAATATTGAAATAAATCCCCCTGACAAACAAAAAACCCCTAAACGACGATTTATCTTTTTATAAATTTCAAAATATTCGATTTTATTGCTAAAATCAATATACGAATATTGAAAATGAATCCTCGTGGCGAACCATATAACTCTAAATGGCGATTTATCTTTCTACATCTTAAACAGTTTTTTTTTAAATAAAACCACACTAAAAGCAAACCCAAATCTATAAAATCTAAATTGTAAAATAAAGAGAGTCCGGTTGGTTATTTAAAATCCATTACAGCCATCCAAATATTCCGTTGAAATATACAATTTTATTTGTACAATATAGACATTTTGAATAAAATTACAGGGTATAAAGACATTTAAACGTGTCTGAATTTAATTATTGTTGTTAATTATACCTTTGTCTCTGATCAAATTTGATGAAAAAAATCTTAGCAATTTATCTCACAGTGACCTGAGGGCCCAACACGAACACTCTCGATAGTTTTACTTACTTTTACGTTAGAAACCATACGGCAAATGAAACATTAATGCTACCGTTTCACACAACTTAGTTGCTAAATATTGCTAGCATGAATGAAATCAGAACTCGCACGTATCGAATCCTTGACGTTACAGTTATGTAAGTCATGTAAAATGGAAGTACGAATCTTCCTTTTACGTTTCCTTTGAACGTAAAAGTATGTAAAACTATCGAGAATGTTTGTGTGAGGCCCTCTGATATTAAAGATACTAATTAATTGATTTAGCTATAACTATATATGTATATATTATAGGTATATTCGACCAAGAAATTGGTTTGCCACGCTAAGGTCGAATGTCGTTTGCACGTCAATTATTTTAAAGGCTCATTTTTGCTTTTTATGCATTACGTTAATTTCTAACAATAACTCTTAGCAAAATTTTCTATAAGTAGGAACTTTCATCCAAAATGGTAAAGCACTTTCTTGGTCGACTATACATATAACTGAATACAACAAGCTGAGTTAGTTTTCCATATACATTGCTGTCCATTTCCACAAGGAGGGAGAGTACCAGTCCGTTTTATATCATCGCATCGCATTATCTGATCTCTTACAACTGGGAACAGATGAAATAATCCCTATTTATGGTATAAATGTAAAGAAAATTATGTCGGCAATTTGTTATTCATTAGTGTCAATCAACTATTCAAAAACGGCTGCACATGATTTGCATGAAATTGGCTTTACCATTTTAACTAACGCACAGGATACTATTAAGATATACCTTGTAAAATTAGTCCAGTAAAAACTGAAAAATGAACGCAGTGAAAGTCTGGGTAGGTGCCAATACTGGTATAAAGAATTTAAAACACCTCTACAAATATATACAACCCTTTCAATTGCACATCAAAGCATTGGATATTTTACGATTTCGTCTTCGATTCAGCGTCCTTCATACATTTTTTATATTCATTCACCCCCATTAATGGGGTATGTTTTATTGTCTCCCGGGATCTGTACCTTGTTTCAACCCTTGTTTCTATAAATAAAAGTAGAAAAGAGTGCTTTAACAAAATTGAACCTTTTATACTGTTTTATACTCGTTTAATGATAACGGGGTATCGGTGTGAAAAACGGAACGTTTGAATTTTATAACAGCTATTTTTACAGGGGTCCTTTAATGACCACTTTACGTTTTATTTGCTTTATTCCGTGGATATTTACATGGAGGTAATTGATTTTAAATTTAGGGCCTCAATAGCTTAGTTAAAGGCAGTTTGAAATCCATATGGTGCTATATTATAAAACCAACCCACTAGGCATTAGGCGCGCTCACTTTTAAGATATACTTTATTATTAATTATGAGAAGAGATAATAATAGACTTTTATATGTAAGAAAGGCAACCTTCACAATTATTACAAAACACTTTATAATTATTACAAAAAACCTAATGCACCCAACTTTAATGCAAATATTTCTCAACGTATATTGCATTGCTTCCTATTTCTACACATTCTTCCTTAAATTTTGAAAGGGAATCATAGCTTAAAATATGGCCTTATATAATTCATATTCATGTATTCATAACATACATATTTAGAAATTTTCAACTTTATCACTAACAGGTTATTTACCCACTGCCTTTATAAATAGCCCCCAGCTGGGCATATACCATTCGGTGCTTATGCCACTCTATCCCATCTCTTGCAACTCTAGTATCTACGTACTACTTGTCGCTCTTTGAATATCATTCAACACATCTAGCAATTACTGCACTTACATTAATGGAACATAATAAATGTCACGATTTCGCGACATTAACGTATTTTATACAAGTACGTGCCTCTACTACCAAGCACTAATCTCTGACGTCGCATTTGAATAGCGAAAAAACCAAATTAATTCCGAGTGAACATTTAATGCGTTAGGAATGGAACTTAAAATTCTGATACCATTCGTTTTGCAACTCGGGTACCGGTACCTTTAAGACTGATTATACGATACGACTTTTTGTAGTGACACAAACGTGCGTTTTTTTACACGCTCTACATAATTGCAGTATAAAGAATTCAAATATTTTTTTTTTATATTACGAGGAACGAACGAGCAAGCGGTTCATCTAAGTAGTCTTGCTGTCAGCTGATCTTATTTAAGAAAGGAGTACTGGTACCGGGATGCACCGGCCCAATTCATCTCGAGACCAAACAAAGCCTTTAGATAAGATAACACTTTATTCTCACCAAACATTGCATATAATATGACAGTTATTGTAGAAAAAGTGTCACGTTACGCCATAATTAGGCTTTATATCGATGCAGCCATGCAGCATATTTGTATCAATACATATGAGCAGTTGTGTCAATACAGTAAGACACTGAAGCGTTGACGCAGGCATCACGACTAAATATGGCCTTCGATGATTCAATATTATGAACACAGCGACTAGAATCTAGATTGGATGGCATTGACATTGATACTATAACATTTTATATCGCTATAAGATTATATGAGCACTATTTGAATAACATGTATAAAGTACTAAGATAAGTTTCTACATTGCTAATAAATCACGACTGTATCGCCGCGAGCGCTGCAAAAATGTCGCAGTATGTAAACGGCCTAAACCCATTTAGAGAAAGCGGTCTTTTTACCTTCCCTTATGAAAACAAAGTACGTTTCCTCCGAGTGAATTAAGTGTTAATAAAATTAATCTAAAAGAGTTTAACTCTTTTATTATTTCTTTATCTTATTTGGGACTAACAAAAATAAAAGTGATATTTTTTTGAACGTCGTATATTACCTAAACGGCTGGAACTAAATAGAATATAAATGACCTGAATGATAAAAAAATAATTGAAAATTCCTTTTGTAGTCTAGATAAGTATTTTCATACGATTCAACTAGAAGCATTGGACTCCCTACGTGACTAGAAATTATAATTGAATTAGTATATATACACCTTTCCAGAGTGGTTAACACAATTGAATAAATGAATGAATGGAAACTGACTGACAGTTTTCGTGTATTTTTGAGTGCTTTCCTAGACGATAAAAGACCGTAAATGGACTCTGTTCATAACGCTACAATTATTTAATATTGTTTTTTTCATAAATTTTGGTGAACGATGACACCATAAAGTCCAGCAGTGAACGTGCTAGTTTATATATGAATAGATAAAGCTATCTTTTAGCTTTATAGTACAGTTTTAGTCTTTTTCATATTATAAAAACACACTTAAACCACTTAATCTTTTAGCCAGTTAAAAAAATTTAAAACTACGAATGTAACACATTAACAGCGCGGCTAAGTAAAGATTTGGCCGCGCTATAAAGTAGGCTTAATAGATTCCGAAAGTAAGATTTCGTTTCAGGACTTTATAGGCAAAAAAGGTTACGGCTTCCGGTCTCGCGTAAACTTTTATCTCGAGTGGCCGAATTTTTTATACGGAGGTAAAACCCTCGCAAGGTGGTAACGTTTCCTTTATATACCCGTATAACGTACAGTTTTTTCTGATGAGTAGAAATGAATGCGTATAAGGTTCATTTTCGCTTGTAAATAGGAATCTTTGTGGAGTAATTGCACTTTTCTTAATTAGCCTGTTATGTCCCACTAGTGGGCAAAGGCCTCCCCAGTTGATCCATATTCCTCTCTCCTGGGTCAAACGCATCCACAACTTTCCTGCAAATGTATCCACATCGTCGGTACTACCTCTTTCTCGCTCTGCCAAGTCAGCGGCAGCCATTGGTTGGCATCCAGGAAGGAATTGTAATTATTATAAAAAAATTAAAAAAATATCTATCTGTGATCTCTATATTATGTCATTTAATAGGTGACTATAAAATTGGACACTAGATGAGAATCTGAAAAGCCTGATAATCCAGGTAATCTATCACAGACACTCGGTATAAAACTGGCGTAAATTCATTCTATGGAAACATTTTTATTGTTATTTTATATATTAAGTTGTTTGTAATTCTAATTTAAATTAAGATTGTAAGCTTAGAATGAAAAAATTAATAATTAATAAGTAAATAATGGGTAAGTAAAAAATATTTTTTTACAATGTGAAAATCGTAAAAAACATTACAAAAAAATAGTGCGGTTGAGGGCACCCGCTACAAAAGAAATTCCTTATTTCTTCAACTTTGAATGAATTATAAATGTAATCTTTATGATTCAATTTTTATTATAATCTAATTCCACGTTTCCCCCTTCACCTTACCCAGAGGAGAAGGAAGTAACCCGGCTGCGTATTCACTTGCTCGTGTGCACACACGCACACAC
>JANCMC010033613.1:39873869-39962837 GCA_024363005.1 Charaxes varanes
CCCCCTTCACCTTACCCAGAGGAGAAGGAAGTAACCCGGCTGCGTATTCACTTGCTCGTGTGCACACACGCACACACTCGCAAAGCATACGGCATTTCGTTACGTGTCGTTTTCTGCGAAATCGCATTACCCGTAATTTTCGTAAGCCGCGTTTAGGAACTTACGTTCTAAGAATAACAAAGCAAGTTATTGTGAACTGCTTCTGACAGCAATTACGAATATTTTGAATTTGAAGTTAACCAGTTTTTATTGTTTATGGTATTTAATTAGTCTTGTTAGATATAGTTCATCTGTTTATGTTTACAGTCGTTTAAAACTATTATTAATTTTATAGTTCAACATTTCTATTTTTCATTAAAACTGTATTTTTTTCTTTTTATATTACAAAGGGCAAGTGGGCAGGCGATTCACCTAAGTGACTACCGACACAGAACCAAGAGGCTCGCAAATGCGTTCAGCCAGTCTTAAAGAATGGTCTTGGGCCATCGGGAATCGTCAAAAACTGATCGACACCGAACGCACATATTAGTACATTTTTAAAAATCACAGACAAATTTTAAAGATGCGTAATAAACTCATCCCATCATTGCAAGCGTTATACCACCGTAATCAAACTTAGATTGGACTTTTTATGTTCACCATCAAACTCTTGCAGAGAGTTAGTATGACATCACGTCAAAGGAAAACGAGCATGTGCCATTACTTTGAACCTTTCTCATAACGGCCTCGACGCTTCTGATGTTTTTTTTTATCTCAAATAAGGAAATAACTTCCGTCGTTTTCGAGATATTTAAGGAAAACAGGCTTCGCTTTGTTCTGTGAAGCTGCGAGGAAATGATTAATTAAATTGCTCATCTAAAAATTTACCACAGTAAATGACCTTAATTGTATTATCTTTACGAAGTATAAAACAAAGTCACTGCCCTTCTTTGTAAGCTTGGATCTTTAAAACTACGCTACGGATTTTAATGCGGTTTTCACCAATAAATAAATTGGTTCAAGAGGAAGGTTTCGTTTAATACATACAGACATTGCACCCATGCGAAACCGGGGTCTGTGGCTAGTAGTGCTACACTTCAATTCATAACAAATATTAAAAATAATGTTTCCGCAGCTAGTAATAGTCTCACATTTAGTCATCATAAATTCTGAATATAACTTTTTAATCTACAATTATATATTTTGTTAATCAACCTATAGTGGCCCACTGTTGGGCAAAAGCCTCCCCCCTCTGAAACTATTCCTTCCTAACCTGTGATGCTTAAAATTATGTATTTCCCGCAAAGACCTCCAAGCCATCTCGCCACCTCTTCCTCGTATATAAATAAAGAAGAAATATTTCTTTCAATTACATTCTTAATTAATATATCTATATCTGTACCAAATATATAAATCTGAAAAAATTGTTTGATTACTTGATCGCGCTAATCTCAGGAACTACTGGTCCGATTTGAAAAATTCTTTCAGGGTTAGATAACCCATTTATCGAGAAAGGCTATAGGCTAATTATCACGCTAAAATTTTTCATCCAATTTTATGCGGATGAAGTCGCGGGTAACAACTAGTCGTTTAAATACGCTTAGTATGTTTACTTTACTAGCAATAAAATGAAATATTTTATTAATTTTTTTCAATGGCTTTTAACAAATTCACAATGCTATTGAAAATTAATTGAATTTAGGTGAGGAAATTGAATATCTGTTCGAATAGTTTTGAATAAAGAATCGCATTCAAATGGGAATTCTATAACATGTATACAATCCGTGATGTATATAAAGTGACCAAAAGCATGGACACGCTTATAAAGACGGCTTCCGTATCTGATACGTGATAAAGATATTTATATAAAAACTTTAAAAGTAGTTGTCAAATTTCGCTCAAAATAAATTTTCCTAATGGGTTTTTAACATTTTCTAACAATATGAAACTTTACATCCAATAGTTTGGAAATCTCAGGGAGGGGGGCACATTACGGTCGGATGAGTGAGGGTGAGTGACAAAGTGAGGGACAGAGCAAAAGTATAAGGGTTCCTCGTAGGACTAAAAACCCTAAAAATAACAAACAATCCGATACAATCAATTATGCAAAACGTTTGAGAAACATTGTACCTTTATACGTCCTCATAAATACGGTGTTCTATCGACGGAAAACATCACCGTAAAGTCTAGATAACAAATGATGCTAAGGCGATGTCCAGACGCAGGCAATAAATTGGCTTTCCATTGGGATGAATAACGAATGACTTGAGGGACTCCGTCTATCTGATTTGATCCAGTAAGTAGTGATAATGCATCCTCAGTTTATGCCATATTATATTACCTCTATATCTCTAACTTTTGTATATATTTTTACCTCGTCTGACCTCAATTACTCTATGGTACTAAAGGTCAGACCTGAAAATTTAATAAATTTAGTTCTGAAAGACAGAAAAATGTTCAGAGGCTCAAATACTTCTTTATTTGCGCCTTCTGTAATTTTATTTCATTTTCTTCTTCCTAGCGTTCTCCTTGTCTAGTAACAAGGTCCGCTTAGATTGCAGAGGATTTGGCTGTGGGGGCGAGCTGGGATGACCGAATGCCTTATCCCCAGAACCCCCATGATCTCTGCAGCCTCATAATTAATATCACTCATGATTAATATTAATCGTGCCCTGCTATTTGAGCAACGTGAAATTAATGCAAAAACAAAGTCGAGTGCCAAACTGATGGAGTCTTTGATGGAACGGAGTCGACCCAAAGGATGGGAAGCTGCTATGATGCACAGAAATAAACTGCTTGAATATGATCGCACAAGGTTTGAAATGTTTTGAGAGCCTGTGTTATTCCTTTTTTTGACAACTCTTTATGAAATTTTTGTCAAAATCGTTTCAAGGTTTTCGGATGATAGGACTGCCTTTAGAACAGACAGGCAAAAATTAAAAAAAATAGTAGATTCTTGCACCCAGCGCAAAGTGAGTTATTAATGCACAAGTGTTACACTGGTGATACTTACTATATTTAACTAATACACTTAATTAACACGAGCGCATTAATTAACCAATTCAGGAAGGTGCCTAATCTACTTCTCTTGCTATACATGGAGTATCAAAGTTTTACAATGCATACATTTTGTATGAAACTTAATACGATAGACAGACATTAAACGTCTGCACTCTGTGGTAGAACTATATTTAAAAAAAGCAGTGCATTAATGAAAAGCAGTGCAACAATGAGATTTTATATAGCATTTCAGCACTGTTTCGGGTTCTAAGTAGAAAACACGCCCTTTGCGATCGGTTTTGTGCTGAATAATCATAAGATGACTGCGTAGTTTAAAGAAAAAGCTTTTTTTTTTGTTAGACTTTACGATTTTTTTTATTCTCTTTATTGCACGATTTAAAAAAAATAACAATAAAAATTGTACATATGTATTCATTTCGTAACTTTCGACAGCGAACGTCGTACTCGCGTGACAGACGACGACAGCGATTACTTCAGCGCGAACAGCGTGTGGCTCAGCGCGGCCGAACGCGACAAGCTGCAGAAGTACCAGCAGACTCTGCACGAGAAGAAACACGCCTCCAGGTTAAACAAGAAGATGACCTTCGACTTTGCGGGTAAGCTCTATTTGATGTATTCGACGTGAAAACCTCTAAGGGTAGGTTTGTAAAGGGAGTAACTGATCTAAATTGATGGAAGCCACGTGACCATATCGATGACGACGTACATTGTTTGTTTATTGTTTTTAGTTTTTACTTCTGTCGGCAGTCCTCTTGACTGCTTTATGTTTTTTTTTCAGATGCAATTATACTTAAATGATCGAAAAAAAAATTAGGTTAGGTCTTCAGTTTATATTTTGTCAGTGTTTTTATTTTATCTATGATTGTATGCTCTGTGTTTATAGATTCCTAATTACATCTGCGATATTTTCACTTTATGTGAACGAAGAATGGTTCTTTTTGATTTATAATTTTGGAAGACAAAATATAAAATAGGAATGATAGTGTGTCTCCGTCACGAAATTCCAAGACCGATACTGTTCCTTAAATGTTTCTTAAATGATGGAACAAACTTTTTGACATTCTTTCTTATGATACGATGTTCCAGTTTCCAAATAAAGTGCTGGTGTTACTCATCCCTACCCAAACTGTCACCAAGTGGTGACAGTTTTGGTAGTGTAGCTCTTCTGTCATTCTGGATTAATCGTAACTAATTTAATATTTCCTGCTGGATATTGACTTCCAAAAAGTAAAGACTGATCTTTTTTTTTTAATTATCCCACAATGTCCAATAGTTGGGCAAAGGCCTCTAAGAGACTAATCTAAATAACTAAAAACGTTCCACACCTTTTCAGGTCGTCAAGTTGTAGAGGACAATACTATAGACCACGACGTGGACGAAGAACATATTAGACAGATCACTGGCGGCAGTACTAGAAGTACCAACCACATGCTGAGACCCGATATGTTGGCTGACTCTTCAGAGGACCGAGACGTTGCTCCGGGTGTGAATGCACCTTTATTGCAGGTATTATGACATTGTGACTTCCCGGTGGCCTAACCTCGTCATTAAGGCCGACAACGCATCTGTCGCCTCCTGGTCGTGGTCCATGGGCGTCAGTAGGCACTTAGCTGCCTGCTGCCTGCTCGTTTGCCCCTTGTAACATAAAAAAAAAATGTTAGGCGATAAATTTTTAAAGATTACTGAGGTATAATAGGAAATTTTATTAGTATATATTTATTTATCTATATATATCTATTTATCGACACGGGTTTGTTACGGGGAACGCAGCTAGAAGGCCTAATGTAAAGGAAAATTTCTTACAATTAATTTATTATTAACTTACTTACATATTAGGAGTCTAATGTATAGTTAAATTACGATTGATAGCGAAGCTATTTATACGAGTCTTTTAGGTTTTTTCGTGTTTGGTTGTAGTCTTGTGTAATTTGCATTTCTACGTGGCCGGTAATTTTAAGCAGGGGACAGTATTTGTTGGCATTTCGTAACTGTGATTATATTATGAACAAATTCTGCTGTGTTCGCGCCAAGTATAACCCATTACCAGGGTTGATGCACGTTAGGGTTCCGTAACGTTAACGAGCTGAAAAGATGTACTGAAAGCAAAAACTTATTTCACGCTTTCAAGTCGTCCGCGTGATTTTGTTAAATTTAGAAGGTTTTTATTTTTTTGTCCGGAACCTAATTATTTAACCATGAGTAAAGTAGTCTATATTATTTCTTGTAAAACCAGCAATCTACCAGTAAGGGGCCGTCCAAATCGGTCCAACCATTTACGAGATTTCCCGGAACAAACAAACAAACAGGCAAAAATGTTTTAATTAGCGTCTTTGTGAGAAAAATTTTTGCTACAGTTATCGTATGTATAGTCATTTGATATAAGTAAAAATAATTAATTTCAACGTTACAAACAGATTCTTCAAGTTTATTTAACCAAATCTGAATAATTGTGAAAGTAACAAAAAAAAATACTCGTCTGAGTTTGTTACGGGCTCTTCTTAGTGCAAGACGCGAACGTGGAACCCTTGTAAACAATTAAGTCGTAAATTTTATCACCAAATTATTGAATGATTAAAAAAGTCATAATAATATTATTGCATATGACGTTCATGAGAGCTTATAAAAAAGTCTTTATGAATAAAAGATTTCGACTTTGATTTTATTTATGTATATAAATAATAATAATAAATAAATAAATATATAGGACTATATGACACACGGACGTCTGTTCCTAAGGTAGACAACTTAATGCACATTAACATTGTTCCCTTTCATGCCATTAAACATGATGCTAAATACTGGTTAATTACCGGTAAGACCAGTGACGTTGTTTTCTGTTACATTTGTTATAGTCCAAGATCCAATAGACGAATCTATGTCCTCATGTTCATTTAAATGAAACTATTCTGAAAAACAGGAAGACTTCAATGTTATTCCCTTTCGTATCGTTAAACATGACGCTAAATATTGTTTGATTACCTACTGGTAACACACGGGTAAAACAAGTTATATTGTTCTTTGTTACATTTTTTATAGGCCAAGATCTGACAACGATTTTTTACCGAAAAATCCCTTGTTGCTTTGGATTGCGATAAGATCTGAAATGATGAAAACGATGCAGTGCGTAAAGATACGTTGCAGTGTTAAAAGGTTACATATATGATGAATAATAAATGTGACACACGAACGTCTGTTCCTAAGGCAGACAACTTATTGCCTGTGTTATTAACAGATGCCTGTTATACACAATTATTTTTGTAGATATATACAAACACATACATGTAGATAAAACAACCAGACTCGAGGCGGGAATCCAACCCACGACCCCCGGAGCGCAGGGCAGGATCCTCATCAGGTGTCCACCAGATGTTCCACCTGTTGATAAAAAGGGCAAGTAGGGCTTGGGACCACGACGTAGAGATTTTGGCTTACGGATCCGCTCTATCTCACTCAACGGTCGGCATTCCGAACGATAGCATCTCAGTGCTTTTAGAGACAATATAATGAGGTGAGGCGTGCGTGTTATTAGGCGTGGCGTCTTGTAATTAGCGTGACAGATTTACCATGTAATCCCGTGTATTGTAAATCCGGAATTAACTAATTGTAGTGGTTGATAGGCCATGAATGCAACCTTGTTAAAATTGCGTTGATGGCGTGCTGGTCGTAGCGCAGGAAGCCGGTGTGGAAGGCCACGGACAGCATCGGCACGCGCTGCAACCGGCCCAGCTGCTGTCGCGCGTGCTGCAGCACCACCGTCACGTCGCCCACCACCGTGCTGTCTAGGGGAAGGGTCACCTGCGCACAATTATTGTCCTCTATAAATCTAACATTTAATTAGAGGTAGCGCCATGCTTGTAGCCGAAATGTGCCGGCGCGTCCGGGCACCAGTACCTCTTTCTCACATGAGATCGGCGTGAAGTGGCGGCAATGCTGTCACGTCTAGTCGGTTAGATCTAATAATTTTGAATTAAAAATTTTTGAATTAGATTTAAACTACGCAACGGATATTACTGCTATTTTCATTAATAAACAGAGTGATTCAAGAGGTAGGTAGGTATAAGTTATGCATATCTATATTACGGTCGCTAGTTCCAATTAAGGGGGGTTTACTAACCCTCTGTCACTGTTCCATAGAATTATCGCATGGTGGTGGAGTCAGCCATCCTTTTTTTTCTCTGGCACTCCGCCTTATCATCATCATCAGCTTTGGAAACCTCGCTGTTCATTATCTTTTCATCTCATATAGTAAAAACAGTCAATTTGTATGTATTTGACTGGCTTTTTAGCACATTTGCCAGTTACCCCACCTTTTGCTCCGGGGTTGTGGGGTTCAATTCCCACCTCGAGTCAGGGTGTATATGTTTATAAGTATGTGTTTATATATGAAAAAATAATTGTGTATCAGTTGTTTGTTACCATACCATAACACGAGTATTGAGTTATTGTAGCTTAGGACCAGGTGACCGTGTCTTTAAAGTCCTATGTGTGCATGTATGTTTCGGTTCGACAGAGCGAAGCGTTGCTGGGGACGAAGCGCGACCGAATGACACTCAAATGGGTTGCATTTGGAGAAGTTTGTCGGATCCTCTCAACCACAATACTTAGAGCTTGAAGACCAAATTTTTAACCGTCACTTAAGGAAATGAGACGTGGTCCTTTGGCTCGGGATGAAGGCCTCGAGCTTTAGATGTGAAGTAAAACAGATGAAAGCCTTTTTGTGATGGACTTCTGCAAAGTAACCTCTGATTTTTATCGTCATAACCAGGTAGTGCCGCACGGATCTGTATCATCTTCCGTTACGACATGTTCGTCTGCTGGAACCGCTGCCATGCAAGCTGAAAGGTAATAACAAGTAATATAAATTATAAAGAAGTTCGTAGCTTCATCAGTGGCTGGTGTTAGAGTCGTTCGCAAGATTAAGCAGTACTTACCTCGGTCAGGTGATAGGTGGATAACCCATTCTAACTCTGATTTTCAAATATCCGATCCCTTCCGTGCTTCGGAAGGCACGTAAAACAATGGGTCTCGATTAATGTCACTGGGTGATGTTAGTCATGTGAGTGTGGGATGACGATTTCAGGGGATGCGGCTATGGGACCAGGCAAGATGACCGACTGTCATCTGACGTCATCGTACGTTGCCTAAACTCGTCATTAAGGGCCGGCAACGCATCTGCTTACCTCCTTCTCGTGCAGATGCACATGGGCGTCAGTAGGCACTTAGCTGCCTAGTGGCTGCTCTTCTAACATAAAAAAAAACTGAACTGAGTTTCAAACCTTTGATACAAGAGGGTACTCTGGCATTATTATTCTACCCTACATATTTTTTCTTGTGATCCTGCTGTTGGCCCTATTGGTCTCGACAGTATCACTGGTAGGAGAGGGGAGGGAGAGACAGTGGGTCTCAGCCGGATAAGGAGCTTTTTGCGTGGAACTCGGAAAATCTCAGACTTATTGAATTTGACCCGCAAACGACGTCTGCCTCCCAGCTGGCCCCATTGAAACCAAAAAAAAAAAAAAAAAAAAAAAAAGTCCATTAAAAACAATGGACGATCCGAAATAAATTAACGTTCACATAAAATTAAATGTGTCAATAAAATCAAAAATCGCGGCGACCCACATAAATAGAAGAATGTGGAATTTAAGCTGAGACGACCATCTCTACGTGTACTTCTTTACGAGTACTTCATATAAAGGGAGGGTACATCTGAAACCTTAACCGTTAAGGTACAGACCTCGAGTCTGCGATATTTATGTGTATATATTTCAAAAAATATATATGTGTATAGCAGGCGGCAGTTGCCTAGCACACAGGCATTAAGTTGTCTACCTTAGGAAAAGACGTTCGTGTGTCATATAGTCCTATATATTTATTATTATTATTATAATTGTGCAAATTTCATGTGATTCCTCCGTCCGCGCAATTTTCGTAAAATGGCGCCGAAAGTTTTCGTTTCACGCATTAATTAAATACACAGATTTTTAGAAAACCATAGATAGCCAACTAATAATAACCAAATTTCCTGCCACTAATTAGGTTTCCCATAGGTCTATTTGGGATGGTTGTGTATAACCGTCAAATACATGGAGCGCATGCGAAAATATTAGGGAGACCTAATCTTAATATTCTTTATTTTTTTAAATAAAAAAAGGCTTGAAAAGTATTTCACTAATAACATAGAAAAAAAAGTCATGGGAATTTAAATGGACAAATTATTGGAAACCTTGAATATAAGAACCAGATATTCACATGTTTATACTAATGGCGGTTCCACATTATAGCCGTGGTTTCACGGTGCGAATTCACGGCACAGGTCACGCCCTCCATTTTCACGGGGTGCTGACAATTGTTCGTGAAACTCGCCGCGAAATGGACGTGGAAGAAGCTGCTTGCTGAACTTTTGAATAGCTTTATTGTATGATCAGAACTGTCTTTATTAATTATAAAAATTGCATTTCAGACTTTCAATAACGAAGAAGTTATCAGAATCATATTGATTTAAATTATTATATTGAACCCAGTGGCAAAATATAAATTTACGGGGTCGTGAATGTGGGTGTGTAACCGGGAACGTCGCGCGAAATATAGACTCTGATCGGGGAACAGGCGTGAACGCGCGCGAACCCCGCGAAAACCGGTCACATTCACGTTCACGCGTGTTAAAAGAGCTTCACGAAACTAATGTGGAGCCGCCATAATATAATATGTAAAAACATGTAGAATTATACAAATTTTTATCAAAATTAATATGTCAAGGATGTAATTATGATAATTATACTTTTAGGCAAACACAATGATTCAATACTATTAAAATATTTGACAAAGATATTTGTGTAAATCGTGTTATTTTTATAGTTCACCGGATTCGAATGTATTGAATATATTATCGCAATAATATTATAGATTTATCTTAAAAATATAACAAAAAATTGACATTTATTCCTAATGTAAAATAAAATTGTGACTTTGACTTTGATTCAGGCGATGTCGACGTAAAAGATAAGTTTAATTTAAGCTAAAGCCCTAGAATGGACCAAGAAGGTCAACAACTATCCTAGTCGTTTTTATATGGACCTTTCATCATTTGACATTCTTAACCTATGTGATAGGTGATCCACTGTTGGGTATAACTAAGGCATGGCGCCTTTTGGAAATTTATTCCTCATATATCATACTAGCGTACTCGGCAGACGATGTCTTGCCCAATTCATGGACAAACGAAAAGTCCCGTACTAACTCCGTCTATTGAAAATAATCCGAAGTTGCGACCACCTTTGCAGTTTTTAGTATTTTTTTTAAATATTATTTCGAGTTTTCCTTCCTTTTCTGAAATCCTTTTTCGAAATGATGAGAATATAACAAAACAGACCTACCTGAGCCACCTACTGGATACAAAGGCTTGTACACACGGACGGGAACATTGCGGAATCGCATTGAAGTCTACCTGGAATGCCCTAAGGTTTCAACTAATGCGTCGCTACCACGTCTCAAAGCTTTAACATTTGTGCCACGATTGCGTAAAGCGACACTTCCCTCACCACATTACGTTATATAACACATTGTTATCTGTCTGGAACCTTCTGGAATCTTGCGTTAAAATCTCGCCGAAATTCTTTAAACTGATCAAGTCGTTGACGCATTGTTGCCTGTCGCGTCTTAAAGCTGTGAGAAGATTTGTGTCACGATTGCGTAAAGCGTCACTTCCCTTACCTCATTACGTTATGTAACTCATTGTACGATGTCTCTGGAACTTTGCGGTCGTCGCATCGCCGTGGTGATCGTATCAGGGATGCGCATTTCAATGCGATGATTTTTCATACCACTGTAGATCGGCGTGCAGTTGCGACAATGCTGTCACGTCAAGTGATGATATTGTTGTCGCGTTCCGTTCCATCTGTGAGAGTTACCGGTGGCCCAAATCCCTTTTTTAAAGGCCAGCAAGACAGTGAGCCTCCTGTTGGTGCAGATATTCATGGGCGTCGGTGTCACAGTGGTGAACCGCCTGCCCGTTTACACATTGTTACGCTAAAAAAGTACCATATTTTAATGTTCACCAACCTCTACGATTCAGAAGATCTTCAAGACACCAAGACCTTTATAACCTTTCAAAGGTTGGCTGATAACCTCAGCCGCCTGTAAGTGCACTAGAACCAATTCAACGTAGAGCGGCTCGAATGGTCAGTGACCCAGATTTTTTCTATCGTCTAGAATTCTAGACTCTTTGGCTTATCTACATCTTTATCCGCACATAAAAATATAAGAATCAAAATGTTAAAATAAGCTTTGTCATGGAAATAATTTCATTCAAACTAATGTATAATAATGTAAATACGAAAGAGGATTAATATAGATGTTATTTTTTATTATTTTTTTTTAATTAGCCTATACTGTCTCACTGCTGGGCAAAGGCATAAGATGTTCTATTCTCATTTATTGCTAAACAATTAATTTTGTCCTAGGTTATGCTTGTTTATAGTTTTAAAAAATTATCAATTATTCCTCACTTTCATCTATATAAAAAAGCTGCCATTTCGACAATTTTGGCCTACATTATCAATTGCCAATATGTATGTATACAAGCGCTATTAATGGACACTTGGACAGTCATCACACGTAATGTATGTGGACGATGAGATGGCATTCTTTTAAAAAGTTTAAACCTTATTGCGCAACACACCGTTTAACATACATACGCGCGGAAGTTAATACACAAGTGCAATTTCTAATGAGATCGAGTAAACATACGAATTGCTCCACCGTCACTTCCGAATCTCGATGAAGGCGTGCGTTACTTTCCTTAAATCCATGAAAAGCCGGCAAAGATGCAGGCCCCCTGTTGAGATTCACGGTGGATAATATTTGTACGCGTTTCGCCTCCCTAAAAAAATAAAAGGAAAGGTAAATAAAAAGCGAATGTAAATGAAATAAAGAAAAAAGAAAATACCTGCAACTCTATCGATTAAAAACAATTGGAATATTCGACGTAACAAAGTTAAGTAATAAACAGTAAATTTACTAGCGATGTCAAAGGAAGTGCATTTAGAAAGAAGAATATAAACAAGATATGCAAAGGTACAGGTTACGAAAGGCCGCGTGCAATATAAAATTTATTTAATTATTACGACAAGCCGTTAGGGATTAAGGGCGCGATGAATTGTAATGTAAGTTATTGTATAGTTAAATATAAATATATACAGGACTATATGACACACGGACGTCTGTTCCTGAGGTAGGCAACTTAATGCCTGTGTTAAAGGCAACAGACGCCTGTTATAAACAAATTATTTTTTTGTAGAAATATTTAAATGCATACATATAGATAATACACCCAGTCTTCAAGGCAGGAATCATACACACGACTCCCGAAATGGAAGGGTCGTGAGATTGTGGGGATTCCGGGGATGACGACAGACAGCAATCAGCGTAGGGTAAAACTAAATAGCAGGTTCCCTATATAGGGCGGCCCAGCTACGTAAATGCCTCTTTTTTTTTGAGCCAACTGGGAAGACTACGAGCAGTCCAGGGTAGCAATGCCCACCCTGAATCCTCGACTGACAAGCAGTCTCCTGCGCATGAACAGACCTGATCAGGATAATAGTTACTATCACCGGCCATTGCCTACTAAATAAACACCTATTTAATCTAGGTGTAACTGACAGTCCACTTTGCAGGGGATACATGGACGCTCCAGAAACACCATCTCACGTCCTACTGGATTGTGAATCCTAGGAGTGCTAAGAAATTATTCTGGCCTTTTATGCAAAATATGAAACCACCCGTTTACTATTTCAGGTATTCCGTAATTTATTTGTAATATAATACGGTATATATACGGCAAGAAAGCAGAAGAAAACTGCATGGATGGAGATGTATGAAATGCGGGAAAATTATTGTTTATATAGAGATAGAGGGTTTGCAGTTCTAGTAGAAATATATTAAATCATTTAAATAAAACCACACGCAGACCATTGCCAAACGATTTACACACACATAAACCATTTTCCTATAAGCAGATCTAGAGATCGCGGGGGTTCCGAGGATGACGTCAGATGGCAATCGGTCATCTTAACTCGCCCCGTTGGTGTTGATTGTCAGAGTCTAATTGAGTACTAAAAGTTGATCAAAGCATGACCACAATAGGAGGAATCTATCCATCTACGAATAATTGAAAGATAAAACTTTAGTCAACGATAGTTACATGCACATTGAGACACTGTGGCGAAAACTTTCGCCGCGACACAGTACAAAGGTTTTTTTTGTTGTTGTCATTATATACTCCACGGGTTGAGGGCCCGTGACATTGTTATTTTAATAGGTATTGTCGCACCCACCCCTAATACAAGCTTTTAATTTAAGCTTAGTAGGAGGGAAAAAAGGGAATATTAGACATACCTAAAAAGACCTATTAGACATACCTAAATTCCTAATATTCTTTAAAAAAAAAAACAAAACTAGATTCTTCTTCTCCTCCTTAGCGTCATCCTGGTCTAGCACTAGGGACGGACTGTCGTCTGATAATATTAATATTTCTCGTTAATTTCCGTATAACCTTTTTGTAATAATCGATCAAACGTTACTTTGCTTAAGTCCATGACATACGTGAAAAACTAAACTCGTATACCTTTTCATTGGTGAGTATTACGGGCGGGTACGGTAAGGTGCGGATACACCGTACTGGGCACGATGGGCATGCCCTAATAGATTTGTGACGTCACACTCTCACTGTCTATTGAGTTCGAAAGCCACATAATATTATGTCCAATACCTGACTTACAAAAAAAAAAACAATGTTTCGAAGTCGTATATTTTGTAGGCATGTCCTTTGTACGAACGCAGTTTATCGATCATGAACAAGTTCATACACCGACTCGCTTTAGGCCGAAAATAGACCAAAAATGTATATATATTTGAAAAATTCAAGCAGATTGAATAAAGTTTGTATGATGGATTATTTTAAGTGACAATAGAAAATAAAAGTGGGAACCTGATGCGAACGGCTAAAGTATGGAACACTCTTTCGGCATCTCTGTTCCCGGATCACTATAAAACGGGAATCTTTAAGTGAATAGGTGCATTCTAGGCAAGCGTTTACAGCCTAAATGGCATCAACACTTCAAATCAGGTGTCATAGCTGTCAAGCGCATGCCTATCTGGCATAAAAAAATAAATTGTTCCTCGCCTTATGAGTTTTGCCAATTTTATAAACAGGTTAATGCCATGTAAGTCGTGTAAAATGGATGCACGAACCTTCATTTGTCGTTTTGTTTCGAACGTAAAAGTAAATAAAACAATCGAGAATTTTCGTGCTAGACCCACTAGTCTAAGGACATCATTTTTAAAATTCTGACGTAATTGTGTATTGCGAAAAGATAGTGCCAACGCTGCGCTTATTTCTGCGATGTCCGTAGCCAACAACACCATCACTAGAAGTGACAGCATGGCCGCCACTTCACGCCGATCTCATGTGAGAAAGAGGTACTGGTACCCGGACGCGCCGGCCCAATTCTACGGAATTCACAAAAGCAAACTCATTAGTGTGATGCTTATACAGGATGTCTGTCTGTGTGTTCCGGGTAATCTCCGAAACGGCGGGGGCGATTTTAACGGACACTTTTACAGGCAGATGACAGAATGTTACAAGGAAAAGCATAGGCTACTTTAATTTTAGGAAAATAATTAGGTCTCTCCAAAAAATAAAAAACACTCAAAATGTAACAAAAATCACTGAAATCACAGTTAAAATCACAGTTAGTCTCAAATATATCTGTAAAATACTAGTATATCAAATTATTCTCAAAGATTCATAGAAATATATAATTACATACATATGGATAATACACCCAGACTCGAGGTGGGAAACGAACCCACGACCCCGGAGCAGAAGGCAGGGTCACTGCCCACTGCGCTAACGGTCCAGTCAGATAATTCTATTGCTAATATAGCTCTAACATTTTACTCCATCTCTTTTCTTTACTCCTGTTTATCTAATTAGAGGTAGCGCTTGCTGTCTTTTTTGGTATGTAGCCGAATTGAGCCAGCGTGTCCAGGTACCAGTACCTTTTTCTCGCATAAGGTCGGCGTGAAGTAGTGGCAATGCGTTCACGTTAAGTGATGTTATTGTTGTCCCGTTTCGTAAGGTCTGTGAGACTTCCCGGTGGCCTAATCTCATCGTTAAAAACCGGCAACGCATCCGCTAAGCTTCTGGTGGTGCAGATGTCCATGGGCGTCGGTAGTCACTTATGTGTATCGCCTCCTCGTTTGCCCCCTTTTAACGTAAAATACGACAATAAAACAACCAATAATTCCTAAATTGAAGTAAATTGTAAAAATGCTTTAAAAAATTACATTACTAATTTTTTTATAGTTTAAGCGTGCAAGCGAGCAAACTGATCAACCAAGATCAGGTGATCAGCATCGACCATGGACACCTGCAGCAACAGAGAAGCTGGTATTGCGTTGCCGGCTTCTATGGAATTTATTATTCCGCCAAAAATCCGCATGTCATAGGATTGTGGGAACACCCAGGGAGGCAACTGGAATTTACGTGAAAGGGACTATGTTACTACGCTGATATGAGATGCACTATTAGGAGAGTGGACGACGTTTCTTCAGAATCTGTCACAACTAGAACTCTATAGAACAGGGGTGGAGAACCGGTCGATTGTGTCTATTAGTCCTGTCGATCGTAGCGGGGCAAAAAATATAAATATGTACTGCGAATAAAGTGTATCATCTTGTATCATTTTTCACAGGACATTCCGTCACATCCATTACTATAGTTATATCAGTAAACAGTTAATAAAGAACGCTGCATGGTTGCGTACTGAACTATGTTGTTTCATAAGAAAAATTAATTGGTAGATCGCACAGGGTTTCGTTAGTAATCCGTAAATCTTGGGTTTAATCAAGTTGACCACCCCTGCTATAGATTCTATCATACCAGGAATTTACAAACATTTTTCTTCTATCTAATGTAACATTTGTATTACCATACAAATAAAGTATATACTTCCAAACAATGTTTTTAGAAGTTAACTACCAAAAATTAATATTAGGGGAATAGATATGGTTCAGCATATGGTTATGTCCGCGTAGGGTTTCACGAATTGACGCGGGCGCGGGAAGGAGCAGATGGCAGACGAGAAGTGGACGCTCCTGCCGGGATTCATATCCTGTTAAATATTTACGAGTTAAAAAAAAACTGGTGAATAATAACAGTACCTCTAACACAGGTTCGGGAATGCACTGGGAACAAATTATTTCTACCTAGCGTTATCCCGATCAGAACGGAGTCAGCTTAAATTGCAGAAGATGTGACTATGGGGCGAATTAATGCCTCGTGACGTCATCCCCGCAACCTCACAAAATCTGTACATTCTCACTCAGCGACATTATTCGTAATCCACGTGCCTTCCGAATCAAGGAGGTTGAAAACCAGTGTTTGAATGGGTCACCCTGCCGCGGTAAGAACTGCTTAACCTAGCGATCGACTCAAATGCTGACCACTGACCACTGATCACGCTGCGATCTCCTCAATGCACTTAAATGATTGTAATTTATTTCTATATGTATGGAAATGTGGATACCTGATTCGTCATAATAATGGATCCGTAATCTTGTTTGAGGTTCACTCACAACATATAAAAAATCGCGGGATCTTAGTGACATATACACGTGCAGGAGATTAATAAAACAAAATGAACGTAACTTTATTAGAATAGAATAGAAATCGTATAGAATAGAAAAGTAGAGAAGTTTTTTTTTTCTCCAATTACACTGCTATACTTCTTGTAGAGCTCTACCTTACGAAAAATCGTGTCTGGACGACGAAACTCGTCCTCGGGAACTATGTTTTGTTTCCCATATGTGTACATCAAAAGAGCCGACATATAAATATAAGATATATAGATACGAAGCCTTTCCATACAGCGACAGCGCAGTCCAGTTGCGCCGGCGCAGCCTTCTCGTATACTGCAAACTCTGTTTACTACCGAAACACCTCAGTCGCTCACGGCCCACCGTCGCGGCCGCACGCGTTGATCCCAAACCCGCTGCGGGTCGATAAACAATTGGCGATCGATACTACGTCACCAAAAATTGTTCTTAATCCAAGTGTGTGCCTCAAGTGAATAGTGCAAAAACAAGTGTCTTGTGCCACTCAAGGTCGACCGTCGGCCGGTGCCAAAGTGCGGAATTATCAGAGGATTTCGAATGTTTCTCCGTTCGTCACGCTCGTTGACTGTTTTTTATCGGTACAGATTAATTGTTTCTCTCATTGGTATACTGAAATGCGATGTTTGCCGTATTATATCCGGCTGGGTGTAGTGCCACTCCTCTCTACCTGTAAATCTCCTATGGATTTCCAACGAATGGTCGGTGTAGTTATAAGTTAATAGTCAGTAACTAAGACAAATGCTTCGATTATAGAGAAATTTGCGTATAGTAATTAATATGGGAACCTTTCAGAGGAAAGCAGGCGTTTCGCTGAGAATATAACAGCTTGAGAGAATAGGTGGAAGACTATCAAAATATCCCCATATGTTATTTGAATACATGTGTGTCTTTCCATCGATCTTTTGCGATATACTCTGAAATTCGTCAAACTCCTGGAAGTGTGCTATGAAAAAAGTTACAATTCTTTTTGATCGAATAGCCTAAGCTTGTCCCAGCTATGGGAAATCGATAGACTTTTTTTAAACCCTAGCACCTCTACTTAGTAAAGTTTTTGGCACGATGAAGAGCCATATATACCAAAAATTACTCTTTTCAATTGATAGATATATTTAAATGTATTACTGGTTTGGAAAACTTTTTTTTTTAAAGAATATTAGGAATACTTTTTATATATGTCTAATATTCCCTTTTCCCCTCCTACTAAGCTTAAATTAAAAGCTTGTAGCGCTCCTTTCAAACATTCTATGTAACGGTGTGCGTGAGACATGATTATATACCGCCATTGTTATCTTAAATTATTTCCAATTGTTCCATCTGATGTAGTGTGATACCTTTATCCCAGCTGTGTAGGATTTCGAAGGAATGGTCGCTGGTTATAACCTGTGACTAACCTAATGTTCACAATCTATCATAATCATTATCGTTAGCTTATCAGACAGTGGTGTAATCTACACAAGATTAAGAACCACTCCAGATGCATCTTTCAGTTAATGCAAAAAAAATCATTAGTCACTTTGAATTCAACGTTAAAGGAGTGGGACCCGATTAATGTCACTTTGTGACATTAGTCGTAAGGTTGTGGAGATCGTGGGGGTTCCGAGGATGACGGTAGATGGCAGTCGGTCATCTTGACTCGCCCCATAGCCACATCCTCTGCAATCTAAGTGGACCCTGGTACTAAACCGGGATAACGCTAAGAATTGAATAGGCTTGAACATTGATAATAGTCCTGGTCCATATATGGAAAGAAAAACAGACATTCTCACCGCAATCCCATTTTATTATACAGACTATTTCTTTTTGCTCTTTAAATATAATAATAGAAGGAACCCTTATAGTTCGCTCCCTCTCTCTGTCCGTCCGTCCGCCCGCAAGTTGTCTGTCCCCCTAGAATTTCCAAGCTATAAAATATAGAGACTTGAAATTTTCCATGTGGGTAGGACCACAATTCCAAATCGACCCTCAATTGTAGAAGTTATTTAACAAAGACTTTACCTTATGGTTATCAGATACGGAACCCTTCTAGCTTGTCTTGACACGCTCTTGGCCATTTTATTTTATATGACAATAAAGGTAAATCGGATAGGATATTCCAACCAAAGAGAATTAATTATAATAATGTAATGCTATATCATATTTTTAAGGAAACGTTGGCAAACCCCTGCTCACCGTTACCCATAGAAATCTGCACCATAAGGAATGGTCATGCATTGCCTCCCTTATGGCGCCTCTAGACACATAATGAATACGGTAATTAAGGATACAACAGTATAATCTATATTACTTATCGTTATCATTGCTTAAGCAGCTTGTTTGGATCATCATATTTTCATGGGTAGGGTTGACAGCCATGCTGCCGCTGCGGGTGTGTGAGTGCAGATCTTTTATACTGTCGGGGAAGAGACGAAGTTAACTGGAAATGCTTCAAAGTTAAGAATCCGTTGTTCTGTAATTAAAGTCTAAGTTGTTTAGCTAGATGAGTTCTTAGCTTAACCCGTGGCTGACGTTTAAGGTTAAACAGTTCTAACCGCGGCCGACTAATAGATGGGTGACCCATTCTAACTGGTTTTCAAATATCCAACCTCCTCCGTGTTAAGCACTTAAGAGTGCGTGCTGACTGAGACGAATTTCTTACCATTCCATGGATTCACAGTGCGGCCGCAGAGTCCATCAAGTTACAGAGGAAGGAACCATAGCAGTGCCCCGGACTTGCTTTCTTTTTATTTTATTTTTATATAAAAAGGGGTAAACGTGCAGGAGGTTCACATGAGTGACTGCTGACGTCAATGGATAAGTACAAAACCAGAGAGCTCGCAGATGCGTTGCCAGCCCTTGAGAAATGAGTATGTTCTTTTCTTAAAGGTCCCTAAATTATATAGGTTCGGAAAGACCGAAGCTGGTAACTGATAGGACGGAGAAATTGTGCGAGGTAAGAAGTTTCTAGAAAATCGCACGATTGTGGAGTTCAGGACACCGAGGCGATGAGGGTGGAATTTCAAGTTTTGGCGAGACGTTTTTATATTAAAAAAAATTGAGGATAAAAATTCGCTCCAAAACACTAAGTTTTCATGACGTCACTTTATGATGAAAGTGTGTTCCACTAAGAGTCACTTCGACCTTTTTGCCGCGACTGTAACGATCGCAGCCGTCAAAATTCTAATATCTTTGGAGCCAGACAAAGCTCGATGTGATTGTACATTTTTGTCCTCGAAGACTACAAAATTCTACAAAAATTTGCGCAAATACACTAAGTCCCTGCCACACTACATGATCATTGAAACGACCATTTAAATGGCAGATCATTCAAACTACAGTCACCCATTGCTGAGCAAAGACATCCCCACCATTCTTTCCTATCCTGGGCTACTTGAATCCACATCCTTCCTCAAAATGCGTCCAAGTTGTCTCATTGCCTCTTCCCCTGGTTGGAGTCATGAGGTCATATTCAAAGAAAAATATCATGTTGATTTGTTTCGAGTTTATTGGGTTTTACTCCTTCGTAATGCTTAATTTGGAGGTGCACTTGTCAGATAAGGTGAGTCGTACCACCTGCGCGTTTAGTGCCTTTTCGTATAAATAGTTACTCCTTTTTGATAACTTCCTATCGAGGTGGCGCCGATGGGCGCGCCGCAAGTTCTTCCGCCGGTGGGAGAGGAGGCTGGCGGATTCAACCTACGGCCGTCTGACGGTAGACGCCATTCGCCCGGTTCTCTGGCACTGGGCGACACGGGATTTCGGAACCCCGTGTCGCCTTCCGTTCCGAACGGTGCAGGTACTCTCGGGGCACGGGAGCTACCTGCATCGGAGGGTGGGAAGGCGG
This sequence comes from Charaxes varanes, assembly GCA_024363005.1. Taxonomy (NCBI): domain Eukaryota; kingdom Metazoa; phylum Arthropoda; class Insecta; order Lepidoptera; family Nymphalidae; genus Charaxes; species Charaxes varanes. The sequence goes on from JANCMC010033613.1 coordinate 39,894,364, forward strand.
CCGGACGAGGGTTGCAACATCTGTGACTGTCCTGCTGGTTCGATGATAAAAAGGCGATGGAGGTATCAAGTTATATAACTCCTGTTCCGTAGGACTACAAGGAACCCTTATAATTTCGCCCCGCCCGCCCGTCCGTCTGGCTGCCCAGAAGGCGACCCCCCCCCCCCCCATAGCATTTCCAAACTATTAGAGACTTGAAATATTCCATGTTGATAGAACATGCTAAAAACTCATTAGGAAAATTATTTTGAACAAAATCGAACAAACACTTTTGAAGTTATTTAACAAATACATTTATAGCGATGCAGATACGGAACCCTTTATATTTATGTAACTCGAACTTTTTACGTAAAACGCGGGCTACTTGCGTGACTTCCCCGGGAATAGCTAGAGTCATAAAACCGCATCAGGTAAATCCAATATGATAGTAGTTTATTTTTACACCCTAACAATATCTTCTCTTAATACATATCATATATTTGTATAAGACTAGCGCACATCGGTATTTTTTTTGTAATTTTAAGTTATCCTTCGACATTTCCTTTCTTTCTTATCTATTAGACAAAAAAAAACAGAGCGGTAATGAAACAATACAAACAGAATTTAAAGCGGTCCAGGTGTTTTTGTGTTTGTAAGACTCTCGCTAAAATTCTAACACCCGGATAATGATTGATTATTATATATATAGATTAAATGCCATAAAAATTATAATTATTAGATATAAAGTCTTAATGTTATCGTCTAAAAGTTTTTCCTTTTTTTGTTAATTGCATAGACAATTGCAAATATTATTTATGATGAAAAAGTAATAGACTTTAAAGTTACTGAATAAATTGTTTATTTATAAATAACAAACCCAAAGAAATAGTAATTGTGTAATAAGAAATATAATATTTGATATAGAACTCCATTTCTTTTACAGATTGGTGGTGTGAGGTTTTTGTTCGACAATATTATAGAATCAGTGCAGAGGTTTTCAACATCGACCGGCTTTGGATGCATCTTGGCCCATTCTATGGGACTGGGGAAGACGCTGCAGATTGTGTGCTTCTGCGATATATTTCTACGACACACGAATTCCAAGACTGTACTCTGTATAATGCCTATAAATACTCTTCAGAACTGGGTATGTATTTTTCAATAATAATACCTACTATATTACTAAGCTTTTGAACGACAGAAGTCAGTGTTATCAAATTAGTAAGTTATTTAAATTTTTTGCTGATGTTTGATAATATATAGAAATAAATAAATATATAGGACTATATGACACACGGACGTCTGTCCCTAAGGTAGACAACTTAAGGCCTGTGTTATAGGTAACAGCCGCCTGTTAAACATAATTTCTTTTTATTTTTCGAAATATATAAATACACACATAAGGATAATACACCTAGACTCGAGGTGGGAATCGAACCTACGACCCCCGGAGCAGAAGGTAGGGCCACTGCCCACTGCGCCAACGGGCCAGACATGTCGGTGTCGTCAAACATGCTTAGAAATAATCACTTGTTGGTGGTAGAGTATAAAAAAAATGTCTCATAGAATGCAATTCAGTCAAAGAAAGAATGAGAGTTTATTTATTCAAAGAACTTTTACATTAATAACAGAATAATCTTAGAATTTACAAATGAAAATACTGAGTTATAATACTATAGCTATAGCTCTTTAACAAGAAACTAAAATTTACAACACTAATTAATAACAACATAGGCAGTAGTATGTAAATATTTCAGCAGTTTTATTATTTACTAGCTGTACCCGCGACTTCGTCCGCGTAAAGTTAGTTTAAAGTAAAGGTTCAATTTTAGTCTATGGCCTTCCTCGATAAAAGGACCACCTAATATTGAAAGAATTTTTCAAGTCCGAAAAGAATTTCCTGAAATTGACGCGTTCAAGTAAAGAAACAGACTCTACAGCTTTATATATTAGTATATATATATATATATATAATATTCTCGATTCACAGTGTTTGTTGCCAAAGTCTTCCAAAACCGCTTATTTTAAAAATTTTATGCATATTTCTTAGAATAGTTCGTAAACCATTTTTAAAAGTAGGTCACCGGTCGGCAACCTGCGGTTCATTGCGATGAGAAGCTAAGGCTCTTTAGTCGTATACGCTACTATTATTTCTTTTATTTAAAAAAAAAAGTATTTCCCGTCTGAACACGGCGGGAAATTATATATGTGTGCAGTTTTCGCATCGCAAAATCGCGAGTGTTCAGACGGCGGCGACTGTTAAGCGGTGTATATAAATAGGAACCGCCCGGTTCCCGCCTTGTGTGAACAAAGGCTGAAACCGTTTGTCGTATGTGAACAGGTTGCGGAGTTCAACATGTGGCTGCCGCTGGACGCCTGCAGCAGTCCGCTGGCGGCGCACGGCGAAGTGCGGCCCAGGAACTTCCCCATCTACGTGCTCAACGACAGCCACAAGACGCTGCACATGCGCGCCAAAGTCGTTAAGGTACACTTTTCAGACCAATTTTAGGTTAGACTGCTACACTTTTGCCACCCAATGGGAATCTCCCACATGGGCATAATTTGCCTTGGCACAGGTTGGCAGGCTTAAGGAAAACAGGGGCGGATTCGCTAACGACACCAAACTGTGCTTTTTAAATGGTTGTAACACAGACAATTTTCAAAATTTCAATAAAGATTTTAAAATAATTATTATTATTATACACGTGACGTCATAAGTACTGTAAAGTCTTTATGAATAAAATATTTTCGACTTTGACAAAGTCTCATCTTTTATTGTGCCCAGGGTGCTCTATAACCTCCATGCGAGAGGCTGCGAGGGCACGCTGATAGGGAAATTGATATGGCTATGTTTTGGGCAATCTGGGCTGCGACAATATAGGGCTTGCTACCCAAACGCTACGAAGAAAACTGCAGTACAGTTTGTGAAGTCTAAGTTGGATGTAGTTTTCCGAATTGTGCCCGACATCTGACGGTTTTTTCTAATACATTATCCTGAAAAACATCACAGTACTCCTAGAAACAGGTTTTTTGTAAATACACTATGCCTTGAAAACCCATAGAGGTTTTCAAATCATAGCGTATTCACAAGTCAGTTATAACTGACTATGACTTGAAAAAGAAGTAGTATATGAACCAAATCATTTATTTTACAAAAAATATCTAGAAATTATTGTTCTTTCAAGTTTTTTATTATTTTTTTATCTACTAACTCGAGGATTTTCTAATAAGTTAGTTTATATTATACAATACATTTATGCTTACGGCACTTTTAGGATTGGAAAACGTCTGGCGGAGTCCTCATGATAGGCTACGAATTGTACAGACTGTTAAGCATGAAAAAAGACAAGAAACCTCGTAAGAAAAAGAAAGCAGACAAACAGGACGACAAAGAAAAGGACGATAAGAAATCGGAAAAGCCCGACACGAACAGTGAAGATACTCAGGTGTGGTATAATTTCGAAAATTAACATCCGATTATATGTATATACTAGGTGTCATATAACACCATTCACATGTGTCTTTTTTATCTGTTCGATAACTCGTCAGATCCATTACGAGTGCGCGACTCCGGAATATCCTAGCTGCTATTGTCACTTCCTCTACATGATCCGTGACAATAATATCCGCATCCTTACTATCCTCTCCATCTAACTTTATATCATTTTACTCCATCAGCTTCCCTTACTTCTATCTTTTCTAATTAGAGGCAGCACTACGCCTGATGTCCTTTTGGTCTACAGCCGAAGTGGGCTGACAGGTCCGGGTACCTGTAGCTTTGTCACATGAGATGGCTCTACACCCATGTCAGGTGTGATATAATTTTTGGATGAATTTTTTGAGAAAAGCGAGCCTCGTCAGAATTAACAATTGCTTAAATCGTATTTTTAAACTTTACTCGTCCGGCAATTCGTCGTTTTCTACACCTTGACAACAATGTACTATTAATTAAGAGAATCCACATTACAAACAGATTTATCCGACGGCACCCACACTAAGAACTCCTGTATCGCGGGTACCAGAACTTTAGTATGGCGTGCATTTATAGATTGTACGTACCTTACATTTATGACTGGTTTATATTAAAACAATAAAACCACACGCACACCAATGTAAAATAATTTATACACACATGTATACATTTTACTACAATATGTCAAGGCTGAAGGCGTAGTCATGGCGATCGTATATAATATTAATGTAAAAAATGTCGTTATAAAAATAATTTTGTACATACTTTTATATTTGGTACGGAAATCCAAATAATTATGGCCGAATTTCGACCAGTCGGCCATCTGTATGAACCACTCACCAATAGTAACAGCTACATTCTTGTCTCGTGCAAGATATTCCACCACCGGCGCCGACACCAAACCACTCCCGAGGATCACTCGACTCCCAGGCGGCGCTTTATTACACACTCGACAACTTGCACATGTGGAGTTGTTTTAGTACTACCGCATGAGAGTGTAGCAAGTATATATACGTAAATTACCTCATATATAGCATAATTTCACTTGAACAGTTATTACTTTTAATAAAATGTTGGGTCACTGTTTACTGTTATCCTATAATATTATCATCGTCCCCCTTTCCTTCTCCTAACAATTTTTCCTGATGATCTACGCCCAAACTTACCTTTTTGGATTCTAAAGATTAAAATTTATTAGCTATTGTCTACTTTAAGGTGTCAAAAGTTGGTCGCGTCTGTCTGTTTGTCTGTCTGTTTGGGTGTGTGTGTCTGTGGCATTATAGCCCCGGAACGGATGAAGTGATCAAAATTTAGTTTTTTTTTTGTGATTATGGTGACTTATGATCGAGTGTTTCTATACATATTTGATGAGAAAAATTTGAGCCGTTTAAAAGTTGTGGGGGATAAAAGTGGGGAACACAATTCAACTATAGGAAGCGAAAAAAAAATAAAAACCCCGACGTTACTCTGATTATCCAGATAGTTTTTTATCTTGAAATATTATTTCATCCTCAAGACAAAGCAACTCATCATGGAATAGGGGTCACCCATAAATTACAACACGAGTGAAGGGAGGGGGGGGGGATCAAAACGTGACAATGTATCAAAGCGGTCAGAATATTAGTTCCGTCCCATGTCAAAACTGAAAATATTCAAAAAAAATTAAAAAAAAACCTTTAACTGCCGATTTCTTTTAGTCATTTATAATATATGCCTAAAATATAAAAAAAAATATATGATGTTACAATTACGGGAAGGGGACTTCAAGAATGTCATACTCAGTAAAAACAAGTCGGAGTGGGGAGGGGGGATTCCCATCGGCGTATAGGCTTAAAGGTGTCAGGTGATTTGGCAAAACCGCTAACAAGAATTAATTGCCATAATAACCATAAGTGTTTGACACACTAAGTGTTAGCAGTTATGCAGTTACACACACACTGGCCACACGCGATACCCACCAAACGTGGCGTTAAAGCAATGTATGACAGTTTTTTTCATTTTCTCCTTGCGTCTCATCGCTACCACCATAGTATTTTTTTAAAAAGAATATTAGGAATAATTTTAAGGTATGTCTAATTTCCCCTCCTACTAAGCCTAAATGAAAAGCTGATTGTGGTGATTTTTATTATTATCTTCTAATATAGCAGCACCTCCTTCTTTAAATTTAATACCAGCAATTTACATAATGCTAGATGACAGAAATGTACCTATGCTCCTCAATTATCACAAGGACAAAGATATGTTGAAAGCCTTTAAGATAGGGGTATATTTGTACTCCAATGTTATGTACATAGTTTAAGACTAGTTTTTATATTCCCTAATTTTTTTCCTCGGTTTTGCTTACATTCAAATTCCTAGTGCTAGTAAGAAGATCAAAAAGTCGCCAGTGTGGAAAATTACAGTTTCAATTTTATAAAATTTATTTATTAAAATTTTATAAAATTAAATTCAATAATTTAAGGGATAAGCTTTAAATTAGTGGTCGTAATACAATTCCCCGCATAACCGTTTGTCTCTGTATTTATAGTCTTATGAACAACTACCCTCCTCCATGTATACACTACATCTATGATGCATCATATACTCATTATTCGCTTTTATTAGCATGGCCTTAATGCTATCTGACAAAAAAGTTGCAAATAAGCTATCTAGGAGTTTATCAGCGACGCCTTGCTATTTTATTTGTTTGTCTTGTCAATTGCAATGGACCGATTTGTTTCACCACTAGAATCGTACATTATCCCTGATAAACTAAAACGGAAAAATATTTGCAAAATAAATAAATACATAAAACTGTTCTTAACGTCTGGCAATCATGTAATGCCGGAGCCAGACATAGGTCAAAGTGTTTGTACATTCTTGTCCTTGAAGACTACAAAGTTCCACAAAACTTTGTACAGCTACACAAAGTCCATGATCATTGAAATGAAACTACCGAGTAATTAACTGTACGCAGTGTTTAATTTTAAAAAAAGTATAAAGGACTATTCGATGGATTACGTGCGGCTTTATGGTTACGGTTACGGCAGTATATACTGAATACCGTATACTACTAATAGATTGTATGTTATACAGTCTATTATTAGTATTGAGTAACTTTTGGTTACATGAACGTTGTTTCGAAAACCTTCAAATTATCTATACTTAGCAAATTTATTGCAAAACTAGCTGCGCCCCGCGACTCCGTCCGCATGGACCACCCTTATCACTTAGGGGGATGAAAAATAAATGGTGACCGATTCTCGACACTAACCAATATGTACGCAAAATTTTATGAAAATCGGTCGAGCCGTTTCGGAGGAGTTTGGCGACGCACCCCGTAACACTAAAATTTTGTATATTAGATAATAACACTAAATTTAATATAAGAGAATGTTGGTATTTCGTGTACTGGTATTTTTGTTTGTGACTTTTTTAAAATTTATTAATTACGCTTTTTATTGTTTTCAGGTAAGTTATAATTGCACAATTGCTACTGAAGAAAAGGTAAGAATAAACAACAACACGTTGGAATATGTACTGTGACTTTTTATTTTCAAAGTTAGATTTACTTTTGAGCAGGCTACCCTTTCCAACAACAATTTAATTCTAAAGTCAAAGTTGCCTTAGAAAATATGCCTCTAAATTCTTTGATTCAAAGTCAATACTTCATGATATACACATTGAGTGTTAAGTTGATAATTTCGTCTTTCAATGCATTTTACTGGCCCGTTGGCGCAGTGGGTAGTGACCCTGCCTTCTGCTCCGGGGTCGTGGGTTCGATTCCCGCCTCGAGTCGGGGTGTATTATCCATATGTATTTACAAAAAAAATATTTGTGTATAAGTTAAGTTAAGTTTGTCTTAAGTTGTCTACCATAGGAACAGACGTCCGTGTATCATATAGACCTATATATTTATTATTTTTATTTTGAACTGGAACATGGTAAATGGCTGAAGCTTTTCTCATCCAGTACCCTCAAAGATAGGCACAGACTTTATAAATAAGCAAATAATTTCAGTTGCCAGCTTCGGTATTTCGGAAAGGATACGACTTAGGGACCTTCAAGAAAAGAGCATACTCGTATCTCAAAGGCCGGCAACGCATCTGCGGCCCCTCTGGTGTTGCAGTTGTTCATGGGTGTCGGTAGTCACTTATGTGAACCGCCTGCCCGTTTGCCCCTTGTTTTATAAAAAAAAATATCCAAGAAATAAAGGTTTCATGGGTTCTGTTCTAGCCCTCCCCGTTCCAAACAACCCTGGCAATCTTACTCAAGATAAGGATAACGGTTCTACAAATAACATATACTCCATACTAATACATAAAGCTGAAGAGTTTGTTTGTTTGCTTGAACGCGCTAATCTCAGGAACTACTGGTCCGATTTGAAAAATTCTTTCAGTGCTAGAACGCCCATTTATCAAGGAATACTATAGGCTATATATCATCACGCTAAAATTGAATCTAGTATTTTAATTAATTTTACGCGGAATTTAAAAAAGATCGTGGGAACAGCTAGGTTCCTATAGAATACTTCAACAGTTGGTCAACATTAGAAATGAAAAATGTCGTTAGATCCTATCTCTCTTACAGACTAGAACACCTGGATAAATCTTTATAAATTGCAGCTAAGAACAATCAATCCCTGTAGGTTTAAAAAAAACCGCATCAAAATCGGTTTATTAGTCTAGACACCTCTAACTTTTTTTTATGTTACAAGGGGCAAACGAGCAGTCAGCAGGCATCTAAGTTACTTCTGACGCCCATGGATATCTGCATGACCAGGAGACTAGCAGATGCGTTGCCGGCCTTTAACAACGAGTTTAGGCCACCGGGAAGTCTCACAAACCGAACGCAACACGACAATAATATGATTATTTGACGTGACAGCATTGCCGCCACTTCATGCCGATGTAAGAAAGAGGTACTGGTACCTGGACTCGCCGGCCCCATTTAGCTACAAACGTGGCGCTACCTCTAGTTAGAAAGACAGGGGTAGGTTAAATAGTTATGGAGAAAAAGGATATAAAGGTAGATGGGGAGGAAAGACAGGATGCGAATACTACTGTCATGGACGGTTGTGACAATAGCAGCTAGGACACTCCGGGGTCGCGTACTCGCAGTGAATCGTTGAATGAAGATTCACCCCCTGTGCCTTATAAAGCCCCTTATAAAACCTCCTTTTTTGCGCAGGTTAAAACTGGTTTGCCGCAGAATGTGTACAAGAGGAAAAATGAAAAATGTATATTAATTTAAATAATGTTCCAATGCGGAGCTGAAGCTGGTTCTTTTGATCTGATTTCAGCAGATTAAAACCTCTGACGGTTTTTATAAAAGGTAAAATAGCCTTAAATCAAAGTATGATAATTTTAATTGAAATGGCCTTTGTCGTATTGTATGTTTGATATTTAAAAAAAAAACTTAACGTTCATGTCATTTTTACAGGTCAATCAGGAGTGGCTAATGAGAAATGATTCTCCTTGTGGCTCGACTCTTCCGAGAAGAAGTAGAAGAGAAGTAGAAGAAGAAGAGATTTTAAGTAAGAATAAGAATAAGAATAAGAAAAACTTTATTAAGTAATAAAGCACTACATATGTTAAGACACTGTGCACATACATGTAAAATAATGAAATTCCGCTTAATTTATTACCGAATAATCTATATATATATAAGATGTTATGCAGTGCAATATACCTAAAAGGAAGCCTACTCAGTAACATTTACTGATTTAGTACTTGCCAATGCAAAAGAGCTTATGTTATATTGGAATAAAACATATTTTGATTTGATTTAATCTGAAACGCAAACCTATCCGATACCATATAGGGTCTTCTTAGAAAAGGGTATATTATTAAGGAATGCTCAAAGTCACGTAAAGGATTTGCGAGTCTTCTGACCCATGTCCATTAGTACATAAAAAAATAACCTCTCTATGGCTTATCTCATGATATTCTAGTTTCGGAGCGAAAGGTGCGTTATAGTGCGTTAGCCAAATAGTGTGTAGCGGCTGCTACATACATAGCAAGATGGCAATGATGTGAAGTGGAAAAGGTTACACCAAAGCAAAAACTAGATGGCGCTGTACGGATGACGACGACCGCAGTACAAGAACTAACTAGGCACTGCTTTGGTTCCTTCCTGTGCAACGTGATGGACCCGACACCCGCATGGTCAATCCATGGAATGCAAAGAAATTCGTCTCTTTCGCGATTGACCGATTGGCCACCTCGGTCTTGAGGGTAGTTGTTAAGCCGAAAATAGTCAGATAGATAGCATACTGGTCTAGATAAGCTAATAGGCCGTAGATGGGTATCTACGTTATACATAAAAGTTATGAAAGGAAATAAAGCTTATTCTGTATACTCGATAGCCCTAACTTAATCGAATATTTTTTTACTTACCTGTTTTGTACCACCTACATTTGTGTGTGTGTGTGTGTGCGTGTGTGCGTGTTTGCGTGTGTGCGTGCGTGCGTGCGTGCGTGTGTGTGTGAGTGTGAGTGAGTGTGTGTGCGTGCGTGTGCGTGCGTGTGTGTGCGCGTGTGTGTGTGCGTGCGTGCGCGTGTGCGTGAGAGTGTGTGTAAGTGCGTGCGTGCGCGCGCGCGCGTGTGTGTGTGTGTGTGTGTGCGTGTGCGTGTGCGCCGGTGCCTGAAGCGGCCGCTCCGTTCGCCCTTTGGTAGGGCCGGCCCTGTTTATATTGTATGTATACACAGGCTGAAATCACCCACTTTCTTAAATTTATGTTTGTTTTTATGTACAAAAATGAGATTTTCAAATATGTATTGACAGTGTACAGTAATTATTTAGAGTCCATAAATTTGTTTTTAAGCTACTCTCTGGAGCTCATTTTAGACATTGCACGAACAGCCCTTTTCTGCAGAACGAATACAGTATCAATATCAGCCGCATTATCCCATAGTAAAATACCATACGACATAATGCTGTGAATAAAGAGATTCATGTGACAAAATTAACACATCATGTCTGTGACAAACATGAAAATATTAAAATTAAACAAGTTGGTATATGGGCTACCTGATGATAAACAGACCCCGTAAACTATAGAAGCTAGAAATATGACTGACTTGACTATGACTTGACTAGTTCGTTGGCGTAGTGGGCGGTGACACTGCCTTCCGCTCATGGGGTCGTGGGTTCGATTCCCGTCTCGAGTCTGGGTGTATTATCTATATGTATATATTTATATATTTGTACAAAAAAAGTATGTTTGTGAATAACACTCTGTTGACTTCTCGTAGTTTTCTAATCTCTTCTGTGTTTTCTTTAACAACCTTAATGTGCTCTTCTAGTAAAAGAAAATTGAAAATGCTGTTTTCTTTTAATTATTTTTAATACATGCATTTAATTGAAAAATATGGGATGTCACACCAAGGGGGAGAGGGATTTCTTAATTATGACAACTTGTGACAAGCGTCAAGCGTGGAGCGGGAAGGGGGGAAGGGGTTAAGTTAAAAAAATCGTAAAATTCAATTTTTATTACAAAAAATAAGTACTTGTAGATATACAAAATTTTAAGAGGTAAATTGTAACTCCGTCTTTATAGTATGTCGGTCATTTATCACTTGACAAAGGCAAAACTCACGTAGCGTCGATTGATTAAAAGAAAATAGGGATTAGTAAAATCGATAGCTAATCATGACTTAGGAAAACTGCTGAGAAGCGATCTCATATCTGACTAACATAAAGGTCCGTTTACACTTTCCTGGTTGTTCAATTCAAAATTAGTATGTAGTTTTAAAACCATTTATTGCACACTTACAGGTTAATTAATCTGCGTCTCTTCCGTTCATTATATTATTATAAATAAAAATAAAACTTATCTATCTCGCTCAGATGTTACTTGTGTAGGGTGCGTACTAGTGTTGGCCCCCATTTAGTAGATAAGTAAAATATTACCTCCAGTCAATTTTCTGTAGACCCCTGTCTGGATTCATGTAGTTGCGACACACAAGCTTAACTCCTTTAACTTTCCGATACCTTAAACGAATTATTAAATGGACCTTTTTTTAATATTAAAAAAAAAATATCCGGAAAATTAGACCGGAAGGATGGGAATCTCCCTTTCAACATCCGTTCGCGCCTCGTCGATGATGCGCTTCCGTAACACTCTCGGCACGTACGCGTCAGTCTACTCCCGATATTCCGCCCCCCAAGCGTACGTAAAGGAGTTTTACATCAATAACGGCGTGCATTTGAGACCAAAATAGGCTACGTGAAACATTGTAAGGCATTCATAACCCAGAAACAATGCATACGCAAAATAGTAAATATTAAAGAAACGGAGACATGCCGGCCTTGCTTTAAAAAACTAAAAATATTAACTCTAGTGTCTATATACATACTTGAAATATTTAAATTTGTCAAAAAAAATATGACGTTATACAAGAAGGTAGATGAAATACCGCATCGGTTCTCTACCAGAAGAAGTTAATAAATTGAATTTACCTATATCAAAATTAAAATTGCATAGCCAGAGCCCATATCCTAAAAAAATAAATCAGCTTAATAGTGTTAAGTTCCTGCTGCATCAATTACTCCGTTAGAAGAATTGTTTGCGAAGTTCAATGCACCGGCTCCGGATGAAACATACGGTCGGGGTCGTGACTGGAACGTTGATTTAATACCCAAGTTTTTGATGGCTAATGGACTCCTCGTCAAATTACTGATCCATACGGGCGTCACCCGGTACCTAGAGTTTAAGTCGGTAGAAGGGAGCTATGTGTACAAAGGCGGGAAGATTTCAAAAGTACCGTTATCCAAATCTATTAACGTTCCATGATATTTAAAATGATCTTACGTACATATTTGAGGTGATCCCACAAGAGATGCATTAATAAACCCAAAACTAAGATTTCCTCGTTACACAATGCGCCCGCACGGACGCGCCCACCAGTGGGAATTAATCTTTGCTCCATTTCGTATAACGTTATGTAACTGATTCTTTATTTGTAATGCGTAATACATCATCGATCATGTTGTATACATTCGAAACCGAAGGTTCAACATGACCACATTTCCATTAATTTACGAGGCATTTTGCTGCTTGATAACTAATTTAAGAAATTACACGATGGTGGACTTACGATTAGTTTTGAAATTTAAGTTTATTATAGCATAAATTTAGTCCATAGTAAGTCAGTCACCCGAGAAGAGGGCATTTGAGTCGATCGCTACGCTAAGTTTTTTTTGCTGCGACCTGGATAAGTGATCCATTCTAGCACTGGTTTATATTTGATATCAGACCTCCTCCGTGTTTTGAAAAGCACTTAAAACAGTGGGACCCGATTAATTTCACTGTGATATTAATCGTAAGGTTGTAGAGATCGTGGGGGTTCCGAGGATGACGTCAGACTGCAATTGGTTATCTTAACTCGCCCCACAGCCACATCCTTTACAATCTAGGCGGACCCCGGTATTTAACCGTGATAACGCTAAGAAGAAGAAGAAGAATAGTGAGTCACTCAATTTGCAGGCAGGACAACGTCTGTCGGGTCCGCTAGCAAAGTTAAGTCCACCAGCGTTAGTATATTTTTAACGCAACAACTAGAAATTAAAATTAGAAACTAAGCACACCTAAATCCAACGCGAACGTAATCACGATACTTAATATTTTAGTTTTACCAATAACATGAAATTGTAATAATAATAAATTTGGAAATGCTAGTGGGGGGACCACCTTAGAGGCAGATAGACGGGCGGATGGACGGACAGAAAGAGCGAAATTATAAGGATTCCTTGTAGCACTACGGAACCTTAAAAATCATCATCAAGATGACACTAAAAACGAGAGCCTGGAAAATATGGAATATCCTTCAAGTTTATGTGACGTCGTATAAAAATGAGGAAAATATCGTACCACTAAAGGAAAAATGAGATAAAAATTTTATTATTTGTACACATTTTTGTTACTTCCTATTAAACTATGTACTCCTGGTATATGGGTACATGATAATGGAAAGTAAATAAAGTAAAATTTGTTCATAAATATAGTTACTTTTGTACCATTTTCTATATTTATGCTATTTTCATTCCATTCTAATATTCGTGTTCGGGCGCTGTGAGCTGGCCACAACGGCTAAAATATTAGATACGTGAAACGGAATGTGATAGATCTAGGCTAATGTATTAGTACTAAAGTTAGTATCGGTATCACGCTCTTGGCATACATTTTATTAAAGCGAGATTCATAAATATTTTTCTATGGTAGTAATTTTCCTATTGTAACATCTAGTTAAGGCACGTACACCTTAATAAAACATAAGTATTAGATACGATTTAATTTATTTATTAGGGAAGAAGTCAGCAAAGCTGAAGTGGGAATGGGCTGGGTATGTGGCTCGAATGGACCCGCAAAGGTTGGCCAATATCGCGACTTCCTGGATGCCCACCAGTGGCCGCCAAATACCCAGCAGGCCGAGGAAGAGGAGGCGCGACAATTTGGATTCCTTTGCGGGGAAGTTATGGATGAGATTGGCCCAGGAATCTGCATCAAGAAGGGGGAGGAATTTGCTCAGCAGTGGGATACAATAGGCTGATAAGAAAAAATGAATAAATAGGAATCCGCGTATGTGTAACTCCGACGTGACTACTGACGCCCATGGACATCTGCACAATCAAGAGGCAGATGCGTTACAAGCCTTTAAGAAGGGTTATGTAGTTCATGGTAATGTAGTGCGCCAATGCTCTCACGTTAAGACGTGGGAGCATTGGCGCTACTTCACGGCGATCTTATGTGAGAGAGAGTTACTGGTATCTGTTCAGTTTTGCTGTAGACCAAAAGGAATGCTAACGTGTGGTTACTTCTAATTCACATTAAATGTATATTGTTAAAATTATTTATACGAATATAGTATACTGTAGTGTATACTGTATACTGGTCCGATTTGGAAAATTCTTTCAGTGTTAGATAGCCTAATTATCGAGTAAGTAAGGCTGTAGCCTACAAATCATCACGCTATAATTGAATCTATTTTTTTTTATCTAGTATTTGATATGTTGTCACGAATATGATATAGTATGCTAAATTTCACAATAATCGACCGAATAGTTAAAGTACCAAAGCTTAACAAATAAACAAACTCACTTAAGTCATATACCTCATCCATTTCACCCTAACTCCTTGTTCAACAAAGGTCAAGTATAAAGCGCGGTAGACACGTAATAGCATATTGTGGACTTGTGAAACGGATGTTCCATTGTCTGTTTGTCTATTCAATATTTTAATAACCTACCATAACCCCTATATTTATTTTTCACCAGGTGATTGTAGATGCATCTGGTTGCTATCGTTTTAACTAAAAGTAAATTAAAATATTTTATTTATAATAGTTGAACTGCTTTACCCAGCAGTGGGAAATTATTAATTATAGTTAAAAGTAGTTGAACTATTTTAATAAGTCAAATAAAAAAAGAATGTAAAAAAAGTTTTAATATAATTTATCTGTAGAATTAAAAACTTAATTTTTAAACTTTTTATTGGCCGTAATTTTATAAGTTATGTGAAATACCACTACTTTGTCATATTGTGACGTTTGTATTTAGTATATATGTTTATTTTTAATCGTGATGTGTACACATGCTCTGGGTTTTAGCCTTAAGCTTTACTAATATTTGGATATTTTATACATTATTAGACATAAACTGTTTTTTGTGCCATAAATAAATAAAAAAATAAAAAGTGTGTTCGAATCTTTATTCGAATGCACTTTTTTAATTTTTAGGGAAATAAGCTAGAGCGTGGTGATAAGGGTGTACAAGGTTGCAAATATGGTATTAACACATTCAAGTACTCAGTTTCCTTCAAGTCTTAACAGCTCAACGGTAGAAAGGATGGATGGAAATCCGCAAGGTACCCGCGGT
Organism: Charaxes varanes; assembly: GCA_024363005.1. Taxonomy (NCBI): domain Eukaryota; kingdom Metazoa; phylum Arthropoda; class Insecta; order Lepidoptera; family Nymphalidae; genus Charaxes; species Charaxes varanes. The sequence goes on from JANCMC010033613.1 coordinate 39,909,670, forward strand.
TCAAACCCCGATGCCGCTGGGGTATTTTCGTACCCACTCCTTATTCAAGATTTGAATTTAATAAATAAATAATATATTTATTTATAGCAAAAAAAATAAAAATAAATTACAGATAAGATATAGCCCTAGCTCCTAAACTAGTCACCTGTGTTTAAACAAAAGTTATAAACATTTTTGGCAAGATACAATAATATAAAGGAAATTTAAAGCTGTTTAAACCTGTGTGTGTGTTTGTGTGTGTGTGTGTGTGTGTGTGTGTGTGTGTGTGTGTGTGTGTGTGTGTGTGTGTGTGTGTGTGTGTGTGTGTGTAAAGATTTAAAAAACTCAAAAATGCAAACTTGTTCGGTACTGCAGAATACCTTTAACAGATGAATTTCGTAGCTCTTACTAGATCTTTTGACTGACGCGGACGTGTCAAGTTTTTTTTTATATAACAAGGGGGCAAACGAGCAGACGGCATTCACTTGAGTGACTACCGACGCCTATGGACAAGTGTAAAATAAATTTTTGATTGAATAAATCTATATCCATACTAAATATGATATACATAATAAAGGATGCATAGTGAAGGTAAAAGTTGGGTCGCCGACGATTCGTGCCGCTCTACATTACACGAGTATGGCGAAATAGCGAATAACTTCACAGTGGGATATACCAGCAAAATCCCTGTACAACCAACTAAAAGACCTTGGCTGGTCAAGAACTATCATAAGTTCATTATGAGAAAGGACATCTAAAGCCGCACTAGTAGGATCAGCCCATATTTGGCTAAGCAGGGGAGGGAACACTGGCCGTGAAGGTTAGTGATCATTATAAAGAGCGCGCACTTAGACCTACACCTGGGTCACAAGTCCCAGGCACTGCTATGGTTCCTTCCTCTGCAATGTGATGGACCCGGTACCGGTGCTTTACCACAGGAACCCGGGCACGCGTTGTTGTCTCTAAGTGATTTTTTTTTAATTAGCCTACAATGTCCCACTGCTGAGCAAAGACCTCCCCACTCTTAGACCACTCTATCTAGACCTAAAACAATCTACTCCTTTCTCGCGAAGGCGTCCAAGTCGTCGCGCCACCTCTTCCTCGGCCTACCTGGTCTTCGGTGGCCATTGGTGGGAGTCCATATAATCGCAACATTGGCCCACCTTTGCGGGTCCATTCGTTCCACATGCCCAGCCCATTCCCACTTGAGCTTTGCTGACTTGTCGCTGTCACGTCAAGTGATGGTATTGTTGTCGCGTTTCGTTCGGCTTGAGAGAATTCCCGCCTCTTTCTTACATAAGATCGGCGTGAACTGACTGTAATGCTGTCACGTCAAGTCATAGTATTGTTGTCGCGATTCGTTCGGATTGTGACCCTCCCCAGTGGACTAAATTCGTCATTAAAGATCGGCAACGCATCCGCTTGCCTCCTGGTCGTCAGTAGGCAGTAGGCGTCAGTAGGCACTTGCCTGCCTGCTGCCTTCTCCTTTGCCTCTTGTAACATAAAAAAAACCTGTATCGTGCAGTACTGTACAGTATAGCCTATTCATTATATATTATTATCTAAGATCTCGGATTATTTTTTTACAAAGGAGCAGGAGGATAGCATAAGTGACTACTAATGCCCATGAACATCTGCACCACTAGAAGGCCGCCAGATGCGTTGCTGGCTTTTAATGACCAGATAGCGCCACCAATTTCACAAATCATACGAAACGCGACAATAATACCATCACTTGACGTGACAGCATTGCCGCCACTTGACGCCAATCTTAAGCTTAGTAGGAGGATTTCAAAAGAGCTTGTAAAAGCCTTCTTTAAGGGAAGGGGGCAAAGGAGCAAAGGGACAAAGGGGTAAAGGGGAAAGGGGTAGAGGAGGAATAAGCAACTTCGTTCCTGACGAGGGTCCCCCGACCGCAGTATTTTTTTTAAGTTAATTTCGTGGTAAAATATTCGGCCTACATACGAAGTTTAATTATTATGTCTTACTAATAATGGTCATAGAGAGACAATGAAATAATAGCAATTTTTTTTTAATTTACCATCCTCTTAGTATGGTAAATTAAAAAAAAATACCCATATGGTAAATTATGGTTAAGGAAATTTCAAATTCTGTATGTAGTGATATTGAGGGCCATATTTCTTGAATTGGCCATAAGATTAAAAAAAGTAATCGGATTTAGATTGAATAAATCCTTTAACGTATCTCCTTTCCTTATCTTACTTTAAAAGACTGACTTCGTATCAGTGGGTTATTAGTCCTTCATTGTTTACACAACATAGGCCTAAAAATTCCCTTCGTGGTCGCATTGATCGATTAAGTTGCTATTATTAGAAAGTGCCACAATACGAAATTGTGTCCTCGATGTTTTATCGATGATACCTAATAACTTAGGAGCGTCTCTCATTGTCTCGGCTATATAAAAGAATTTATATAATTTTTATGCAAAATTTAAGCAATTAATATTAATTTGTATCGTAGAGACAAAACTGTTTTACTAAATGCATTTATGACCGTACTAGGGGATCCGGCAGACGTCGTCCTGCCCGAACGTTGGGTTACGTACTATTACTACATTCTATCGTCCTATAACATTGTCCCCGTTCCATAATAATTCATTATTTTGGCGTTCATTTCTTAAATATAAAAGATAGATATATGTTCTTGCGGGCTTTTTTTGCAGAACCGTTTAAGATAAACATTTCCTTCCTACAGTATCTTGCGCATAGAGACGGGTAAGTTACGCGATACGCATATAACTTGTCGTAATGTGATAGCAGTGGTCACTACGAAGTTGAACTTCTGTTGTAATCAGAGAGTAGGCATAATGTGTAAAGGATCTGTGGAAAGGGCACACTAAGGTGGAAAGCTTCGGCGAGGAAGATCTTCGTACCTGGGTTAGTTGGAGTTGCCCGGGGCGGCCGCGCCTCGCCGACAGTTGTTCGTCGGAAGCCATACGATCAACAGTTTTTTCTTTAAACTTACTGGGTACAGTTATTTTATTTTATCTTTCGTAAATCTAGATATTACCATATCTAGGTATTTTTTACGACCGGTTGTTACCTGACACTAAGGTTGGGGCTCTCTAGAAAATATTCGGACGCTGATGTTAGCCCAAGAGGGCTCTTCCGCCGCCATTCCCGGTTAATCTGGGGTCGGGTTGTCTTGTGCATCTGGATATTACCATGTTCAAAAAGGTTGCCTTTTGGCGGGTATTTTTTACGACCGGTTGCTACCTGACGCCAAGGTTGTAGTTCTCAAGGGGATATTAAGACGCCGCCGTTGGCCCAAGAGGGCTCTTCCGACGCCAGTTATTTTTGTGTACCTATATTTTTTCAGTCAAAACCGAATAGTCAAAATTCCAAAGATGATAGAAAGCCTTCTACGCTCTGTGCGAAAGAAAAAGAGGAAAATATTGGTGAAACTAGCTTCGAGGTAAGCCATAACTGTTGTTTATTATAAATACAAATCATGTATTTGCAAAATTGTACACGTACAATTCGTGTACATAAATAAATAAAATAAGTTATGTAATGCGCTAAAATTAGCCATGGAAATTATATGAAGAACCTTAAGAGAGAAGAAGAACCTTATTAAAATAAATTACTTATTTAAGAAATAATAAAAGGTTTAAATAAATGAATTAAATTAGGAGTTAATTTAATTTAAAAATATAGACTGTCAACTTTACTAATGTCAAAAAATTACGGAGAAATTGGTTTGCCACGCTAAGGTCGAATGTCGTTTGCACGTAAATTGGTTAAAAGGCTCATTTTTGCTTGCTATGACATTACATTAATTTCTAAAAATGACCGTTAGCAAAATTTTCTTATGGAAAAATGGAAAGTGTCATCCAAAATGGTAAAAAAACTTGCTTGGTCGACTATATGTCGCTTTGAAGTCTAGTCTAATGCACACGCGTTACAGAGTACCTTCAGCATTGAGGAAAATTGCTTTTATTAATAAAATTATTAATGAAATTAAATTGTTGCTTTTTAAAAATAATATTTGGAATACTTTTTACGTATGTCTAATATTCCCTTTTTCCCCTCCTATTAAGCTTAAACTAAAAACCTGTATTAGGAGTGGGTGCGACAATACCCCAACGGCGGTGGGGTTTGAACCGAGTATATTGCGGATTTCAGTCCATACCTCATTCCGTTGAGCTATTGAGGCTCTATATTGACGCAATGAGGAGACATTATAACCTAAAGACATATACTTTATAGGAATGCACTATATCAATCATGAGCAATTTCATACGCCAATTCGAATTTGACTGAATATCGGCCCATCACCATTTTGGGAGAATGGATCGGCGCCTGTTTATAAGCAATATTTTTATGCGAATCCATCAATACAAAGTCCAACATTATTCAAAGACAACCGGCTAAAAGCCTGTGTATCTTGGCGTGACTCAGCGCGAGGTCACTTCCTATTCTAGTTACATTTGTCCTCGCTACGTCACCAATGACTCAAGCTAGAAGAGCGTTAAGTAGAAGTGTTTTTTTGCATTATTAGAGGACTTAAATTATGCATATATTACGTCATCTTGTTTATTTATAACGACAAGTAACAAAACTTGTTTAGACTCTGGAGAAAATTTATTTGGAATTATAAGCTGTTATATGAATTTTCAAGTATTATGTATAATAAATTTAGATTTCTTAAGAAAAAACTTATTGCTAGTTTGGATTTCGTGGTTTTACAATGAAACTATTAGGCGTAGAGAGTTGAAATTTTCCATGTTGCTATGACATGCTAAAAACTCTTTTAGGAAATATTTTAAAAGACATCAGACAACAGCTTTTGAGTTTTTTAACAAATGCCTTTACACATATCATATACGGAACCCTTCTATATAAGCGTCTCCTTACAAGCTCTTGGCCACTTTTTTTTGATAAGCAAAGGGTTAGAGCTTGCTTACAGTCCACCTAATTGCTTATGCTTCATTAATATTTTGTTAAACAAAAATGATGTCATAATGTTATTCATTATCATTCATCATTGATCATTTGAGGATTATCTATGAATCCAAAAAATCTACGTTTGTCTATAATTACCATAATCCAGGTTGACTTATGATATATATGTGTAAAATCACGCATCACGCGTGAACGGCTGGACCGATTTTGATAATTCTTTTTAGTTGCCTTTGTTATTGTCTGGAGAACGTTGTTATGTAGGAAAAATTAAGAAACTTGCGCCGAAAATTAGACAATTTAATTTCTTATATATAAAATTCTCTTGTCACAATGTCAGTTACCGTACTCCTCCGAAACGGCTTGACCGATTTTTATGAAATTTTATATGCATATTCAGTAGGTTTGAGAATCGGCTACTATCTCTTTTTTATACTTCTAATTGATAAGGGTGGCCCACGCGGACGAAGTCGCGGGGCACAACTAGTAACTTTATAAAATATTAAATTATTTCTAATGTAACAGGAACAGTGACAGGTATGGCTACAAGAATAATATTATAGGATAATAGAATGTAGTGAATAGTAAGTAACCCAACGTTCGGGCAGGACAATGTCTGCTGGGTTCTGTAGTCAAATATAATTATCAAATTATAAAATATTATTTATAAGCCAAAAATAACCTACCAATAGCGAGCATGCCCTTCTCTACGCTTCCAGAGAACTCCTTCTTGATGGATTCTTCGATATCTTTACCGGTTAAAGCTTCATATTCAGCAAAGACCTGGAAATATCAGTTGTAGTGTTATTAAATTCAATTAGATCAAAAAATTAAAAGACACCCATCAATTATTTCCCATGAATTTTTGACTCTCCCTTGTCCTAGTCTAATTAGGGAGGCCACCTCTTTGGTATGACAACAGGAATGTTCCTATAATATTATATCTAGGAATAATTAATTTAAAAAGTATAATTTTTTCTTTCATATTAAAACTAGCCACGCTACTATCTGTTCTAGTGTTGCTGTGGCTGATTATTTGGCAGGATTTCAAAGAGAAAATAAAAAATTCATCAATATAAAAACTATCCTATCTCTCAAGTTGGACCAACACATAAATGCCAATTTTCATGGACATCGGTTGACTTTCATATTATCAACTTGAGAGAGACCTTTTAAAACGTGTTTAAACCGGGATTTATAACATACAATAGATAGCAAGGGGGAAAATGGAAAAATTACATCAGTTTGGGTGCATTTGTACGTGCCGTGGACGTGATTAATTAACTCTTTTTTTTTGCCTTAAACAATGTATTCGGCGTGACTCACGACGATAAGCCTGTCACATTGTGTTATGAATAGATAACGAGTAACACGCTTATTTTTAGCACAATATAAAAACAAGTCATTTTAGTTAAGTAGTATTTAGTAAATAGTTTATTGGGGTCTGGTTTTTTAATATCCCGGTCTAGTACCCGGGACACTAACACTCACCTTCACTGCCAGTGTTCCCTCCCCTGCCTAGCCAAATCCGGTATGACCCTTCTAGTGCGGCTTTAGATGTCCTTCCTAGTAATGAACTTATGATAGTTCTTGACAATCCAAGGTCTTTTAGTAGGTTGTATAGGGATTTTGCTGGTAAACCCCTTGCTCCTACCTCTACTGCGTATAAGCTGGTTTTATAACCGTTTTCCGACATAACCCCCCGCTGTGGCGACGGGTACCCGTTCCGGATTTCCTCACGTTAAAAAAAAAAACTACAGAATGATGGTCAGCGCAACTACCGACACCTTTGTACCTGCCTTCCTCTACGACTTTTTCCATCCCTAGGGTACCATTCCGTTACTTGCTTCACATATTAATATACAAATGTGCTTTATGATTTTTAAAAGTGCGTCTCAAAATGCCGAACTAAATAAGAAACTGTGATCTTGCTGTTGACAAAAGACAAAATTTAAATGTCCTTCACATTTAAATTTTGTCTTGAAAGTTATTGGAGGTAGCGCCACGCTTGCAGTCCATTTGGCCTGCAGCCGAATTGTACCCTGTTTATTAAAAGTACCTCTGTCTCACATAATAGATTAGAAGTTTCGTTTCGATTATTAACAGCTATATAACCGATCAGAAGCCTTAATATATATATATTTATCATCTCAAGTAGGATTGCAAAATGAAGGTAAAAATGTGTGTTGTGATAAAGCATAAAAGAGTAAAGCCCATTTAAATGCTCTTTTTATGAGATTAGAAGTTTCGTTTCGTCTAATAACAGCTATATAACCGATTAGAAGCCTTAAAAAAATAGATACTTATCATCTCAAGTAGGATAGCCAAAAGAACCTAACAATCTGTGTTGCCATTAAACATAAATGAGTAAAGTTTGAAAATATATACATACATAATTATGGATAATACACCCAGACTCAAGGATGGATACAGGGAATCGAACCCACGACCCCCGGAGCACAAGGCAGGGTCACTGCCCACTGCGCCAACGGCCAATCAATATGACCTGATGTAATATTAGGAACTGTCCCCAAATAGCTACACGAGTAAAGATGACAATCTCAAGCGGAAGAATTACGCGAGATACGCTTAAATAAAAAAAGGGTCGGTATTTGACCCACTATAAAGGGATTTGATAAATAGCTTGTAGCTCGAAATAATTTTCCTAGTGGTTGCCGGCTTTTGAAAACGGGTTTAGGCCACCGGGAAGTCTCGCAAACCGAACGAAACGCGACAACAATACCATCATTTGAAGTGACAGCATTGCCGCCACTTCACACCAATCTTATGTAAGAAAGAGGTACTGGTACCCGGACGCGCCGGCCCAATTCGGCTACAATCATGGTGCCACCTCTAATTAGAAAGACAGGAGTAAGGGAAAGGGTTGGAGTAAATGCTGTATTGTAGTCTAAGCTGGGTTACGGACAGATGATACAAGAACGGTATGGCGGCGTCTTCGATCGTGGACGTAGTTTCGGCGAGGAATGAAAGGTGGGAGCGTAGGTCGATATGTTCAACTACCGCAAAGGAAGATCTTCGATGTGTGCGTAAATCGTTTGGCAGTAGTGTGCGTGAGATTTTCTTCTTCCTAGCGTTATTCCCAGTTAAATATCAGGGTCCGCTTAGATTGTAGAAGATGTGGCTGTAGGGCGAGTTAAGATAACCGATAGCCATCTGACGTCATCCTCGGAATCCCACGATCTCTACAACCTCACCACTAACATCACAAAGTGACATTAATCGGGTCCCACTACTTAACGTGCCTTCTTACTTATATTAGTAATTTTAGGAAATTGCCATTTGATCAAAACTGAATATTGTCTGGCTTTTAATGATTTCACAGCCAGTAAATTTGCACGGGATTACTTTTTACGAGCCTACGAGGGACGTAAAATGAGGCTCCCGAACTTGTGCGATGTCAGGTACTCGTTAAAGATTACTATCCTGATTATATCTGGATAGGCCAAATTTAGGAATCCCAATGTAGCATTATCAGATTAGCCATAGCAGCATACAGTTGACGTTAAACCTAACAAACAAACAACCAAACCGGTTTATATTTTCTTTCTCTAGAATTACAAGGCCGGCTGACCAGAGGAAACTACCTAGTACGAACATTTCGAACCGTTCGAGTCGAAGATTCGACTATGAAAATATACGTGCTGCGCCCACATCGGACCCTTCCTGCTACTCCGCGTGTCAACGTGGGTTGCATCAGCATTCATTAAAAGCGTAACACGGTAAAAACTTGCCTCCCGTGGGCCTAGCACGAATAATTTCATCCTAAATACAGTCGAATCTTCGAATCAAACTGTTTGGAATATGGGATAGGTCATTTATCAAGGCCATAGGCTATACATCATGTTCATGGGCGACGGTAACCACTTACGATCAGGTGGACTTTCTGCCCGTTTGCCCCCTTTTACGCAATAAAAAAAAAACGACGCACAGGACAGAGAACCGTCGGCATATCACCAGCAAGATGGCAAAACCATATCATAAGGGCTGCAGGTAGTAAATGGATGCAGTAGGCTAACTCCAGAAACATATTACATACACATGAAAAGGCCCTATTAAATAAATTTATAATATTAAATAAATTAGTACGATCCATGGAATGCTAAGAAATTTGTGTATCTCTCTCTCTCTCTCTCTCTCAGCCTCTCCACTGACCCTCCGCAACCGTTGACATCACGGGCGTTACGCGCGGCCGCACGCAGTGTTCGGCGAACAGTCGGCCCGCGCTCGCCAAATCCTTGAAAAAGACCGCCCGACGCGGTCGAAACTATAGTCGGACAAACCGACCTCCTTATTACGTGAGTAATGATCCCGTATATAATTAATTAAACATGAGTATACACCGCGTAAGTTTTTATAGTGAAATAGGCTATTATTATGGACCAGTGCAACCAGAGTTTTTATTTAAATGATCTTATATTATTTTTGACTTGCTTTCCCTTTGTAGTCCTTTTTATGGTTCCGTAGTCCTACAAGTAACCCTTATAATTACGCTCTGTCCATCCGTGTTTCTGTCCACCACTAAGATGGCCCTAGGATTTCTGAACTATTAATAATGCACTCTACTAGGCTCCGTAAAATTAACTCCACATTTAAGTGTAACTGTACACGTTTCTAAAACAAACAACCCTATGACATTCGGGAGAAGCCTATAAATAAATTTAAACCTTTTAGAAAATGTAAACTCGTTCAGAAAGCCTCTTATAATGTAAAGGATTATTTGAATGGTGATAATGCTTGGGAATAAATTGCTCTAACCAAATCTGAATTATTGTGAAAATGGTGATAACAAAAAAAATCCCCGGCTGAGTTTGTTGCGAGCTCTTCTCAGCGCGGGGCGCGAGGAACCCTTGTAAACTTAGAGTTTGAGTCGTAAATTTTATCACCAAATTATTAAATGATTAAAAATTAATAGTTATACATATGACGTTCATAAGTGCTTATAATAAATTATTTTTAAATAAAAAGTCAACCCCCTTCAAAAACAAAAAGGCGAGGAACTAAAAAGCAACAAATAAATAGTGGTTTCAATCATCAAAACATCAATAAGTATTGATGTGCTGAAGTCGAAATCGGTTATCGTGATATTCGACAATTTATCACGCACATACATAATCAAAATTTACAATTTCATTGTTTTCTAATCGAAACCTTCGTCAGGCCTGGACCAAAATAATATGGGACCAATCGCAAAGCACCAGCTTTCAAATGAAACAAGAATCATCAAGAACGGTGCACCCAGTCGAAAGTTCTGCGGTAAAAAAAACAAACGGGTCAAATTGACAACCTCCTCCTTTTTTGAAGTCGGTTAAAAAGTCTATATGAATAAACGATTTTGACTTTGAATTTGAATTTATTAGACGTAGAGGCTTGAAATATAGAATGTTGATAGAACAAGCTTCACGTTTTTAAAACTCATTAGTTAAATTTTTTTTTAATTGAAATCGGACAACAACTTCTAAAGTTGCTTAACAAATGGGTTTATCGCGTATATAACGCATACGGAACCCTTCTATATTAGCGTGACCTGACACGCTCATGACCACTTTTTTTGTTAGGAGTGGATTCAATAATACCCCAAGGAATTCTAGGATTCAACCGTGCTCTTAAGAATTTCTGTACAGGGTACCCATAATTTACCCATTTTGCTCCAAATGACATTGAAAATAATCGATTTTCTGCAACCAATACCAATTAGGGTTAAGTGGAAGGAAATACTGCGGTTTAATTGAGTTCCGGCGTATTGAAAGAAAATACAAAGGCCCCTTGTTTTAAGAGGGAATTCCTAATGGCCTTAAGGAACCGCTGAGAAATATAAAAACACCGTACCGTTCAGTTAGGATTGATCTGAGGAAAATAATAACATTTTGGTTGTGAAAAAATAAAGTAAACAATAAAGTAAGACTTTAAGAAGAAGAAGAAGGAAAAAATACATAATCTATATTCTATATTATACTTATAATTACATAGAATAAAATGAAGTCGTTTCCCAGCGTTGTACGCGCAAATCTTTCAAACTACGAAACGGATTTTAATGCGGTTTTCACCAATAAATAGAGCAATTCAAGGAGAAGGTTTATATGTATAATACATTTATATTGTAGAAGATAAAAGCCAAGAATTTCAATGATTTCTAAAGAGATGTCGTAAAAAACGTATTTTTGTGCGCTTAAGTCGAGTGCGCTGGCTAAACATACTCTATATATATATATATATATATACAGTACCGCTACAGAGATAATAATGACACAAAAAGATACTGTGACTCCGTAACTTTGGTACAACTTTAACCAATATCGCAGATTTATAAGACCAGGCAAATAAAATACGCTTATATATAAAGGGGTTCTTTATATTAAAAATTAAACCTTCTTACAAATTAAAACTCTCCAAGTTTCGAACTTCCTTCCACCATCATAGCTTTTAAGTGAAGTAGTTTCCTGCTTTTAAAAATCAAGATGCTAAACTAAATCTTCAACCTTCACTCTTGTGTCATTGGAACTAAGAACGGAATTGCCAGGACTCGTCTCCTGATCGAATTGTAAAAGAAAACCAATTGACACGGAAAAAGCGTTTTTTAATCAAATGGAATAGAAAAGGACGTTCGAAAATCGGCCATTAACTTTAACGAGGAACCTTTGTCATATTCTCTTTTGAAACGGTAATAGCGAAACACAATTAATACGCGGTTCGTCCTTCAACTTTTATCCTTAATTGGAATTGATTGTGATGGTGGCTGAGGTTTCAGTCGTTGGTTGACAAATAAATTGCTTAAACTTTTTGCAACAGAATTTTACAATCAAAACAAAAAGATCTCTAGTACCCAGTACAATTTTAATCGCAACTTCAAGAGGTCGCCGTTTAATCTGTGGCCGCCATTTGACTCGATCGCTGAGTTAAACAGTTCTTACCGCAGCCAGTTGGATAGATGGGTGACCAGTTCTATTAGTGGTTTTCAAATATCTGACCACCCTCCGTGTTTCCAAACGCTCGCAAAAGAGTAGGCTCCGATTAATGCTACTTGATTGATATTCTTCGTGAGCTTTTAGAGATTGCGGGGGTTCTAGGGATGATGTCAGATGGCAGACGGTCATGTTAACTCATCCCACAGTTATATCTTCTGAAATTTAGTGGACCCTGGTACTAGACCGGGAAAATGCTAGGTGGAATAATTTCAAATATCTCCAAAGCCGGTATTATATTATATAGTATTCATACAATACATAGTATGAAACATAATTATTATATTATACTTACCTTTAATGTACTCCCTCGTTTCTGTTGTAGTCGTGTTGTGTTCATGTATTTTAATATATTTTAACAATTTTAAACAGTCTCAATACAGAAGATATCTTAGGCACATGTAAAAACAATTTTCAAATATGTTACTGGCTCGGCTACTCACTGAGTATTCATAATGCATACACTGTGACACTGCATTGTATTGTTCACTGCCATGCGTGTACAATAATATCGGGCGACTTCTGAAAGTCAGCGCTGGGTATAAAATAATAAATATATACCAGCTTGAACATCTCGTTGCCCGTGAACACTTTCCACGACTTTGCTCTTTAAAACAATATGGAGAGGGTTTAGATGGATGTGGTTGAAGCCTAATTATTGGCCGACATTTGAGTCAATCACTAACTTAAGTATTATGGTTACCGTGACCAACTCAAACCCTGGTTTTCAAGTATCAGACTTCTTTCATGATGCAGAAGACACGAAAACAGTGTGTTCCGATTAATATCAATGAATGGTATTAGTCATGAGGTTGTAGAGATTGTGGGTGTTTTGGGGATTACTTCAGACGGCATTTGGTTATCTTAAGACTATAAATTGGGGCATAGATATTTTTGTCTATCGATATTTCATATTACCTTAACAAAGCCAGAATTATTATTGAAGTAGTAAGTAGCAGAAATGAAAAATGAAAGGGTCTAGCCGGATAAGCAAGGGAAAACTGCACCAGCGTCTTTTGAGGGGTTGTTGCCTTCTATATATTGCTTTCCATCTAAAGTAGCCTTACACCAAAATTCACAACCCTAACCCTCGTAGTAAGGGAGTAATGGGGGTGACAACCCTAAACGGAAATTATTTTTTTCTCAGTAACTATTAAAGATATCTTGCTCCGTCAAGTCGATTTTTCTCGTCCACGTTTTCTCCCTTTCCCTCTTATCTTTGTTAACTACCTTCCAGCTCTTACTCCCTTTGTCGGACAATCCTTCTTTCTTAGAAATACTAATAGGGGTGGTATATTACATATGCCAATGATGCATCTGTGTCATTGCCAGGTAAATCGTTGTGCCCTGGGGTCCAGACAAAAAAAACATTATAAGATCTTTCCCATGCTTAATATAAATACTACAATGGGAAAAATTTAAAGAATCAGTAGAGGGCGATGGCCAACCGTAACGGTAAAGTTAGATTACCAGCTATCTCCAATTAGATAACTAGATAGGAGTTATACGTAATACAGTGGATCTCGATTAATGTTACTGAATGATATTAGTCGTTATATTGTAGATACTGTGGGGGTTCCGAGGATGAAGTCAGACGGCATTCGGGCATTGTAACTCGCCCCACAGTCGCATACTCTGTAATTTAAGTTGACCCTGGTACTAGACTGGGATGACGATAGGTAGAAGAAGATATTAGGGCACTCGATAGAGGTTATAAGTGGTTTTTTTGTGCAAAATATAATATGAATTAAGCTCTTTATCAGTGAATTCATGGAACGCTAAGAAATTCGTTTTTAACATTCTAACATATAAGAAAAAAATCACCACGAGCCACTGTAATCTATCCGTGACTCCACCTAACGCCACTCTAACTGCAAAAAATAATTGTTAACACATATTTTATTACATTGTAATGTTACAAAGGGAAAACGAACAAGCGGTTCACATAAGTGACTACCGCAGCCCATGAGCATCTGCACCAGTAGAAGGCACACGCGTTGTCGGCCTTTAAAGACGTGATCAGGTAGCGTACCGGGTAGTCTCACAAACCGAACAAAACGTCTTCCAGAAATTCCTCGAGTTCATTTGAAGAAGGCAATGGCATGTTAGGCTCCATTTATTTGTTTCTGGAGTGCTTTGTGAACTTCTTCCGCCACAGTTAGTTCATCAAGGTCCTTCAGTTCAATAGCACAAGACTCAATCTTGCTGATGATCTCCGCTTTGTCACCCATCTTTTCCGCTATCACAGAACGTATTTCTTCTGTTTTTCCCTTTGCCTTTTTGTCCAACACCAGAAACAGACTCCCTTTCTGATTCTTACGGATTTTCTGGACGTTTTCCCCTATTGCCTGAAGCTCTTAGGAAGATTTTTTGATATTTCATTTAAAGAATTTTGATCTTGTGAAGATAGCGGAAACTTTTGTATATTTTTGATTAAATCACAAAGCCCATCAGCCCATAAATCTTCTGATACATTATCAGTTTTGGTAATTTTATTATACAAAGATTTAAGATATGGAAATACCATTTTACAAGTATTTAAAGCTGTGGAAACAAATTGTAAATTATTAAGCCCTTTATTTATATCTACTATTTCCTTACTTACATCAACTATGGAAGATATATCGCTAGTTATTATAGCTACTGCTCCACCACTTAGAGGTAGCGCCACGCTGGCAGTCCTTTTGGTCTGCAGCCGAATTGATTCGGCGCGTCCGCGTACTCTTTCTCACATAAGATCGGCGTGAAGTGGGCAGCACTGCTGCCACGTCTAGTGATGGTATTGTTGTCGTGTTTTATTCGGTTTGTGAGATTTTCCGTTGGCCTGTTCGTCAATAAAGGTCAGCAATGCATGTCCATGGGTATCGGTTATTACTTAGGCTATCTAACATTGAAAGACAGACCAAATTAGACCAGTAGTTCCTGATATTCGCGCGTTCAGGCAAACAACCAAAATATCTGACCCCGGACTTTTTGTCCGCAATAAAGAGTCGGCGGTTGGAAAATTTCAGCGACAGAATCCGCCTCGTTCGTCGCTGCGACTAGTTTAACGCCTTAGTCGGCTTCAAGTCGCAGGGCTGGCGGCACTTGGTTACTCTTTCCTTGAACCGCTCATGGTAGAAGCAGAGGCGTTCACTTTTACTTCTTGAGCCTCTTCGGTTCCGGCTGGGCGTTCTGGTGTCTCGCCGACTGGTCCTGGTCCCCATTTGCGCCTTCAGTGCCGCTACCTCTTCCGTTAGGCGCATTATGGCCAATTATTAAATCGAATTAATAAATAAATTCCCCTGTAACTAAAGTAGAAGAATGTACTAACGCAGAAACAGGACGGAAGATGAGAGAGGCAGTGAACTCCGTCGTTTCTTTCCGGAGGTGTCCGGGAGGCTCAGGGCAACTTGGGTCCACCCGGACTATGAGACCTCACAAATTCTCACTGGTCACGGCTGTTTCCGTAAGCGTCTGCATGGAATGAAGCTGAGTGAGCGGGCTGAGTGTGACTGTGGAGAGAATGAAGAGGACATGCGCCACGTTCTGTGGGAATGCCCTCTGTATGGGGGGGGTGTTAGTTTTTATATGGATTTTTGTAGTAATCTAACTGTCTGATGATATAGTATATATCACAACCAACCAAAGTAAGAATAGAATTAAAAGGAATTCGGCAAACGTTTATATTAGCTTGTTTATCAAAAACATGTCTTTTGGTTAATAATTTAAAGTCTAATCTGCCCATTGATAAATATATTAAAGGCATGCAGTATATTAATTGTACAAAGGCAGCGTAATCATCAGTCTTTTAAATAAATACTTGTATGAATGATGAATATATAAACTTAGACACAACTTACATTAACAGTTTGTGCCTGTAAGCACGAAAATGGTTACAAATGTAACTAAAATTAAACAAACATTTTCCAAAAAATCCAATCAGACCTGCGGTTGTCTGTAAGAGATCGCTTTCAGCGATAAGGGCGCCCTTGAGCACTTTATATATCTGTTTTATTATTTATTTTTATAGTATTGCTACTCGTTCTGTGTGTGCAATAAAGTATTTAAAAAAAAATTAACTATTATAATGTCTATTCCGTATCTAGTTCTAGGAAATTTATTTTCAGTCGTCCAAAAACAGTTGAACACGAATTATCGCTTACAGTTAAACTGTTTTAATTAGACTTTATATTTATAACTTCTACAGCAATTATACGAAGGTCGAAACTCGACGAAAGCTTCATCAATTCCTCTTGTACCAAGGCCTAAATTCGAATTTCTCTAATTAAGAATTAATTATTTGTTTGACTGTAACAAGATTTATATTAACTGACCTTCCGCATAAGTATTATTAAAAAAGTATGACTAAGTTTTTTTTATATGACATTTAGGCAACAATAATGAGGCAGTATTTTTACTATTAAGTGATATTTTATAAGAACTAGTAGTGCTAGGTCATAGTTATAAATTATTGCTCAGTCATCGATTCTAAATATACTAGAGTCAATTGTTATACGTGATTCATTCATGTACATAAATGTTATAAAAGTAGAGATAATATGGCGGAAAGAACATTTGTGATATTTAAAAGAAACAAAGAAAATATTTATTTTGTTTTCTTTATCTATGGACTGGTTTGTCGGCATCCTTACGTACCTTTTAATACATCGATAACTAGGAGCCCACACTATTGTATTATAATTTTATACCTTTTTTGTATCGAGAGCTCATTCATTGCTTACTAATTATATTAAATCTGTGGGCAGAATCAATTTGGCGCACATTTATTAGCTGACAAAGACACCCACAGGAAATTACGAAATAAATTAAACATAAATATCTATGCTTATTATTTTTTGATATTAAAGCTTTTGAATTACAATAGTGTACTGTAATTATATTATAATATTGGAATAAAATTGCGTATGTCATGTTATTCTTTTGATTTTAATGTTTTTGGGTCGATTTAGATTCTCCGGATATAACAAACAAAGATTTTGACGTGATACTGTGTTATAAATTGATGAACGCCGGCTGCACGCGCGAAAAAGTGTCACGTTCTGCCTGAGTCCAGCGTGCAAGCGAGAGCGCGGAACACGCGATAGAGAGACACGATGCTCCTCCTGAGTCGAGTGTGCAAGCGAGAGAGACAGGATCGGCATAAGCATTGGGCGTTATCACGTAAAATTGTCGTCCGTTAACCGACTTTACAGATAACCAAAGGTTATTTTTCGTTTATTTCTTGATGTGCTTACCGAAAACTGTATTGGACTTTACAAACGTACATTTCAATTTTATTTTTATTTCTTTCGAAACAAATATAAATCCTTTTTAATTACAATTGTATACAGATTTTTAATTATATCGTGTCTTAACCATTAAGTATACCTATATAAGGGTTTTATTAAAGATTTCACAATAATTCTCATATGAAAGCATAAAGACCGCAATGCGGCGTCTAAAAATAGACGCGGTCTTTTAAATATCTATACGGACGTTATTTTTAGATCAGCTACTCTACTGGAACCAACCAACTGTGAATGTCGCTGACAAAGGCGCTGTAGGAAGTGTCCCGCATCCGCTGTCTTTTTCGCAAAGTCCTCAAGAATCATTTTCAGCAAAAAACTTTATTGCTTTCTGTCTAACACTCTCTTTATAAAAAAGTTTTAGAAATATGAATATTTCATGCGGCGTAAAATATCTTTACAGACGTGAATTTTACAGCAGTGACTCTAGTGGATCCACCCAACAGTATATGTCGCTGACAAAGGCACTGTAGGAAGTGTCTGTATAATACCGTATCCGCTGTCTTTGCCGCAAAGTCTGCAAGAATCATTTTCAGAAAATAACTTTATTGCTTTCTGTCTAATACTCTCTTTATAAAAAAGTTTTCGAAATATACTTATTATATACGGTGTAAAATAACTTTACAGACGTTATTTTTACAGTAGCGACTCAACTGGAACCACCCAACAGTGAATGTCGCTGACAAAGGCTCTGTAGGAACCGTTCCTACAATGCCGCATCCGCTGTCTTTGCCGCAAAGTCCGCAAGAATCATTTTCCACGTTCTTTGTGATTTCCCAAAAATCAGCCTTTTTGATTTAGGTTTAAGTTTACTATTAAGCATGCGATATATCTGAACACAAGATTTCTATATATCCTTGTATTTCTATTACCTGTGGCTTCACCCGTGTTAAATCATTGATTTTGTTAAATATTGAAGGACTTATTTTTTTGCGCGGAACCCTAATCATTTAGCTAAAAGTAAAGTAGCCTGGGTAGGATACTTTGACTA
This sequence comes from Charaxes varanes, assembly GCA_024363005.1. Taxonomy (NCBI): domain Eukaryota; kingdom Metazoa; phylum Arthropoda; class Insecta; order Lepidoptera; family Nymphalidae; genus Charaxes; species Charaxes varanes. The sequence goes on from JANCMC010033613.1 coordinate 39,927,830, forward strand.
CCAAGTCCACCAAGAAAGCGAAGACTCGTAAAATGGGCTTTCTACCAGTGAAAGTCTCGTCCAAATCGCTCCAGCCGTTTCGGGGGTTACCCGGAACAAACAGACAGACAGACCATCAGTAGAAGTCCGTGGTAGACAGCAGTCGTAGTCATTTAGTGAAAATAAAGATTTTGACGTTACAAACATACTCTTCAATTTTATTTGTATGTATCTATACTAATATATAAAGCTGAAGAGTTTGTTTGTTTAAGCGCGCTTATCTCAGGAACCACTGGTTCGATTTGAAATAATAATAATAATAATAATAATAATTTATTGGCACAAAATTACATCACTATTTCTAATACAACTTAGGTCTATATGTAAGTGACGCCCTTAATGTCCCTTTTGTGCCCCAAAACGAATTCGGTACGGAGGAACCCTTTGGTGTAACCCTGAAAGATTAATAAATTTTAACAGAAGACGTAACCTGTCCTCCTTTTTGTTTCTTTCCTACTTAGCGAGGACGGTACAGGATGTCTCTTTTTAGGAAGATATATTCTTTAGGCGTTAAGGAGCAAACGAGCCATCGTTTCCCTGCCACCTCCCACAGACAACTCCTTTGTTTATTCCCTTTATTAAACCCCCTAAAATTAAAAAATCCAGATGTCCAATACACATGGTGTTTGGGGCGAGCCGAAGCTCAGCCGTTCGCGAAGCCCCGGGTGGGGCTTCCGATCGAGAGACAGTACTCCGCGGGTGCGTCCTGTGAGACCGAGTCCGCGGATACCGTGTGTGGAGGAGTTAACGGACGTAAGTAGATTGACGCCTCCGAGCGCCGAAGCGCGCAGAGGTCCTCACGAAGGGCGATGGAAAATAGGAGTTACGGCTGGTGGTTGTCGAAATCATGGCAGTGAGTAACATTTAACATATAAAACATTCTTGAGTTTTCCCAATGTTGATCTAAATAACTTTATTCTATGGTTTATACTATTTATTAAGCAAGGAAAACATTGAAATAAAATCTTTTAATACTCGAAATAAAATTATAACCCATGGAAGTGATTTGTATTCCTTATATAAAAATTATATGGATGAAATTAAAAGTAAGATGAGTGAATTTCAAGAACGTGATTCAGGTAAATTGAAATTATTGTTAACAGTTTATTATGTTATTGAGGTTTTTTTGTACTGTTTCAGGATGGACGCTCGCCAATATTTTATACCTGGAAGTAAATATAAACAAATACAATCCAATGAGAGGTTCCAGTTATATATTCATGCCCCGGCGTGCCCAACACATCGCGCAGCATCGCCCGGCCCGGCTCCGAGGCCATCTCTTCGATGTAAGTATTCAGCCAGATCTCAAGATCGCCGGTGAAAGAACCGGTGTCCTGCGGCTCGGCATCCGGACGCAGTTTTTCCACCGCTACATCGGCCAGCAGTTGGGGCAGATCCCCCCAGCGCCGATAAAGCGTAGACGGTGTCACCCCCGCGCGTGTCGCAATGGCGGGAATGGTGAGCGCCTGGCGCCCCATCTCCTGTTCCAATTCGCGGACCGCCCAGTGAATCGCCTAAAAACTTATTAAAAGAAAAATGTATATTGAAGATTTTAATGTAAATTCCAGATTAAAAAAACAAAACAACGTTATGAATTAAATTTATAATCCATCCGTTGCTGATAGCAGAATAATAAATTATCATGCCACAGCCGGATTTGAACCGGGACCCCCAGCATAGCAACTCAGCACTCTACCTACTGAGCTACGCCATCATTTTTTCAATTTATTTATTCATTCATTTTTTCACCATCATTTGAACAATAATAATATATAATTTAATGACTCCAAAACATCTGTCCTGGCCGGGATTCTATACATATTTAGTTGTGGCATAAACTTTTATAATATAATATTTGTAATGAAACGTTATTCGTTTTTCAAGGTATCTAGTTTTCTAAGAAATGACTTTAATTCAGCCTTTAATTTTAATGTGTTAATTTTTTAGTTGATTACGGTTAAGGACTAATATTCTAAGGGATAAGCTTTAGAATAAATTACTATACTTAATATTATGTTGATAATATATATAGGATTGGAAGTTTTCATTTGTAGTGTGTTATTACTAATTTTATTACGAACAATATTTTTATTAGGCTTAGATGTTTTATTAGCTAGTTTCTTTCGCCGCTTTGTTCAAGGCTTTGCCTCAATCGCTAGACCACTGACAATGCTTACTAAATCAAACACAAAATTTGTCTGGAGTATTGAACAAGAACAAGCTTTCAATAAAATTAAGAGTATCCTTGTTTCACGTCCAGTGCTAGCAATTTACAATCCATTATTTTTAACGGAACTCCACACTGATGCAAGCCAAATAGGAATAGAAGGAATTCTCCTACAACGACCAAATAAAGAAACTCCTCTTCGAGCTGTAGCGTACTTTAGTAGACAAACGACCACTGAAGAACTGTATGGCCAGGAGGCTAACAGATGCGTTAACGACCTTTGATGACGAGCTTAGGCCACCGGGAACATAATTTATATTTTCACTGTGTATAACTTGACATGATTATATGTAATATTGATTATTTGACATTACTTGTAAAATTGTCATTTTTTATACACCCATCGGTTATGAAAAACTAACCAAAGTGTCGGAAATTTGTGATCTTAGTGTGATAATTGATCGTACTAAGTTTTAATTCCACATTTCAATAATTTAATTATTAAAACTTGGAAAATGCTTGGATTTGTCAAACGTAACTCATCCAAAATCTGATGACCGAGACGTCCCATAACCTTTTATTCTTATGCTCCCGACTATTGCGGTATGCGGTAAAGTCCGGGTACATGCCCAATGCACTGCTGGCTCGTTTTGCTGATGAATATGAAGCAGCTGATAATATTTCCGTTATTTCGGATATTCATCTATTTTATGTCCAACTGTTCATTATGAAAAAAAACTATCCTAAGGCGCTTGATTATTTAGATGACATTCTTGCATGTGCTAGAAAGGATCGCGTTTATTTAAAAATAGTGGAATGTATTTTAGAACGGTGTATATTTTGTTCGCAAATCTTAAGAAAAATGGTCGAGGTAAGTATTTTTTCGACGATGAAGAGTTGAAGGCATCAAGTCAGAAAAATTTCTTAAGAAATAAAATAAAATAGTTTAAGGGGATATTGAAAAGTTACTTTCCCGCTCAAATATGTAGTAATGAGCTAAATTAAAAAATAGATTCTTTTCAGAATTTTCGATCTATTCCTTCATGCCCATACCGAGAACTTATTGAACGCCCCTCGTATTATTTTTTTATCTAACTTATTACTAATACATAAATTACTAGCTGACCCGGCGAACTACTTTATCCGACGTCTTTCACCTTAATGCGGATTCGGATTTGGGTATTTCGAACTCGGCCTTGAAACTTTATGCCAAGCATGGCGCGCTCCATGGCTCTCTTGCAACTCTTAGTTATATATTGACTCCTGTGTGAGCGTCCATGTCTCGGCATCATAAATCATGGTAGGCGAAACACATTGGTTGAAGAGAACGGTCTTCATATTTTGTGGTATCTTTTTCGATCGGAGTATGTCCTCTAGTATAGATTTATAAAATTATTAACTTAGTATTACATGTTTTCTGATATAAAAATAATACTAAGTGCTTTCAGTCCTTCGGCCAAGATCTTTAAGCAGGGACTTGCAGGACACTTAATACCCCTTAAAAACTTTTTACCACTATTCTAATTAATTATAATCTTCAATACGTAATGAAACAAATCAACGGATCCGGCTCGCCTCTTGTGGCTATTAACAGTAATTGTCTGTACTGGTTCCCTTCCTACGCATAATATTTACTTAAATAATTACATATTTCATATAAGTATTTATTGATTCCACCTCCTGAGTTTCACCTATTATCGAGAAATCATTATACAAATCGGATAGAAATAAAGATTTAAAAAATTAATTTGTGTTTTTATTACGCACTGTTTATTTTTGCCTTAGTTCGCGTAGATTAAATTTTCCACAACTAATCTGTCACTAGAAAGACCATATCTTAATTCTTGACGTGATAACGTCTTATAACATCATGAACGTCGGCTGCGCGCACGAACAATCATGACTCAATGTCACGTTCCGCCTGAGCGCGGCGTGCAAACGAAAGCACGGTACAAGCGATAGAGAGGAACGATCGGCCTAAGAGTTCGGCGTTATCAGGTAGAATTGTCGTCCGTAAACTGACTACATAGGCAACTATTTTTATATATTATATTCAATCGTAGACACATGCAAGACAGTTAAAAGTTTCCCCGAGTGACTGATGATTCATTTAAAATTGTTTACTTAATTATATTACATGTGATTAAATAAATAAGGTTTGTAAAACAAACAACTTGTGGGAGGTGTTCAATGTTACATGAATCAATGTGTAAACAGCACGTCAATGGCGATTTCTTTCATGACGCGTTGTGTTAGCAGCTGGATGCAAGCAAATAGAAACCTGAATGACTCAATACTACTACGATCACTAATTGTTATGGATTCCCAAAAAATATGTTTTAAGATAGGTCTTAAAGATCGCTATTTTCGAACCGTTTTGTACTCAGAAATGTTCAATGAGAAAATAGGATCTTCGATATTTGATATCACATTCATTATCCGTATCTTGACTGCACAAGCAGCCTCGCGAGGCAGCCTCTGAAGACAGATTCCTCGGTTAAATCTTTGACAATAGGAGACACAATTCATATAAACTGTTATATCGGAGCCAGACATAGCTTCATTTGAATGATCATTTCAATTATCATGTAGTATCGCCGGGGACTTTGTGCAACTTCACAAAATTTTGTAGAACTTTGTAGACTTCAAAACGTATTAACACTTTGAGCTATGTTTGGCTCCGGTATTAAAATAACATTCTGTACTAGAAACAGAACGTATGTTTAGATACAGACTTCGGATAAACAGCAGTTGTTAATTAAAAAGCACCAAGTAGACACTTTAACGAAATATGAGAACAGCATTAAGTTTATCATACAACAGAAATACTTAAATAGGTCAAGTCTTCATTGAACGCAGCATCGCTAGGATTAGTTAACTGTCAATAACTGTAGTTAATGGTAATGTCCGAGCACATCTTTCATTATATATATCCCGCTTGGTTTACTTAAGTACATTAAGATTAACAAATAACATATTATGATACAACTTGATTGATGAACAGACTGACTACTTAGATCAGTGCTTTCCAACGTGGGGCCCACGCTCCACAGGGTTAAAGTCGTGTCGAGTCCATTTTTAAATTGCTACCCCGTTTTTTTTTACAAAAAATGCTTAAAAAAATTATAATATGAACTTGACGTTACCAAAATACCAACTTCTTAAAACTTATCTATGTCTTAAGAGAGCAAAACAATTTTGAAAGGTTAAAAATTATGTAAAATGTTAAAATTATGTGTTAAAAGTTTTTTTAAATTATGAGTTAAAGGTTAAATATTATGTGTTAAAAGTTATGGGGGCATAAAAATTTTAGAAATGTTAAGGTGGGGAATGACCTAAAAAAGGTTGGGAAACACTGACTTAGATGCTATAACGGCAGCAAGAGTATACTAACCAATAAACAGAAGATAATTGTTATGTCATTAATATGTACAAATAATGTCATGACATTGAGCGTCAGTTAAAGAGTATTAATGGGAGTCTTGTTGCATAAATATTGCCCTATATAAGAAACAGGTGACTAAGTATCTTTATCTTCTCAATTTTTTAAAATAGTTTCTCTTTAAGCCCGAGGTCGTAAGTCCCCAAGCACTGTGAATCCAAAGAGTAATTAAAAAAAAAATCTTGTTGTCTGGTGCACTTACTTTTTAGCTCATTACAATCTACCCTAAGCCTCTATCGGTAATTTTATGTTGACATAAACTTCTATATATATACTTACTTAATTTTAACACCCCATTGACCTTAATCACTAATTCTGTATTCAAACTTAAATTACTTTAGCACATTCACTAATTTATGTTCTAGCTATATGCAAATTTCGACATAAAACATAATATAAATACGTTCTATTTCTTAACTTTGTTCACTGTTATGGAACAAAATTAAGAGCCTCAATAGCTCAACGGTATAAAGTATGGACTGAAAAACGCAGGGTACCCGGCTCCAACCTCACCGCCGTTGAGGTATTGTCGCACCCTTTTAATTTAAGCTTAGTAAGAGGGGGAAAAGGGAATATTAAACATACCTAAAAAGTATTCCTAAATTTTCTTAAAAAAAAAAACTTCTGTGGCAATAGCATGAACATTTCGAGCCGTTGGAAGTCTAAGAGTCGATTTTAAAATATTCCTGCTAGACCCACAGCAGACTCTTCATAGTGTCGAAGTATAAAAGCGTGACACGATTAAGACTTGCCTACTGTGACCCTAGTACGAACATTTTCATCGATAGAGCATGTTTATATGCACTGGAGTATCCTGGTCATTAGCCATATTCTGGTTATGGCAGTGTTGGGTATATGGTGTTGATATGAAACTGAGAAATCTGGAAACTCTGAAAATATCTGTTCACATGAAGTACCCCATACATTACATTTTGAGCAATATAACTATCCCATACTTTATATTTTGAGCAACATAATCAGTAATTTCATATCCAGAGAAATATAGTCTAAACAATTTAAACTTGGATGGACTAGTGCCACTTTTTGTCGTCTTGTGTTTTGCTTCTAGGTTTGGTTTTTTTGATTCGATTGCATTCGATAATTCCATTCGATTGCATTCGATAATTCCATTCGATTCCATTTGAGGATAATTCCATTTGAGTCCATTCGATGATTGTTCCATTCGATTCTATACGATGATGATTGCATTCGAGTCCGTGGATCATTCCATTCAATTCCATTAGATCATTCCATTCGAGTCCATTCGATGATTCTATTCGATTGCATTCGATAATTCCATTCGATTGCATTCGATAATTCCATTCGATTCCATTGGAGGATAATTCCATTTGAGTCCATTCGATGGTTGTTCCATTCGATTGAGCATAAACAGAAATCATAGGAACGACAAGAATGAAGTACGATGAATGAGGGTCAACTGTGGAGTAGTGGAATAATTAATCGCACTTCATTCATAACAACCTACTAAACCGGCAGGTGGTCTTAGGATTTTTTAAAAGGGAGTAAAAAATCTTTAGTTTTGCTGTCCTTCAGAAGAGACGTAAAATGGGGTCCCAAGCCTGTATGATGTCAGGTACTCGTTAAAGATCCCTTTCATAATTAATCCTGGATAGGCAAAATTTAGGACTCCCACTGTAACATAATTCGATTAGCCATAGTCATTTCTGAATACATTTTTAATTTTTCATTATGCCATTATAATTTCTTCGTCTACTTGAACACGCAGGAAACGATATATTTTCTTGAAATTACTTCACAACTTCTTCTATTCCCAATACGTTCATATTTTTCATTATGCCATTATAATTTCTTCCTCTTCTTCAACACTCAGGTAACGATAATTTTTCACGAAGTAACTCCTAAAATTCTTCTATTCTCAATAGATCCACATTTTTCATGCAGCCATAATTATATCTTCCATTTCTTGATGACGCAAGAAACGGTTTAATTTTTCTTATAAAAAATGCACAACTTAATAAGTAAAAATTTTGAAGTGAATAAAATAACGTCTACATTTCTAGAGAATATTACAAACGCAAAATCCAAGCAATTTTGAAACCTGAAAGTTCGCTGAGTGTTATACAAAGCAATATTTCGCATCTACAATTTCAAATACAAGAATGCTGTCATAAGTATCTTATGCCTTGTTATATTAAGCCAAAAACAGTGCTGACAAACAAGTAACAAATTGCAAACACTTAACAGTGGTAGACTCCAGCAACAACAAAATCTGTTCACGTTTAACTGGCTCGCTGCACAATGTTCCTATTCTAGTGCAGTCGTTCACGATAGTTGCCGTTCTATGGTCGCAAACTACTTCACCCTATAGTCCATTCCAAATGAGAATGCAGCAGATGGCGCTACAATTTCAGCACATATCACGCGTGAGCAATCTGGGATGCACAAAAATCGCTGTAAATTCAATATTTATATTTCTAAATTTACTGTACTCTGAGTAATTTCTGTGTGAAAACTAATAAAACGCATAAAGCATATACAAATTAGGAAATGTTTAGTCAATAGGTACAGTGCTTAGATTATCGAGCTAATGCATTAATCAAGCCTGACGAACCTTACTTAACTTTTTCATTAGGTAGGTATAGGGAGCCCAAGGGTTTCTACTCAGTCAGATCGATGTCGTTTTCCATTTATGCGACGCCCTACTCGAACGCACTTTGCCATTAATTTTGCGCCTCAATACACCCAAATAACCCCATTGTACTGTTTTACCCTATAGGTAGTTTTCTATAGCTTTCTCGTTTTATATTTATATTTGTTTTCGTCATTATTAAAGTTATATGCAATAAATTATTCAGACAACTAGAACAGATTCGCTATATCACACTAATTAACTTAACAACTTCCGTATTCTTTGTAGCTTATTTTATTTGCTTGTATTGTTAAGGTACATTTATACAGATTTTTACGAGAATAAATCACTAATTAATATTTCAGCAATAGAAAATATTATGTAAAAACTGTGGAATTATCAACACTTGCAAACTGTAAAAAATAATACCTTCTGAGTTGTTTTGGTAACAAATATAGATGATGAACAATCCCATTGTTTCTAGAGTGGTTCTAGAAGCCCCTGAGCCACGGATAGCGGCACTCTTCAAGAACAAGAGAAGGAAGAAGTAGGCAAATGAAGGTACCAGTGTATTTTCCGGAACCAACTAGTCCAATTACCAATGTTGGTTGGGTTTGCCAATTTTACTTCGTTCTATACAATCATATAGAAAGCTTAACTTGTCAATGGTGGCTGGATAAACTAGCTAAGGCTGTAAAATCTGAGTTAGAGTAACAAATAGTTACTGAGTTACTGTACCAAATAACGCGATAGATTCAGTGTGGAAGAATATTGATCAAGCATCATTTTTATCCAAACTTATCAAGTTTGATCTCTGTTGTGGTCAGTTCTAATGTTGGAAAAGTTTTCAAATGGATTATTCTTTAATTATTTTCTTTTATTCTTTTTTCCCTTTTGTTTATATATTTCTTTAGCGCGTAACAATTGACTTAAGTACTAGATAGAACGATATTTAATATTTACGATTAACTTATATAAATGAACTAGGTTTACACAATAGAAATGCTTAAAATAAAGTATTAAGATGTTAACAACGAAAAAAGAAAAGAGAACCAGTATAAAACTTAAATGAACGTGTGATTACAAAAGTACTGTTTATTAACTATGAGCTGGTTTGCGCGAACTTGCCTTGAAATAGACTACGGAGCGTTCTAGGAAAGATTTGATTACATCCCTGTCCTCCGTTTTCTCTCTTGAACCCAACCCAGCTCTGTTTGATTGAGCTCCTGTCATAAATCTCTTATGGAATTGAAGCTGTGACTCAAGCTCGATGACATCTTTGTTGTTTGGGAGAGAAGCGACTAACTTGTTGCATGATTTTCCTAAGATGCGACTCTTAGTGACTCTGAGGTGTTTGTAGAGTAGGGATGGTCTCTTTAGTTTCATCCCAAAGTTATTGATGTCTCTGTACAGGGCTGATGGATCTGCCAGATGAGCCAGTCCGAGCCATGACTTCAGAATCCTTGTAACGCTTGTGTCTAGCTTTGTCAGGAGAGTTGTGGTAATGTCGTAGACCATATGATGTAGATTTTAGCGAAGAGAAACTTGGTAAATCATATTCTAATTCTTGAATTGCAAATATACACTAATTTCATTAAAAAAATGGAAGAACACTTGCAAACTTGTTTTACTGTTTAGCTATATAAAGATTAATTTGAATGTTGTATTCTCCATAGTTCTATTTTATTGGTCTGCTTCTTCCTAGCGTTATCCCATTTAAATATCAGGGTCCGCTTAGATTGTAGAGGATGTGGCTGTGGGCAGAGTTAATATAACCGATTGTCATCTGATGTCATCCTCGGAACCTCCACAATCTCTACAATCTTACGACTAATATTACAAAGTGACATTAATCTGGTCCTACTGTTTTACGAGCCCTCTGAAACAGAGAAGGTTGGATATCAAATATAAACCAGTGCTAGAATGGGTCACTCATCTATCACTCAGTTGCAGCAAAAGCATCTTAACCTAACAATTGACTCAGAGGCTGACTTCCACCTTTTATTGGTCTGCTTATTCTTTTTAATATTTTCAAGATGATAAATATATTTTATCGCAGTCTTGTTTTATTTCCAGTTTGTGAACTGCTGGCAGATGACGAAGTTTTTATTGATTCAGGACGAGCAAAGTATTGGTGTGAAAAAGCTGAAGCCATATTTCCCAAACATCCTGTAACTTTTCGTTTACGTGAAAAACTTCTTATCATAGGTAATCCAGACCCAGAAGCTTTATCCAAGTTATTAAAAACTGAACTGGAAACAAGACCTAAAGATGCAACTTTACATGCCCGCTTATTAAAACATTTTCTTAATACAAATAATATTAAAGAAGCACTTGATCATAGTTGCAACATTGAATTTGATAAAAAACTGTTTCCTAACAATTATGAATGGTATGAAACTCTATCTGAAATTTTAAAATATAATCCTCTAAAGACAAATGACTGGTTATATCAATTACTTTTATTGACAGTTAAAGAAAGAATCTGTGCCCTAAGCTTTGCAGAAGTTCAGAATTCATCCTCCAAAAGTTTGGTAGAATCTGTTGAACTCCTCCATTCTTTTGATCAAGCTATAGAAAGTGTGGCTAGATGTGGACCACCTCCAGGTTTTGGCGAATTTCACAGTAGTCTTTTGCAGCATCACAGAGGACAGTTGGCATTTCATTCTGCTACCTATTTACTTAAAAAAGCAAAAAAAAATCAAATGAGCTGGAGAGAAGCTAAGAAATATTCAGCGCCATTAATGCTGATTGCATGGCAAACAGTACCACTTGATTCTAAAGTAAATTGGTTAGTACATGCTCCTGAAAAACAAAAAAACGCTGTGCATCGTTGGTATGTGGAGGGCACTTATAGATGCTCACAGTCTGGTCATTATATTCTTTCCAACATGCAAGACAAAAGTCAAGTGTTCTTAGATCAAATTTCCCAACTATGTTCTGGAACACATTGGAAAGACAAACTATTTGAAAAAATATTTACAAGTCCTGAACAAATAACAAAGATAAAATCATCTTATTTAGCTTCAAATGCATTGGGTGTTCCATCATTAAGATTACCTAGAAAAGGAGAAGTGCAAGCTTACGATGACGATGCACAAAGAGAATATCCCAATTCTCTTCATCATTTTGTCTGGATCCTACTTAATTATAAAAATTATGCTGATTTCAAATGTACACTATTTGATATGTTAACTCCAACTATGACTAGCTGTGGTCCTGAGACACTCAATAAAGTAGATGTACTTGCATTTTTATATTGTACTGCATTGTCTATAAAAAAGCAAAGAAATGATAAAACTGTTTATATTAATTCAGAAAAACCAATTAGTCTTCCTGCAAATATAACTGATCTTCTTTGCACTCTTCCGCAAATGAAATGGTGGGACTGTGCATATAAATTGAGTCAAAACGAACTAGGCATTGACTACACAGATATTCGATCAACGATAAGTCGTGGTATCGAAGTTGTAAGATGCGTTGACAACCATGGCTTAGACCCAGAGTTACTTTGCATCTTGGGGCGAATATTCAGTGAAATTGCTAAAATAGCTAACAAAGTAGAAGAAAAAGTTACTTTAGAAACCAGAGCCAACCTTTATTATTCATCAGCAATACCTATTCTTGAAAAATTAAAAACTAAAACTGTAACTAAGTTACCAGAAAAAAGATTGTTTGGTTACACAAACAATGACCTAAATACTAAAGAGCTAAATATGTTCTTGGAAGAGAGCAAACTATTTATAGCAGTACATCATATGAATGAAGGGGATTATGAAAAAGTTATTGAACTATTAACTAATCTAAAATCATCAAAAGCCTATTATTATCTTGGTGAAACCTATAAAAAAATTGCTTCTGAAGAACATAATTTATCCAAAAATAATGGCAGTGATATTAAATATGCTACTTTATTAAATAAAGCAAAACAATTTGCTTATAAAGCACTAGAGAAAATAAAAGAAGACGATAATAATACTAAATCAATGGCAGCAGATGTACAGATGTTAATTGAAGACATTGAATCAAATCTTAATAAGGTTGATCTTAATTCGTCAACAATTATGCCTGATGTAGATTCATCTGATGAATATGTTTCTCTTAGTGGAATTGAAACAACGAGATCTAAGCTTAATTATCATAGAAATGTGAGTTCAACACCAAAGCAGTCAGAAAAGCATAATTTAAATGCTGCACCATATCATACTCCAAATTCTCATATTGCGACTGAGACTGCCCATGTAGATCGGTCGTTTTTAGAACGAATAGAAAACCAAATAAAAAATCTGCAAAAAAGAGAAACACCAATAACTGATTTTATGGAGCAAACTAAAGAATGGTTTGATGAAAATCGAAAACTAGGTAACCAGATTATAAGTACCATTAATTGCAACATTGAAAAAACAACTGAACAGTTTAAACTTCTTAAAGTATCTGTTGATCAAGTTAAGGAACAAGTAGAAGAATGCCGAAGTGAGTGCAAAGATGTTGCAGAATTAAAAAAACAAATTGCTGAATTGAAGAAAGAAGTTAATAAACTTAAGAAGACTTCAGAACAAACTATAGATGAAAATGATTTATACAATTTAGAAGATGAGTTTAGGACAAATGAAAGTTCATCAACATTTGGCGCCCAACTTCCTTTCACTACACCACAAGTTGTACCTCCTTTTGCTCAACGTCTTATGCCTCCTTTCTCTGTTCCATCAAATCCATATCAATTATATGGACAAAACTTTTATAACCTTTACAATCAATTTTCACAATTTGCGCAGCCACCGGCTGTTCCAGCAGCGCCACAGATATTTGACCCAACAAGAAATCAAATGAACTATCCAGGTGTTTACTCAACACCTGATCAAATGTATCTGGATGTGGCTCATCTTGTTCCTCCAACATTACCCGGCGCTCCTACGATTCCTGCTGTGCCAACAGTTCAAAGTATACCTGTCACATCTACTCACCCAACGACGTCTATTGTACCACCTGCAGTAGCTACTACAGCTAAGGCAATACCTAAAACTGTGCCTGAAACTAAAGAAGTCCCTAAGTCATTACCTGTAAATGTTGTAATCACTTCTTCAGACCCTCTACCAACATGTACCACTGTACCTGCACCAGTTTTAAGCGTTACTATACCCCAGAAACATATAAAAGGAAGTCCACATAACTATCAAATACCAATGCCTTCTTCAAATGATGTCAAAGTATCAGCAACAGCTCCTGTTTTTAGTTTCCCTTCATCTACTAAATCGTCCCTAACTACAAAGACAGATACTTTAAACTGGAATACAAAATCGATGTTTCTATCCTCCCAAGCTGAAAATACATTATCCACATTCAGTGCTACGAACACGACAAAGTCTCTTGATAATTCCAGAACTGTTGTTGATGGGGTGTTGCCTGGTGAATCCGCAAACACCAGTCTTAATAAATCTAGGACCCTTTCAGAAAGGAGCAATACATCCATTGAAAATTATGATCCATGTCCTGATTTTAAACCCATTATCCCATTGCCTGCAGAAGTTAAAATTACTACTGGAGAAGAGGATGAAACAGTTATTTTCAGTGCTAGGGCTAAGTTATTTAGATTTGTTGATAAACAATGGAAAGAAAGAGGAATTGGAGAAATGAAATTACTTAAACACAAACTGACTGGAAAAGTAAGGGTTTTAATGAGAAGAGAACAAGTGCACAAAATATGTGCTAACCATATAATATTACCTGAAATGGAAATAATACCAATGAAAAATGAAAATAAGGCATATTGCTGGGTAGCAAATGATTTTGCTGAAGAAACTGTTATTCTAGAAAAGTTCTGTATTCGATTTAAAACAGCTGACATAGCTAAAGACTTTTATGATACTTTTGAAAAAGCCCGCAAAGAGAGTAATATCACTAACTCAAAAGTTTCTATTTCGCAAATAGAACCTGCTACCACTTTAAAGTCTGGTCATGAATATTCAAAGCTAGATGCTGGTAAAGAGAATTCAGTTGAAAGCTTGCCTGGAAAAACTATCGTTGGAGGGTTTACTTTTAGTAGTAATCCCATCTTTAAATCAACTCCAGAAAAAACTGTTGATAATGTTAAAACTGTAGAAGTGCCTACTAGTAAAATAAACGTTTTTAGCAGCCTCACGTTTAAGTCCACAGCATCTCCATTCACTAATGTTTCAAACGTAAGCAATGACATTAATAAATCTTCGGACGAAAAAAATGAAAATAGCACAAAATTAAATTCGTCCGATATAGTCCCAGAATTTGAACCAACAACTGAATTTAAACCAGTTGTACCATTACCTCCTCTTATTGATAAAAAAACTGGCGAAGAAGACGAAATTGTTCTATTTGAACATAGAGCCAAATTATTGCGGTTTGACACAACTGGCAAAGAATGGAAAGAACGAGGCCTAGGAAATATAAAATTACTCGCTAATAAAGAGAATAACCAGAAGCTACGGTTATTAATGAGAAGAGAACAAATTATGAAAGTTTGTTGCAATCACTCTATTACAAAAGAAATGTCGTTTCAAAAAATGCCTAATATAGATAAAGCAGTGACATGGTGTGCTAAAGATTTTTCAGATGGTGAATTAGTTGCAGAAACTTTTTGTTTGAGATTTAAAACTGCACAAGCATGTGAGGATTTTATAAATGCTGTTAAAGTTGCTCAATCAAAAATTGTTGACGACCCTAAAACGGTCAAAGAAGAAAAGAATGCTGCTCAACAAAACAGTCAGAAAGGGTTTGGCGATAAGTTTAAACCTAAGGCCGGTTCTTGGTATTGTGAAACCTGTTATACGAATAATTTAGAAACATTTACAAAATGCGCTTGTTGTGAAACACCAAACCCCCAAAATAAGACCACCAATGAGAATGCGCTTACAAACCAGTCTAATTGGGGTGAGAAATTCAAACCCAAAGCTGGATCATGGGAATGTAAACAATGCTTTATTCGGAATGAAGCAGAACATGAAAACTGTCTTGCCTGTAACAATCCAAAAGACCCCAATGCGAAAAAAGCGGATAAGATATCTGTAAACGCCGATAGCGTACCTAAGTTTAATTTTGGTATTCCACCAAATTCTCAAACTCAAATCCAGAATACCAATAATACCTCTTTATCTTGGGGTGATAAATTTAAGCCAAAGGAAGAAACTTGGGAATGTAAAAATTGCCTTGTTAGAAATGAAAGTAACGTGGACCTGTGCACTGCATGCACTAATCCGAAGATTTCTGTTTCCAAACACCTGGAACCTAAATTCAACTTTGGAATGCCTCAAAACACTAATGTGCTCAATACACAATCTTCGGCTTTTAAATTTACTTTTGGAATTCCGAAAAGTGAACCATCGAATTTTGGGGCCACAACTATAAATAGTGATATTACATCTTCTACAACAAATTCCGACAAAGAAGGACCTATTAATTTTAGTTTAAAAGGTAATGCGGAGGAAAGCATATCTTTAACTCCTGTGAAACCCAGCATATCTTTAACTCCTGTGAAACCCAGCATATCTTTAACTCCCGTGAATCCCAGCATATCTTTAGCTCCTGTGAATCCCAGCATATCTTTAACTCCTGTGAAACCCAGTATATCTTTAACTTCTGCAAAACCCGCCTTACTACCAACTCCTAAAACTAATGTTACGTCATTCGGAAAGGAAGGTGGTACCTTTGAATTTTCGTTCACGCCTAAAACTTCAACGAAAGGAAAGAGTCCGGCTAAGTCGCCAAAAGACAATAAGAGCGTTGACAGTGATGATAACGAGTACGCATCTGAAGATGAAGGACATCACATAAATTTCAGCCCAGTAATTCCGATGCCAGACAAGGTAAGATGATTTTGTGACTGACAATTTTTTAATTTATTTTGAACTAGCTACTACCCTAGATTTACTTTTTATATTCAATTTCGAGGGCTTCTCTTTGCGTGGATTCTTATTCCTTTACTAAAATAAAGTAGTATATAATATACGATTAATAAAAATTTAGTAAAAGGATATTAATGTTACAAACAGACGATTATATTTATTTTTATACATATCTATAAAAAAGCATATAGTAAGTATTTGTTTTATTTTAACTTCCTATTCAATTTTTTGAGCATTTATGGAAAATGATTAAACTGCTTATAAAGGATTTTCATATTCACATTGGAATCTTTAATTAGAAAAAGTAGAGAAACCATATATTCATTAAAAATTAGTGTGATATGCAAATGAAACTTTTTTTAGATTGAAGTTGTCACTGGAGAAGAAAATGAAGAAGAACTGTACAGTCACAGAGCTAAATTATTTAGGTTAACAAATAAAGAGTGGAAGGAACGGGGAATTGGACTTGTGAAAATATTAAAGCATAAGGAGACTGATAAATTAAGGTAAAATTAATTATTGCCAATAAAAAAACGTAAATTACAAATTCTTTAGTTTTAGCTTAATGTTTATGTTTTCTCAAATTTACACTTATTTAGCAAATAAGGGTGTATTTGTATGTAAAGATAAACTATATAAAACCAGCGGACTCGGCAGACTTGCTGCACGAATGTTGGCTTAGTCTTCCTATTAAATTTTAAAACAGCGCCGTCTATTGCTTGCATACCCCACGACCGCCGGTCGCTTTGCCCCCACATTTTAATTCTCCCATGTCTCCTAAGATACATTTCAATGATATAAAGGGCAAATTAATCTGCATAAAATGTATAAAGTATCTAGCGTATTTAATTGGATAAAGAATTGATACGGGATTCTTTAAAATAGCTTCGTAAATAGTTCATTATTTTTTGGAATATGTAAAAGATTTAATCGGTTATTGTGGGTTATAGAGATAGACATAATCCATCATAGACTTTCCTGTAAATATTTTTATGATATAAAATTCCTTACTACATTATTTTGATTTATGTCGTAAGGTTTAGCCAGCGTACGCAATGTGAGCGCAATACGTTTTTACGATATCTCGTTACAAATTATTGACCTTTTCGGCTTTCATACAATAATATATATTTAGCATACATATAAACCTTCATGAATCACTATCTATTGGTGAAAACCGCATGATAGCCCGTTCTATAGTTTTTGAGTTTATCGCGAACGGGCAGACAGAGCGATGCGGCGGAAAACTTTGTTTTATAGTATGTAGTTGTGGGTATTATTACACAGTATAAAACAGTCGCTTCCCGATTTTGTACGCATTGATCCTTTAAACAGCGCGAGAGAGAGAATCTATACATATAAAACCAAAGGTGAAGATCCAGTTTGTTCAGGAAACAGGTAGCTTACAGTTAGTAGACATTCGTTGAGAACGGATTTATCGATAGGGCCAGAATAAGGTCGTCTAAGGAAGGGCAAGCTTAATTTTACGCGGATGAAATCGCAGGAAATGGCTAGTATTTGAGATTTATGTGTATTCATACTTACGTAATTATTTACAGAATTTTGATGCGTCGTGAACAAGTCCATAAAATATGTCTCAATCATGCCTTGGTATCGGATATTGTGTATAAGCCGAAAGACGACAAAACGTGGCTTTTCGTTGCCAATGACTTTAGCGAGGGGGAAGTAGTCTTGAGTCACTTTTGTCTCAGATTTAAAAATAAAGAGATCGCAATGCAGTTTAAGGAAGCAGTTGATAAAGCTTTACAAGATAAATATGGTTTAAGTGAGAATGAATCTTTAAGCGATGATAAGGATGCGAATTCTGAAGATGTCGTGTTTGTAACTGAAATACAAGCTTCAAAAGAAGATAAACAAAAGGCAAGAGATCTTATGTTGCCTGAAAACTTCTACGTTTATAAAAATAAAGAGCCCTGTCAAGGCTGTCGGGGCTGTGACAACGAGGATAAAAAGAAACCCGAGTCTGAAAAAGAAACATTAAAAAATCCAAAGTTCAATCTGATAAAACAGGATTCTAACATAACCACGCCAATTAAAACGCCGCTATCGAACTTTCAGAGTTTCTCCAATTCCATATATGAAACGCCTACTAGCAATGACAGAACTGTGGATACTACAATATTCCGTACCCCGTTAGGTGCAATCGGGTCTAACAAACAGGAAGCTACACCTTCATCTTCAAATATTAGTTTTGCTGGAAATGATTCCAAAGATAAAGAGAACACTCTAACTGAAAACTCAAATACGCATCTTCCTATTAAGCCCGTATTATTTGTTAGTGGGGGACAACAGCAGAACCAATCGATGATTAAAGGCTCTATTTTAGCTGCACCTAAGTTAAGTCCATTCAACCTAACCGATGCCAACAAGACCACCAAGTCCATATTTGGATCAGCAACAGATTCTAAACTTGTATTTGGTGAAAGTAAACCTACAACCGCGGAGACTAACGCACCTCTTGGCAATACAAGTGTCTCCACCAACAAATCAATATTTTCTTCTAACCTTCAAAATGATAAAACAGATTCCCAGGCTACGAACGTCAAGTCAATATTTTCCGACAATAACTTTTCTCAAGTTAATTTATTCAGCAATTCTACCTCGGGTGGCCTTTTCGGTCCCGCTGCTTTAAAGACGGATCAACCGAAGACTGGTATATTCGGGACTGGAACTTTTACTTTTGGGAATCCTTCTGCAGAGAAACAAGATAACAAGGCGACAAATAATAATTTCACTGAAATAAAAGCAGGCAATGAGCTTAGTAAGGAATCTAGTGAAAAGTTAACCCAACTGAATCAAAATAAAGGCAAATCTATATTTGTGACAGCGACTGCGGTTGCACCTAAGGTTTCCGATCAATCAACTAACCTCGCTAAAGCCAGTGAATCGAAAAGCATTAAACCTCCTCAAGTCACAGAACCTGATACAAAGGAAACAATATTTAAAGTTGACAGTTCTCTAACATTTGAGGCACTGTCCACAGCAGGGTCCGGATTTGCTACACAAAGTAAGTTTTAATATTAATACTTCCGACAGAAATTTTGTTTTACTTTCGCTTGTATCTATATAACGGATTATTTTATTTGCACTAAATACTAGACAACTTTGCTTAAACCCCCCAACAAAAACAATGGAAAATCGGTGCAATCCTGACCCGAAAACTACATCACTGAATCCGCCACCAAAGCACTACACTGACTTTCCGGAATACCTCAGGAACCACCACTACCTTAGCGCTACCTTCAAACATTCTAAGCAGTAGCGAGCCCCCAATACCGGCTTTATTGTTATGTTTAATTGTTTCCAATTGTTCCAACAGGTGTAGTCGGATACCTTTATCACAACTTTAAACATGTTATAAAGGACATTAATTGTTTTTCATTTATCAATAACTTAAAGTTTGTTGCACATTATTCGCAGAAAAAAATAATTTCCAATGGGAGGGTGCCGGGCAACAGCTTTTCGTGGGCGCGACCAAGCCGGGAGATGAAGCCAAGGACGCCGACAGGTCCGGGACGGGCGCCGCGGACGAGTCCGCCGCCGACGACGAGTACGACCCGCACTACGAGCCCATCGTGCCGCTGCCCGACAAGATCACCGTGACCACGGGGGAGGAGGATGAGGTGTGCAGATAAGTCTCTATAATCACCTGACTTTCAAATGGGAGCAGGTTCTTCGAATGTTATTTTGTTACCTCAGAACTTTCGACTGGATTTGGACTTTGATAATTCGTTTTTAATTTGAAAGCTGCTGCTTCCCGTTGGTGCCATTTCAACTTTGAGTCGGTTTTATTTTAAAGTAAGAAAGATTACTTTAGAGTTGGAATAGGGCAAATTACATCTTTGTAGTTGCTAGTCTATATGCCCATGCAGTTATCCATCCTGTTACATTACACGCCAGTCTGCGGTTTACTCGTTCATTACCATACAATTATATATAATATATTCTTAATTTATAACAATGTGCCACGCAATGATAGCCAAGCACTGAATTACTTGTCCTGAGTTTACATTACATTAACGCATAATCTTAACCACTAAGTCCACAAACTTAAAATTTTGCAGTTTATATTGCAAGCCTCCAATGAATGTTTATATGGCAAGCAAGGTAAGGTAGATTTTTTTGGATACTATAATCCCAAGAAGGTAAAATGTGGGCAGAAAAAATGATGTTTTAAAATACTTTCTACGAAATTTGTGGTACCTAACCATCATCATCCTCAGCCCGATTCAGTCCACTGCTGGACTAGGGCCTCTTCATGAGGACGCCATTTACTTTAGCTGTTTGCCAAGTGCATCCATTTCTAACCATAGGTATCTTCTGCACCAAGCAATGAAGTTATGTCAGATAAGTTTTTATTTTATATTAGTGCTTAAGTAAATAGTCTGATTTGTAAAAAAATGTTTAGGAGAAACTGTTTGGCGAAAGATGCAAGTTGTTCCGCTTCGA
The DNA here is from genome assembly GCA_024363005.1 of Charaxes varanes. Lineage (NCBI taxonomy): Eukaryota > Metazoa > Arthropoda > Insecta > Lepidoptera > Nymphalidae > Charaxes > Charaxes varanes. Next base: position 39,948,433 of record JANCMC010033613.1, read on the forward strand.
CGAGAATACTCGCGAGTGGAAGGAGCGCGGCATCGGGGAGATGAAGATATTGTACCACCCGCAGCGCAACAGCTACCGCATGCTTCTGCGCAGGGAGCAGGTATACTGACTTTAACCGCTTGCAGCGCCACCTACCTTTCTTTTACTAAGGTTAAAGAACACAGAGACTCGAACATACATCGAACATAAATATACATTTAGTCAGGACTATTTTCTGAAGGCCCATAGTGCCCTCTAGGAGTTTCGGAAATATCGAAAAATTGCTATAAAAACAGAAAAAACGAAAGAATTTAAAAAATAACATGTTCGTTTTGAAGTTACACTTCTTTTAAAACTTTATTTATAGAATTAACGTAATACAAATATTATAGAGTTACAGCTTTCGAGGCTCAGCAGGTCCCCAATAAAAAAGTGATCAAAAAAGGCCTGCATATATTCATTTGTTTTTTTTAAATTAAACACGTTATCTCAATTACAGGTCGCAATATACACATAGTACAGAAATAAACTTATACAATAACAAAAATGACAAAGATTAAGTACAGTAATGTATATTCGTATCTCAAACTTTTACAATAATAAAATGAACGTACGGTTAGTATCACGTCCGTTGCAGGGAGTTATAGGTTTAATGGAACTGTGCAGGTCCACAAGGCGGTGCTGAACATGCTGCTGTTCCTGGACCTGGAGCTGCTGCCGCTGAAGAACTCGGACCGCGCGTGGACGTGGGCCGGCCGCAACTACGCCGACAGCGCGGGCGAGCACGAGACGCTCGCCGTCAGGTTCAAGTCCGTGGACCTGGCCAAGGCCTTCCACGACCGAGTCGTGGACTGCGTTAGGGTAGGTGACACCTGATGATATTAAGTTCATGGGGTGCACGTATGGGCATATATTGTTTTACGATTGCTACAGCAACATATCTGATTGTTATGACCTTTTTTGCACAGAAATTACAAAGTGCGGCCGCTGAAGCTATAAGAAAAGAGAAGGAAGCTGGAGAGAACAAATTTGAAGCAATCGCACCATTGCGGTTGCCAAAACACCTCGAAAGTACTTCGCGAGCTGATTTCACTGCACCTTCAGCGATACAGACAACGTCAGTAGCGCTGGAAACAGAACAGCTCCAGCAGAGAGATGGTCATAATGGGGAAGAGCGGGTCACGACTGATGAAGCCCACGAGTTGAAGGAAAGCAATTATGAGGTATCGGAGGAACACGGCGAGTACGACGATGAGGAATATGAGAACGATTATGAAAATGACGACTACGGGTATTACTACGAGGCAAGTAGCTTTATATATTTCTTAAGAACTAGCTGATGATTATAGATTTGACAGCACAAGGCGAGGTAACTATGAAAAAGATTTACACTCTTATGTAAACTGGAACTGGAAAGACAAAGGTTACGTAGGTCGCGCTGTCTCGTATTCGTTCGCCGCCGCTCGGCCAGCAAAGCTAACTCCGCGGTATTGGCGCAGAAGGACGAGGAGGAGGCGTCGGTGTTCTTCCCGTGCCGCGCGCGCGTGCGCCGCGCCAGCGCCGAGCGCACGTTCGAGCAGACGCAGGTGCAGCTCTGCTTCGACCACGACGCCTGCTCGCCCAAGATCGTGGTCACGGACGCCGGCGGCGAGCGGCTCGCCGACATGCTCATACACACCGACACCGAGTTCCAGGTAAACCGCAGTGCCAAGACTTCGTAATGACGGGAATTGACTTTTTGTACCGTTCAATTTTAAACGTTATTTGCACGTTTTCATTGCATCTTTTAGCGGCAAGTGCATTAAATTTCATTGTGGAAACACCTAACCAAATCTATGAGCGCTAGAGCTCCGACGGGTGCGGTGCTTAATATTTTTTGTGCTAAGGGAACGTTTGACCATTACCGTTTGTCTTACCGGTTTAAATTTAACTTTATTGTAGTTGTCTTATTAACATATTTAAAAGTGAAAGATAAAAACAAGTAAGGTTCATTTATATATGTAGCCTTTCTTTCTGGTGATCGTCTGAAACTTTTCATATCACTCCATAGTAATATTCTACAAAATATATATAAGAATCTGCCACTTAAAAAGAAATTAAGCAACTCTCATTTTGAATACCGTTCGTAGATGATTTAAAAAGACAATTGGACACGGTAAGTGACGTTGCTTTCGCATATACAACAAATTTTATACGTTTCTCGCATCAGGAGGTATTAAAAGAAAAGAAAGAAAGAAAAACTCCAAGGAGTATTTTTAAAATACTAAATCTTACAGAGTCGGTCAAAATTCGTAATACTTCTAATAGATGGCGTTCATATCGGATCATTCGTCTGACCATAAATCGGGCAAGACAAAGTCTGCCGGGTCTCCTAGTAAAATATGTATAGTTCTTCCTTTAAATAACACACTTAAAGTAAAAATTGAATTTTTTTAGTTAGATTGTATGAGTACTTGTCGTTTACGTTGTCGTGTGTGTGTCGCAGATGTCGGGCGACACGTGCTCGTGGTCGGGCGAGGACTACACCAGCCACGTGTCGGTGCACAAGACCGTCACCATCACCTTCCCCGACGCCCACACCGCCATGGAGTTCTACGACAGCTGCGAGGTGAGCGCTCGTCTATTGTTGACTGCAGTGTTGAGGAAACTGTTGCGATTTCAAATTTCTGTCTATCTTCATATCATACGCACGTATTGAATGCTTGAACATTTAACAAAAGTTATATTTGCATGAAAATTATCTTTTTTTATAATTTTCTATAGCCTATTTATACTGGTGCCCAAGGATAACTGGACTACTAGAAAGTTTCCCGTTCCTACGACGCTCTCAATCGCCACTAATACACTTCTAAGCACTGATGATTCCCAAGACTGAAAATCTTTATAATTCAAAATCGTACAATTTGATAGGATATTTTTGTCGCGCACAAATCTCCCGTGAAAACAGTTGCCAACTCCTATTTTTCCAAACCGATGCGACTTCGAGAAAAGATGCTGTCAAGTCTTATATATCTCAAAGGCTGATGTTGCACCCGTGATGTCCGCGTGCTGCGGCACACACTTATAATAAGAAAGCCCGCCTGTTCGATTCTCTATTGTAATTTAATTACTATAACAAATTAAAATTACAAACGGTCTGAAAAGAGAGATTCTTAAGAGTATATATTTATTGCGTTTAGAGTCTATCTTTAATTGTTTTTTTATTACTATTCCAGACCAGCAAGGCTGCGACGTACGCGTCTACGGATCCAGAATCCTAGATTTAATTTCGGTCTATTAGACGATATTTGTAATGTAGTTACTATGATATAGCATCTATGACTTTTGTAGAAGTGTTGTAGTTTGTTTAATAGAATTCACTTTTTGTTACCTTTTTTTATCGCCGAAATTGTTTCTATACAAATTTTCGCTAGTACAGTAAGCGTAGAATATGTGATTGGACAAGAATGTTTATTTGCTACTATGAACAAACGGACGAGACACAAGACGGGAGTGCATTTTTTATATTACGATTTAATATGCTATTATGAGAATATTTAACCTAAAATTCAATCATGCCTTTTGAGAATAGAGATATTTTGGTAGAATTTTTGGTAATCATCTTGCGCAAATTGTTAATGGATTTTATAGTGTGTTTAATAGATTCTAGTTTCCTTTTTCATCGTGTTGTTTTTTTAAAAGAGGATATTAGTTGAATGTCTAATAAAAATGTTATTTGGAAAAAGTCCATATGAATTAAATATCTACATGTACAATATTTCAATATTTTTTGTAAGATTACACCATTCCGCTCGTTAAATAATTCAAGTATATTTTTGGAGAATTGCAGTATTCAAGCAATGCAAAATATACTGTATATTTTTCAGAAGTTACGTTTTGGTTAGAAACATGGATCTACTAATATTTGTTGACGCAAATATTATTACAAATAAAGTATTCATTTAAAAGTAAAGTATTGTTATTGGGATAAATATATTATATAGCTAAATTATTTTTAAGGGAACGGGGGATTTTAATCATCAATGGAAATACATTAAAGTAATTAGTCTGGAATCGAATCATTCTATGGTTTTTCAAATGAATATGCACTTCGATCACTTTAATCATCATTTTAAAATTAAGAAATAACAAAATTCTGCAACCGTTGTAAAAATTAAGAACAGTACGACGTAGAGGTATCAACCGTTTCATTAAATTTAATTATTTTAAAGGAACATAAACGGCTCTATTCGCATGAGAAACGAAACAATTTGTGTATTTTCATACATTTGTGACTTGACTCTTTACGGTATTACCAACATAAATAACAAACATTCTGTAGACATAGTACCAACTTAACACAAATTATAAATTAGTATGATATATTGGCATGCAGATTGTGATCATTTTACGAGAATTTACCATTCAAACCAAAATCAGTCTAGCGATTTAGAATTTGTATATATACATTGCTAATAGCGCCTCTTGATTGTAAAATTGAAAGTTGAAGGGCGTTTTGGCGTAAACCTCTAGCGCTATATATAATCAGCGCTAATATGAGAGGCAATGTATGGACAACTTATTTAACTACTTTTTGGCGACAACTCATACTAGCGTTATTGAACATAAAATAGTCTAATTCCTAATATCTTATTCTTTATTAAATGAACATTGAAGACGAAGATAAAAACTATTTATAATAAAAATATAGTTTTGTAGTACCAGTGAAATCGTTAAGTAACTACGTGTTTGGGCGGCAAAAATGTAATTAGTTTATTAATTATTATCGCTAATTGTACGCAAGGAGATCTGATCAATATATTGTTTTTCCTTTAAAAGGAACCTATAGTGAGTGCTTTTGTAGTTTTATTATAAATAATTATTGTATTATTATAAAATTGATCAGGTCTTTTTCGATCATGTTGTCATATTGCATTGCATCTGCTGTATTCATTAGTGGAATTTAAAAGACAATGATTAAGAAAAGTGAAAATGAAAATTTGGAATTGATAATTAATAGTATTCTATTTGGAAAACTAATGAACGCAGTATATAAAATAAAATGGGAACGGGGGCTTCTTTTCATAAATGTAACGTAAGTTGACCAAAAGCGTAGGACTTTCTTAAAAAGTTAAGAATTCCCCTATTACATTTTAATGTGACATCTTACTATCTTATCAATGAAAATAAAAGATTGAGTCTAATTGTTTCTATTATTTATAACCTAACGGTTTCGTTCTCACATCCTAAACTTTATATGATTATATCATTTTTATGAAGATTTTTAATGTATTGTTAAAGAAACGTTTGAAAATGTTAGCTAAAGGTTTGGACAACAGTCCCTGGATACCTAGGTAAAAGTCTAACGGCACTTCACTACATGACTGAGCACGAGAGCCCTAAGCATGCGTTGTCGGAAATTCTATTTGTGCTGAAGAAATGTCTTAACGATTTATCTTACTGGTTAAAATTTAACTTTGTTATAGTTGTCTTAATAACTTCACATTTAAAAATCAAACTTTCAAATAAGCTTTATTTAATGTTTGGGATCCCCAAGGGTCTGAAAACTTTGCTTTTAAAGAATATTAGAAATACTTTTTAAGTAATTATTCTCCTTTTTAAGTAATATGCCTAATATTTTCGTCTTTGACTGAGCATAAATTAAAAGTTTGTGTTAAGAGTGGGCGCGACAATACCCCAGCAGCTTCGGGATTTGAACCTTGCGGATTTCAGTGCATACCGTCTACAGTTGAGCTATTGAGGCTCTGCTTTTTTATTGAATGTGATATTTTACCCAAAATTTCACAAAAATAAATTTTATCCATATACCCAACCGCTCTGAGGCGCAAGAATTACCCCATTGCTATCCACTTTCAACACGGAATATTATATCTAAGAACCAGCTATTTTACGATGAATGTTCTAAAACTGCTCTCTGTCTAACAAAGACCCGATATAGATTAAATAACTAAAGGTAAAAGCTAAAACCTGTTACGAAACTATTGATACGTATAGAATAGACACACATCAGTAAAGGTTTTAGAATTATATTAATATATTATCTGTGATAATAACATTAGAAGGTGAAGAAAATAAGGCGTTAGGCGACAGCCAAATTATTTATTATTCTTACTTTCTACTAATAACTAATAATAACCCAATTACATTTATGAAAGCATTGTATTAAAAATGATGAGTAAGTGTTGTCCTATACTTGTTTTACAATAGCCTCAATCGGTAAGCTATTTTAAAATTTTTCGTTTTTCAGAATGTCTATCAACGATTTTTACGGTGTTTGTAACATTTTCGTATGGATTAGATTTTAACTCTGATATTACATTGGACGAATTTTCAAAGTTGGCTGTGAAGGCTGTTTTTATCAAATGCGAGGCAACCGTTTAGTATTTATATCTATTTTTATTTTATATTAAATATTAAAGCAACCGCTCGTTATTTTGATAGTGCTGCTCAATCTCTTTCTCTCTCTCTCTTCTCTGCTATATATCCGACATGGTGGTGGTAGGTGGGGTCGGCCTTCCTACTTCTTGCTCTACGCTGCACTCTATCTTGAGAATCAGTTTCTGATAGCTGGCATATCCTCATTTCCTTTAGCACTACGACTTTCCACCTTGTTTTGGGCCTGCCTCAAGGTCTTCGCCCAGGGACGGAAAGTTGTAGTGCTAACTTGCTTTCATAGTCAGGTGGCCTCCAGACATTGCCGTACCACCGCAGCATATTCAATGTCAATATATTTGCATTCTTTTGCCTTCAGTAGTATTAGAACAGTTTCGTTATTTGGTTTGTGTTTCAACTTAACCAGGAAGAGGACCCTCTATCAGACAGCGAAACGACTCGATTTCAACGCGAAGAATTGTTCCGCCACAGCGCACTACAGGACTGTAAGGAGAAGCTGGCAGTCACCATTAAAATGACGAATGATCCTAATGTTAGTTGTTCTCTTTATCTCAGTCAAATTTTTGTTTATCATATTACATCTTAATATATTGCTCGCAATATGATTTGACGATTTATATTTTTGAAACCACAGCAAGGTTCTGAAGATGAGTACGTACCAATAGAGCACGTCTTGGGTCCGAACAGAAAACGTATTCGTCTTTTGAAACCGTACGTCTTACGTTTGAGACGACTTTCACCGTTTCAATCATACAAACTGCGTAAATTGGAGGTATATTACATACAAAGTCAAAATGTATTTATATGTTTAAGTATTATTAAATTTACTATATATAAAATTCTTGGGTCACAATGTTAGTTACCATACTCTTCCAAAACAGCTTTTAATGAAATTTTATGTGCATATACAGTAGGTTTGAGAATCGACTACTATTTATTTTTCATACTGCTAAGTGATAAGGGGGGCCCGCGCGGACGAAGTCGTGGGGTACAGCTACTAATTTATATATACAGAGTGTTAAATAAATCGTACCGCAAACTTTGTGATAAGGCTACATTTAATGTCCTAAATAAAATCACAAAAATCATTCACCACGAAAATGAGAGGTTACAGATATTGCCATCCTCATCCCATTCTTGAGCGCGCATTGTATCGTGAACGTTGGGAAGCAATCGTCTACAAAATGTTGACGCGTAAAACAAGTCTACGACCCGCGCCACCCCTGTTACGTACTTTTAAGTATTATTTACATTGCGGTTTGATGTAAAAATATTAAAAAAAATTGTTTCTGATTTAAAATCGCATTGGGATAGATAGTTATATTGATATTATACAATATTCAGTTTTAAAAATAGCAAAAAATTGTACATTTCAAAAAAAAACCTACTAAGTCGACGACGAACGACGAGTCAAGAATCATATACTGAAACCATGGAATGCGTATCCGGTACGATGTCTTTTACATCCTGTATATCCTGTATATTACATATGTTTGTTACTTTTCACAAAAAAATGATTATGGGAACTCATAGTTGGCTGCAGTTTTTTGTAGGGCGGAGGTATCTTCCATTACAGAATCTCTTTATTACAAACGAGAACTGTCGTTGAGCTTTTCCTCTAACAAAACGTGTGAAAGTCATTTAATTTCTCCAAATTTTTTTCCTGTTTTCATAAATTCTTGTGTACGTTGGAGTGTATATCGTGGAAAGCTTTTGTTGTGAAAACCTTAGTAGAGTCTATCTTTTGCTGTGATTCGGAGCAAAACTTACATTAAGGTATGTCAGAGTATCAGTGAAGTGATGATGATAATGGAGCATAGAATTTGTAAATAAATGTAATTTTTCTAATTAGATAATATTTTAATTTAAAAACCCTTTAATATTGTAGACGGTAAGAGGTGTTATTGCGAACGTATTTGATAGAAGCTGGATTGGAGTAACGAATACTGAAAGTGTAAGTTTATTCCACTTTACAGTGAGACTTCACAATATATTACCTACTAAGATAATACTGGCAGTTGAAGGGTGCATTAAAGAGTACAGTAAAGGGATTCTTTAAACGCTAGATCGCAATGTTCTAGATATATTTTCGTTTTCATTTCATTGTCTTTTATCTACATTTTTTTTTTGTAATATTTTAATATTTTAATCTTTATTTTTTGAATTTTATTATTATTAGCGGGATAAATATTATTAATAGTATGCGTTGTGACGTAACGGGCGGCGCAAATGTTAATTTCAATAGAAAAGGGGCGAACTGAAAATCAGCGCTGTGCTCTGGCACAGCATAGCTGATTTTGCCACCATTTGTCATGTGCACAGGCATGCATGTAAAACTAAACCTATGACCCAAATTTGATGTCTATTCACCATTACTAGACCCCTTTTTTCAGAGACGAGTAAAACGAGAGAGGCATACGTATATACATATATGTACGTGAAGTTGACCTCTTTTTAAAATTGATTTCTAACTGTATACACCTTTCCTATAGCAGGTCGTAGCGCTAAACTCCATCACGGTATCTAAATGTATTTCCTTGAACTTACTAACCTTTAATGCATACTAAAATCAATAGACATTTTCTCTTTGCACTGATTCCTAAATATTCGATGAATTTAAGTTCAATACTTCAGTATATTATGTTACGTATTATAAGCTACTTCATACTAATTTATCTAAGGCTGGCAAAAAAAATCCAGCTTTCTGGGAGTTGACCATAAATATCGCTATTCACAATAAGGTGAAATTGTATATTGATAATTCATTAGAAGATGAACAGTCGTTAAATTATCTGAATATGTTAATTAGACAAATTAAAAAATGGTTTTATAATTCGAAGGGGTTTTATAATACTATTCATTAGATCTGTTCGTCTGTCATCTGTCTCCCTGCGCTGCGAAGTATAGTACCTACCTACCTACTATTGTAATACTATTGTAATACCTACCTACTATTGTAATACGGATCCGGGGTTAAAACATGAATTAATAAATGACTGAACTTTTCTAATGTGCTCTTGGAAGGAGTTACGTGCTTGGGGAAGTTATTGATTCAGCTGGTCAGCTTTGAATTATTTAGCGAAAATCGGCCCGCTGCTATCAATCATGTAGTCGGATAATGTATGGCGAGGGGCTGATTCTGCAAGTTTTGTAATGAGAAAAACTGGAATTATTGATATGACGCGAGATAAATCTTCGGGTATCGGTCATTTGGATAGTTGGATGAATAGACTTGGAGTGAAAATCAAATGCTTACGAGTGAAATTGTTTTTGTTTCCACAGTAACTTTAACTAGGCCAACCTGACTAACAAAGACAGCCTTGTTTAAAAGTTGACTAATGCATCAAAAAGGTATGACCAGTTTGCATATGCAGATACTATATCGAACACCGAACAAGACAGAGGTTATATGAAGTAGCGTTCAAAACCGATACGTGTTCTAATCAAGGATATTCTAGAAGGCGCCCTGAACATCGGCCGCTCTACACAATACCTCCGACAATGACACTCCAGCGATCAAACGGCTGGATGAACCGCTTATCTGGCATCTGTATCTCCTTTGTGCTCCCCCCTCACCTCTAGCGCTTTGTGTTTCTTGCCTGCACTACAAGCTGTCTAGTGTATTCACGATTCTCGACTAAAAGGGTTCCGTGAATCACTGCAATTAAATATATGAAAACTTTGGAGTGACGATCAAAAATGTTCATAACACAGACAATTAAAATTATGCAAGTTGAGACTTTATTAGCACTTTGTGCTTTTTGAGTATTTACTAAATATCGCAGATATTGAAACTTGATTGTGGAAGACAGATGAGGTTATGTATCTAAAGTAGGTTGCTTTTTACGAAGAAAATGATTAGTAAGTAGGGTTTTAGAGAGAAAATAAGAAGGTCACTTTTTGAATTTAACATTTCACATATATACATTTCTACAAATTTATTTATTTTATTTTATTAAAGAGACACACCATCGACATCGTCATAGACAATACAATAATTAAAAAGGTGTACAATATAGTTAAGTATGACGCGCCATTACAGGTGTATACAACATTTTTTAGAATTACAAGCAAGCAGAGATTACGAGATAAAATCAAAGATCATTCTTCAATACATATCAAAGTTTTGCCAAAGTTATTCTCAAAATATAAACATTGATGACCATGAACAATTGTCGTATGTAATTGTTAGTTTCTCTAAATTGTCTGATATCTAATTGCGTTATCCGTCTATAATCTATCTTTAAATGTAACCCATCGTACGCAGTTACCACTCAACAATGGTTAGTCTGACAAAGCCTCCATCCGAGCCTGCGAAGCGAATGACCTTTCACATTAGCGCGAGAGCGGGAAAACATTGCGGCTATTGTAAATTGTTATCTTCCTCGAACAATTTCTACAATAAAATAGAAATCTGTTAAGTGTAGGACTCTAGTCGGTGGTTTTACGACACACTAAGGTATATTGGTAAAGTGATTGTTAAAAATAATTGGCAGTCCTGGGACTTGAACGTTCTTTTTCTCTAAACCAGGTAATCTATGTTAAAAATCCATCCCTCCGGAACGGGTGTGTTAATTTTGCTTCAACATTTGTTTATTTATAGTGTTTGAAACATATTTTCCATAATAAATCTGTCGATGTCAGTAGTTTATAATTATAGTTATATACACGATAAAATGATAGTAAGTTTATAATAATATGCAACTTACGAGCAGCATGAATACTGGCGGCCGCTCCGTGCCCTGAGTGATGTTTAAACATACTCTAAAGTACTTTGTGTTCATGTCCGCTCGTACTACTTGCGACTTCAGTCTAGTACTGCGTAGTACTCTCCAAACGTTTCAAGTACGATAGCGGTTTATCTCATAACCTCGTTCATAATTCCATTATTATCTTCATTTATAGAGAAAACTTAATCTGGTATAATCCAATCCCAAGTAATGATCTACCAATTTATATAGAAATATTTCTACCTCTATGGCAGAATTCCACATTAAATTTAGGTGTCCTTCCAGGACAGTGACTCTCATGGTGCCTTCAATACCTATTCAAAATTATTCATCAGCTGTCATCTTTTTCCACTTCTCAGGTACCGTTTTTTTCTGTTTTACCACATCTCGTCAATATGCCGCAAACGGCGCGTGTGACGTAAACACAGGTCATGGGCTTATATATAAAACATATCGATTGTTTGTACTGACTAATTAAAGGTCATATTTAATTCATATAGATTCTAGTACTTTCCCAATGTTTATTTACGGTTACATAGTATGTCAAGATAAGTTATTCTGCTCTACTATATGATTACTATTAGACTATAAATTGTGAATGATGTAAAGTTATTCTATTCTATTCTTTCTTCGCTATAAGAATTGTCAAACGACGTAAACAAACCGAATACACAAAATAAAATAGACATACATAGACAAAAACACTTAAAATTAAATTAAAGTACTCATAAAAAAGCTATAATAATATAAATACATGAAAAAAAATTAGAAAGAAATTAGAAATTATCAATCAGTCAGAGCGAGTGTAGCTGTCAGATTGTGTTGGATAGTGCCAGCAAGTGTGAGCCCAGTGTCGGGCCTGTGTTTGTACGAGGGCAAACAAACTTCCAAGATAAATCCCCAAACGATGCGTCACCGGGTCTTGCCACTACTGGCCCCCGTGTTTCTGTCCAAGCTGTGGAGAAGGCGGCGTACGAAAGCCATCGAGAGACTACACGCGGTATGGACCCGTGGCTCCTTCGTTTTTAATGCCTGACTAATTAAACTATTATTAATTTTATAAATAACTAAGTTTTTATATATGCCTAAAGAAGTATGTGACGAAGATCCGTTAAATTGAAGAAAATATTTTGATTTAATTCGTGTTTTCTTAAATAACTTTTAATTCATAAGCTCAAAATACTATTTGAATAACAAAATTATATTTATTTAAAAAGGTAATTTTTTAGTTTGTCTATTTATTACGAGGTTTACCTCGTTTGCGACGGAGAGACTAATTAGATGCATTTATATGGTATACCTGTGGAGTGATGTGAGTAACGATCAAAGCGAGGCTGTTGCTCAAATCTGGCACAATACAGGCTAAATAAGATAAGATAAAATGATCTTACATTAATATGCGGTGTCTGTTTTCAGAGCGCGTCAGAGAACTCTGCGGGCGCCGGCGGCGGCGTGTCATCCGGCGGCAGTGCGAGGGTCTCGTCGCGGTCCAGAGCGTCGGAGGAGCCGCATATTGGTAAATACAAAGTCACTCATCATGTAAACGTCAATTAGAGTTACACATATGAAAAAAAAGAAAAAAATTAACAAGACACACTGTTAAAATAGCACAAAAAGATAGGGTGAATTTGAGGTTTCAACAATTGAAACGAGGGAATTTCCACTACCACTACGAAAAAAAATGAATAAACTACTAAAATTTACGAAAATGATATATAAAAATTGAAGCTTGATGCTCAACGTAAATGCTATGTTAAGGAAGTCTTCTCGCGCTCTGATCTGATCACAGTACTAGGTATTGATTCTATTTGTTATCACTATTTTAAAAAAAAGGATTAGAATGATTTCTTCGCAAGCTTTTACATCATTAAAATAATGCTTTGAAGATGTGAGTGGAGCTTACATTGGGAATTTTCTCTTTTTTCCAGGCAAGTACAAACTGCTGAAGACCATCGGTAAAGGCAACTTTGCGAAAGTAAAGCTTGCGAAGCATGTCCCCACCGGCAAGGAGGTGGCCATCAAGATCATCGATAAGACCCAACTCAACCCTGGCTCCCTACAGAAACTCTTCAGAGAAGTAAGATTTCATACTACTAGACTTAATAAAAATCGTTATTGAGGGATCTTTGCACGTAGCAATTTAATTTATTTATTTTTGTAATTTGAACTCTACGAAATTTATTATATTGCTTTTTTTACAGGTGCGGATAATGAAGATGCTCGACCATCCAAACATCGTGAAGTTGTTCCAGGTGATCGAAACGGAGAAGACGTTGTACCTCGTGATGGAGTACGCGTCCGGTGGGGAGGTGAGCATATACAATATATTTGGGCTTGGCACATAAATCTGTTGTACCGGACGACACTTCCTCTATGGTTCTGAGCTCAAGGTGGAGGGTGACATGGGCGTCACTTTTCTCCCATTCTTCCCTCCCCTTCTTTCCCTCGCTTCCTTTGGGTAACCTAATCCACAGTACCTGCCAATTGTGGGGGTTATTGGAATCCTAATATCACTTATTGGATATCGGAGGTGAGAAATAAAAAACATCTCTGGTGAAGGAGTGACGGTAACTTGTAATTGATGTGAACGACATTACGTTTGACGCAGGTGTTCGACTACCTGGTGCTGCACGGGCGCATGAAGGAGAAGGAGGCGCGCGCCAAGTTCCGGCAGATCGTGTCCGCGGTGCAGTACTGCCACCAGAAGAGGATCATACACAGGGATCTCAAGGTACTCCCTTAGTTGTGGGTAGTAGCTTGTGTTTTATGGTATTTTACTAGAGATCGCGGACTCCTCGAAAAATTCGCCTATAAATCTTTAGATTTGAATATCATTTGCTTTTTTAAAGCTGTATTAAAAATTTTATTCTTGGTATAACGAAATTTGACAATTTAATCACATTAAATGTTATGATTTACCGACTTAAAATGTGTATATGATTTGGAATTGGCGTGCGTGTAGTTTAATTTTAATAAATTTATTATGCATATTTTATTATCAAATTTCATACTCCTTCGTGCGTGCAAGTTTCGTTAAATGATACCAAAAGACGTATTACGCGATTACATAGCTGCTCACTGACGAGCGCGGTCGGTTGCAGGCGGAGAACCTGCTGCTGGACGGGGAGATGAACATCAAGATCGCGGACTTCGGGTTCTCCAACGAGTTCACGCCGGGCGCCAAGCTCGACACCTTCTGCGGGTCGCCGCCCTACGCCGCTCCTGAGCTGTTTCAAGGTGCCTGCAGTACATTAACGGACTTGAGGATTACTTTTCGGTTTCGCCTTTCTTTATAACAAACTT
>JANCMC010033613.1:39972959-40000976 GCA_024363005.1 Charaxes varanes
ATTTACAAAAAAATTTCAACATTTCAATGTTTTAATCTGATCAAAATCAATACGGAAGAACTAAGTCATCCGTTACTGTAATTTCCTTATCCGGCCTTGCCCTTTACGCCACCCTTCTGTTTGACATTGTAAAACAACATACTTAAAAACTCTCACCGGTGCGAACCTCTTGTTTTTAAGTGTCACTATTTTCATTTAAAATTTCAGTTCCACAAACTTGGGCTGCCGTAATCAAGTTGTTTTTATTGAAATAGACGCTGACAAATACTGTTCATTTCGACCATTTGGATGGTTCGTGACGAGTAATTTACTTTAGGCAGGACTTTGACTACCCTTCTATTTTTTTCTTTTTTTTTATTAGCGTGTTGTGTCCCACTGCTGGGCAAAGGCCTTCCCCTTCTTGATCCACCTACCTCTTTCCTAGGCCAATCTCATCCATAACATCCCCGTAAAGGTATCCAAATCGTATAGTATTGAGTACCTTTCATATAACATTATCTTACACTAGCCGTGCCCGCGACTTGGTCCATGTAAAATTAGGTGAAAGCATTAAGCGTGATGATATATAGCCTATAGCCTTTCTCGATAAATGAGCTATCTAACACAGAAAGAATTTTTCAAATCAGACCAGTAGTTCCTGAGATTAGCGCGTTCAAAGAACAAGCAAACAAACTCTTCAGCTTTATACATCAGTACAGATTATCGCTAAGTCTCGCATAAGCACTTGCAGAAGTGTAGATTGAAAACACTTTAAACTGAATCGTACATATACCCCAGTCGCTTTGGAGTTAATGAACTTTCAAAATTGCACATCATTTGATACAGTGGGTGTCTAGCTTAATTAATGCAGCGTCGGTGTGTGATATTTAGATGCAGGTTTCATGTCAAACGTATCGTCAATGTTGAATATGCATGCCACTTTATTAATGGACCGTTTTTGATTATTTCGCTTTACAATGGCTTTTTTAATTGACTAACGCGATAATCATCGCGTGGTTCCATTTGAACTTACTTGTAATAAGATTCGTTTCATATGTTTATGATTTCTTGTGAATCAATGAAGTACAAGTATGTTTGAAGTAATACCGGCACAAAAATTTCGAAATCGACTTAACTTGACTCTTAAAAAAGGGTTTCACAGATTTTCCGGTACACTGTTTCATTGCGGATTTGTGTGGTGTATTACAAAGATTTCAATAACAGATGTTAAAGATATTCTGGGCCGCAACTATATAATCCAGTATTAATTTATGAAGATCTTATTTCTCTTTCTTTCTCTGTTGTTGAATGGATAGGAAGAAGGGGATTACCATGATCTCTTACTTAATTTATAAGTAATAAGGTTGCGATAAATTGTAAATTTCTTAAGAAACTAGATCATTTACGAACTTCATGATTTTTTATTAAGATCTAGGCATACTAGCTATAACAGCTTATACGCGGCAAGGGGTATCCCAGCAAAATTCCTGTACAACCTACTAAAAGACCTTGGCTTGTCACGAACTATCATAAGTTCTTTATTGGAATGGACATGTAAAGTTGCATTAGTAAGATCATACCAGATTTGGCTAGGCGGAGGAAGGAACACTGGCAGGTGAGTGTTAGTGACCACTATAAAGAGCACTCCTAACCTACACCTGGGTCACAAGTCAAGGGGATTGCTATGGTTTCTTCCTCTGCAACGTGATGGACAGGGCACCCACACGGTGAATCCATGGAATGCTAAGAAATGTGTCTCTCACATTTTTAATATCCTCATTAAAATTCACCCATCTGATCGTCTTGCCGTACGTACTTATGGTGTTAAGGAAACAATAAAGTAATTAATATATGACTACGGAATGTTCGACTGGACATGACGAATCTATAAAAATATCTTTTTCAACACGTGTTGAGAAAAATATGTAAAGGAAAAGATGAAAATATATTTATAAAAAAGTAAACGAAGAGGTAATCATTGGTCGCCATTTGAGAGACGCTGGGTTAAGCAGTTCTTTCTGCATATGGTTGATAGATGGCTATTCTAACGCTGGTTTACAAATATCCGACGTATAAAACAGTGGGTCCCGATTAATGACACTGAGGGATATTAACCGTGGGGTTGTAAAGATTATGAGGGTCGCGGTGACGACATTAGACGGCAGTCAGTCATCTTAACTAACCCCATAGCTCTGCAATTTAAGCGCTAGCTAGAACTGTTCTAAGTTAGGAAGGTATCAGGTTGCATTTCTTCCAGCGTCCAAGTTAATAGATAATAGCATCTTAGTGCATTACCGAGAGGAAAATCGAAGGCCAAACTTTCCTATTAAAACAATATCGAAGTTCAAATTTAACCCTTCCTACGGATTCCTCATTACTTCGGATCCGAAGTTTATGATTTGCACTATTGATAGCACATACGTGTAAAAATAATTTCGAATAGAGGAAAATTATTTCAATATACTTAGACTTAGCTTAGCTACGTTATATTTTCTGTTAATAATATATGTTTATAAAATATATATTTTTTTATTAGCCTATTGTGTCCCACTGCTGGACAAAGGCCTCCCCCTTCTTGATCCCCCTTCCTCTTTTCTGGGATAATCTCATCCATAACTTCCCCGCAAAGGTATCCAAATCGTCGCGCCACCTCTTCAGTATATATATATGTATATTTATAATTAAGGAAACTACTGTCGTAACATTAAAAACTTAGATTTTATTATTATATATTTAATTATTTTATATTTATTAAATACATTTATTGTAAATTACATTACATTTACAATAAATTTATTATATACATTTATTGTAAAAATCCATTTTGTCAATTCAATTATGTACTACTGTGTTATATGGGTGTACTTTACCTGAAATAAATAAAATTTAGTTTAACTTTAATTTCAAATAAATGAAGTAATTTAATTTTAGCATAATTTTAAAATTGTTCAAACTATTTGCGTACTTATATTATAGTTGAATGTAATTGAATTAATTCGTTTGTATTCATTTGTACCAAATTCTTGCAAATAAAGATATCATTATTATGATTGTGAATTCAAATTAAATCCAACTCAAATACCAACCAATAACCAAACTTAGTTACTTTATTGTTTATTCTTCTTTATTTAGTATGCTTTTGGTGTTAAGGTTTCAATAAAGTTTATTAGCATTATTAGCTCTAACATGTTTCCGTAATCATAATCTAAAGTTTGTAGTTGCTAGAAACATAAAGCGTTTTAGTACAAGATACTTAAACTCTTTTCAGTATATCAGTAACGTGATAATAATTGATCCAAGGTGGTCGATACACAAACAATGCTCTACTAATGAGTATGGAGGTCGGATCGCAATAGCGTAATGAAAACTGATGGCATTTGCAAATATTATTTACTCACCCAATGAATGCAATAGTTCCTAAAGTAAGATTAAACTTTTCTTTTTAACAAACAAGTTTCCTTAGATTTATAACAGGTAAAACCAAAAATAACGATACAAATTTGGTTATTAAAAAGGTTATTTAAGAGTTCGCTATTAGTAGGTATGACATTTTGCGAGTACAGAAGCGGCTGCAAAATTTATTTATTTTTTCGGTCTGAGTATTGAGCAACATACCACTTTTGGCTTATATTATCCGTCTAAATCATGAGATTTAATGATGCATTTATTAACTTACTTCAATAAGATGAGATACGTGGAATTTAATCAATGAAATGACCTTGTTTACAGTTTTTTTTTCCAATATTCTATTTCTTACAAAGATACTCTTACTTATCTACATATAAATACGTTGAAGCAAAAACTTTCCCTAACACTTTACGAAAATTACGAGGAAACGGAGAAGCATAAAATTTGACACACTAATAGTTTATACAAAGGATAGTGTGCAATTGTCAATATTTTCATAAAATATGCATTTTAAATGTATTAAAATAAAACCTCACGCACACTAATACCAAACGATTTACACACACGTGTATACATTTTATTATTCGATGGTGTCACAGCGTACTCATAACAACCTTGATAAAATTACAATGTATTTTATAAGTATCGTTGTACTAAGAATAATATTTTCCGTCCGAAGTCTAAAGATTTGTTACTAAATTTCGACCAGGCCTCTAGTTTGAATTATCCCCTCTTACGTCAGTAATTGTAATAAAGTTCGTACACTCAAAGAGAATCATTATCAAAGGTGATTTATTAGGAACATCACACATCTATATAGGTTATGTAATATCATTGCTTTTATGGATGAACTACATAGTTGCAAGCAAGCTGAATCTAATCAAGGTAATGCATAGTTCCAGCATGTCAAAGCTATGACATTTGGTTGAGCGTATTTGGATAGTCGCATATAATTGAGCTTTTGGTAGAGCCGATTACTAAAGGTATTTCATCAACTAGACTGTTAGAGCCGGCTTTTCAGCAAACATATGTAACGTGTATTAAATTATTTGCTAAACTGCCTCAATAATTAGATTAATGTGAAATATGTTTGTGAGAGTTCCAGGTGTTCCAAGCCCCTCTTTAAAGATTTCAAGACATCTGCGAGCCTCCTCGTGGTACAGATGTGCATAACTGTCATTTTAACTTTTTTTTTAAAGCTGTGAATATAGTAAAAGTAATTAAGATGTTGGCAGTTTCCCATTAGCTAGATTAATATGATTGTTATATCTATCCATAGATCTTGAATTTCCTGATTCTGATCATCGTAGTCGTCTACGAGTCTACGTGGTAAATGTTCAATAGTAGATATATATATATATATATATATCTGTAAATAAAAGTTACTGCGATGACTATAATCATCTATACTAATATATAAAGCTCTAGAGTGTGTTTGTTTGCTTGAACGCGCTAATCTCAGGAACTACTTTCCGATTTTAAAATTTCTTTCAGTGTTGGATAGCCCATTGATATAGGCTTTATATCATCACGCTAAAACGGAATCTATTTTTTTACCCTAATTTTACGCGAAGTCGCGGACAAAGCTAGTAAAAATTTACCTTTCTATGTAATAAGTTTTGAAAATGTGGGATAGTCCATAACCCCAAGGTCTTATACAAGCTGAAAAATATGTAGTCTATGAAGTTTCCTTATATACGGAGCCAGAGATAGCTTCATTTGAATGATCACTTCAATGATCATTTAGTGTGGCTGTAGAATTTATGTAGCTGCGCAAAGTTTTGTAGTACGAAATCTTTACTTGATAATAGCCTTGGGCGAGATCGAGTGTTGTGAAAAAACGTTTTCCTGCTAGTTTTGATACTTGATCATCAATATGGGGCAAAGGATAACGATCTTTTACCGTATGAGAGTTGAGGGCCCTATAATCTATGCATAGTCTATAGTCCCCATCCTTCTTTTTAACTAAAATGACTGGACTTGCGTATTCAGATGTCGACTCACGTACTATTCCCGCATTAACTAAATCTTGGACCTTTTCCGTAACAATTTCATTTTCTTTATGCGATAATCGATAAGGTTTAAAGAATGGAAGCATGTTTCCATAAGTCTGGAAATTTGCAGCATGAGATGGATTCATTAAGGATATGGGTAATTATGGGATTCAGAATATCAAGTAGAGGGATAATCATTTTACGACTTACATCGTCTTCACCTACGGCATTCGATGTAATGGACAATATATTCTTCTTAACATCACATTCAGAAAATCGATTAAAACTGAACGGTGGATAGGCAGGAGTCGGTAAAGAAGAAAGAGAGTCAAGAGTATCCGATTTAAGTACATTATCAAAAGTACTAGACTGATTGCTGAAATGTTGATTTACAGCTATCTAATCGACCTAGATTACAAATGGCTCTAATACACTTTTTTTGGAGTCTAAAAGCTCTTATGATATTTACAGAATTTCCCCAAAATATTAAACCATATGATAAAACAGATGATATATAGCCATGATATGCACTTAAAGCTGCGTCTATAGACACCGTTTGTGCTAAGCGCTTTAGTGCGTATACAAATTTGTCTAATTTTGTACATACATACTCAATATGTGCTTTCCACTTACAATACTTGTCATAAACTAGACCTAAAAATTTTATTTCGTTAACTTCATCTATTTAAATCCTACGAAATAAAAATAAACTTACAAATAAAATAAAAATATACTGCGACCAAACACCTACCCAAAAATCCATGATGAAAGAATTAAGTCAAGAACTAAACCGTCGCAAAGACAACGGTGAAGATAATCTAATTATTAAATACATAAATGGTTATCCTAGAATTGTACAAACAAATCCAAAAAACTAAATTTAATAAGTACATCAATTACACAGTGTAATTCTGACGAAGTCATCAGTTATCAGGTCTGCCACACATATCAAGAGATCCTAACATCTAAATCAAACTTAAATTTCTTGTCAAGTAAATATTCTTATAATTAATTTGTCATTGTCATTTATTCCTTACGAAGTTAAGTCTAATCATTAATTGTATTGTATATATACATAAACTCAGGATGATTAAGTATGCCCGTTATACATGTTTTATATTGCACGCCCGGTTAGCTTCAGCACACCGGTGTAGCGCCGTGGTATGTCTTAGATCGGAACCGAACGCTGTACCTCGGAGCGGGTATACGCTGTATACGCGGTGTGCTGGTGCGCTGGTACGTTGCCGCCCGCTCTCTTCCACGCAAACGCGTAACCGATCGCGGAAAAATGTCAGAACGTTGAATAAATGATTAAGTGAGTACAGTCGCATACGCCGCGACATCCTGATTCGTAATTCGAATAATCACTTGGTGAGTTCTGCAAAATTGAGTGAGAATCTATGATTGGTAAGTTTTTTGAAATATTAAGTTTGTGTGATCAACGCAACTTAGTGACGCGTAACAGCGGACGCTAATTGTTGCTGCCAATTGCGATTAGTTTGCAATACAATTGTGATGTAAAATCGATGTCTCATGTATACCAAGGAACAAAGAATTACCGGGAATATTTCCATGTATATTAATCAGATATCATCATACCAGAGATAACTTTTTATCTTCATTTATTGTCTAAGCAATGATTTATCGAAGCAGTTGATCATGTTTGTGTAATCGTCGTGGCTTAATTCGTAGACATCGCTTATCTGTATCTATACTAATATACAAAGCTGAAGAGTTTGTTTGTTTGTTTGCTTGGATACGTTAAAGTGAAAATTAAGACCGAAAATTTTCTTTTACGGAGGAAGGCGATGATTAACGCAACACAGTTGTTACTTCTGCTGGATCTACATTTCCAATTGTTTGTACTACCAATGTAAACATTCAACGATTTTTATTCAAGTCATCAAAACCCAAAGGCTTTCACCGCGAATTGTTTAGGGGCTAAGCTGTTCTTCCCGGAGCGAAATTAAAAGTATGACGAGAAATACAATTGCTTCGTTTCCATCTGCCCCAGCCGTTTATTTTATTTGTTTTTATTAAGGCCCATTTATAAGGAAAACCGTAAGATATTGTGCTCGAGAAAGTCCCTTTCAGATTTCAGCGCGATATAAATGTGATGAATATTAAACTTTGATATTGTTTCCTTTACAAAGAGAACCTTAAACTTATTTCATTACACTCCGCTATCACTGCAAACCTTCGTCCGTACAGACACTGTCGAAAATGTTTCATGGCACGAACCACGGCCAAGGTTTCTAGCTCATAAGAGTGACAACGACCTTCGGCCGCTGTAGTTCGCATGCTCATAAAAGCTGTTGGCGTCCATTGATCACTTGCAACAACACTGCACCAAATCCGAGGCCACCCGCGTCCGTGCAGAGCAGTATAGGCGCCCCTCCTTGACCGTTTTAGTGTACTTTTCGAGGACTCGGTCGTACTTGTCCATCTGATATAGCATGTCCCATGCATTCTGTCGTTGGTGTAGTTTCTGATACTGTTGCATTCTCCGCCGTTGGTGTAGTTTCTGTCGCTGTTGTATTCTCCGTAGTTGGTGTAGTTTCTGTCACTGTCGCATTGTCCGTCGTTGGTGTAGTTTCTGATACTGTTGCATTATCCGCCGTTGGTGTAGTTTCTGTCACTGTTGTATTTTCAGTCGTTGGTGTACTTTCTGTCACTGTTGCATTCTCCGTCGTTGGAGTAGTTTCCGTCAGTGTTATATTTCCTGTAGTTGGCGTAGTTTCTGTTGCTGTTGTATTTTCTGTCGTTACACAGGCATTAAGTTGTCTACCTTAGGAACGGACGTCCGTGTGTCATATAGTCCTGTATATATTTATTTATTTATTTAATGCTCCTATGTAGTAATCTCTACGACATTGTTTTAATATAATATTTTAATGCTAAATTATCCCAATAAGTACATAATAATCTCTAGATAAAACTATGATTATAAATAAAAATTACTAAGATTTCCCAGAAATATACTTTGGCAAAATTTTAAGAAGTAGATCATTTTATATTATTGTCCGTTACTATTTAAATTAAGTGTAGGTTCCGATATACGCCGCGAGCACTGTAAGCTGTGATGTCAATTTTGTATACTGTAAAGGTGTTCCTTTTTCGTTTGCTACACTGGTTACAGTATAAAACGGAACGCAATCCCGTATACTGACATCCGCATTAAATTTTTCCATTTTCACTTTTTAAATTTTACAAAATCACGATTTGTCATTACTCACGATTTTTTAATATTGTAATACTGTTAAATTGTTAATTTTTTTAACAATAGCCGCTCAGTTATTGATTAATTACGTGATCAAAGTACTGTAGCTAGAAAGCAATAGTGGTCACAGTACAAAAATATATGACATCATATATATGACGTCATATATTTCCAGAGGGTACTGCGCCAGTATACTGGCAGTGCATACCGGAACAAATTAATCACCAGCGCGAGCAGTGCTCGCAGTGTATATCGGAACATACCCTGTATAAGAATATGTGATTTTAAAATCCAAAAAAATTCACGAAATCCACGCGCCTTTGTGAATAACTTAAATTTTCACATTTAGAATTTCTAAGTTTACATAACGAGATAATTTCCGATATAAGATGGATGGATATTTCGTTACAGCAATCGATGTTTCCGCGCGGCTTCTACATAGTGTTTATAGTGAAAGAAAGCGACGGAGAATGTACTGGTGTTAGTGGCATGGACGACATTAGACCGTCTTCAAGCAAACGTATGAAGAGTTTTAGGTAAGAGGCTTACAAGTTTATTATTAACTAGCTGTGTCCCGTGACTTCCTCCGCGTGTTTTCAGTGATTGTGTTGAATTTTGAGGGGCTCCGTGTAAGATAAAACAGTTTTGTTAATTATTTTTCTCGAACTAATGTCCGTCTGTTTGTTTCGGGTAATCTCCGAAACGGCTGGACCGATTTCGACGGGACTTTCACTGGCAGATAGCTGACGTTGCAAGGTTTAACATAAGTTTCGGAAAATTAAGTAGGGTTCCGCAGAAACGAATAAAAATGCGCAATTTAACAGAATCAATGAGATCGCGCGGATAAAGTCGCGGGGCTGCAGCTAGTATGTCAATGTGTATGGCTTTCAGCTCGCGTTTTTGCCAGTGCCTTATTGAGGTTCAAGTTACTGTTGTAAATCAGGTTCAAGGTGGAGGCGACGGTGTCGTATACGGACTACGTGACGGGGGTCGTGACCGCTCTCGTGCTGATGCTGTTGGTTGCCTTTTTGGGCCCGGTGGTCAATTTTATCTCTTGCAGGCACGGTAAATACATCACACGAATAAAACGTTTTTATAAATAACTAGCGATTCGCCCTGGCTTTGCACGGCTGCAGTATAGATATGCATGTATTATATGTTTTGTCTTGAAGTGGGGCCCGCGTGGTGGATGCGCTTCGATCCTATTAGATATTTGTGCTTGCCTTTTCCTTTTTTCCCTTCAACTGCAGGCCTCTAAAATCCAGACGAGCTATTCACGGATCGCCAGCAGCTTGAAGGAACAGTATTCTTCCGACCTCGGACAGGCCACACCGAAGAGATTCTGATTGAAGAGATGAGATTTCTGGCCCATCACATTCGTCTCCGTCTCTCCTTAAACCTTTCTCTTAAATCAATTCTGTTTCAATTCCGCTTTAAAATATTTTGCGTAGTATAAAAGATCTATGCGTACAACAATGGGAAACTATTTTATCTTATAATGTGTAAAGATAATAAGTTCTAATGCCGGAGCCAGACATAGCTCAAAGTGTTTGTACATTTTTGTCCCTGAAGACTACAAAGTTCTACCAAACTTTGCGCAGCTACCGAAAGTCCCCGGCCACACTACATGATCATTCCAATGTAGCTTTGTCAGTCTCCGGCATAATAATAGTGAGAGTATTTTTTAAAAGTTTCGTTGAATCATTTCACAGTTCTAGTGTTTTTGAACAGATAAAACTTTTTTAAAAGTTGGTGACGCGTCTGCGTGCCTTCTATTATTGCAGTTTTCATGAGCGTCGGTATTCACTCAGGTTAACAACCTGCCTGCGTTTTGACCAAAAAAATCACATCACCAAAACCCATAGTTTTTAAGTCTCTGTTTTGTCTCATAATTTACATAATTAAAACTTCTATATTTTATGGTTGATATGTCATAGATAAGTAAGAAATTAAGTGGAAACCGTATAGTGGATAAGTGCTTTTTTCAAACAAATTTGTTTCGCACCTAATTAGTTTATTTAATTGCAGAAGAAATCGTTATTATCGAAGAGAGAGACTCGCCTGAACCGTCCGGTTCTAACGTGGAAGCCACCAGCTCCGGCATCGAGCCTGACACCAATGAAAGCGTGCCTATTATTAGGCAAGACGATGATGGTATCTCGTAAATTCTATCTCTATCTGTTGAGCTTCTTTCAGTCCTATTTAAACTGTAATTTAAGACTACTTCACCTGTATATTAAATTAATTTTATGAACGTGAATTGGAACGGGGACGGGAACAGGAACGAGATGGATGGATAATAGATAGATATATAGATAGATAAAGCCTTTTTATTCACTTACCATTCACTTGAATTTTACAATTATGACAATTTTGATATTACAACGTACAAAAGAAATATAAATATATATATATATGTATGTATCTATTATCTTAGTTCTTCTTGTCAGGTTGTCCTTTGACATAGGCCTCACCTAGTTCCTTCCACACTTCTCTGTCTCGAGATAGTAGGATAATAAAAATAATAAAATAAAAATAGCTTTATGTGCTCTAACCTATATGTAACGGACACGTTGGTGTCTTTTCCGGGGTTATATTGATAGGGATCAATAATACACCAACTTGTCATAAACTTCTCTTTTCTTTTGTTTGTTATTTTAAACAAAGGACATAATTGGGAGAGGTATCTGAAAATGATAAAGAAAAGCCTACACAGCTCGTCTAGAAAACTTGAAATTAGATTTTCAATGGAAGTCACTAGACGTTTTCGTTTAATAATAGATAGACTTTTCATTTTGTATCAAATAAAGCTCTGCATTAAATAAAAGATCGCCAGAAGCGTGCCCCATTGAGAGACAAAGGTCGAATGAATTTTAATTAGGAAAGAAATGCGATAGTTTGTTTTTAGTGTTTTAATTTTGAGCGACTTACCTTATTTAGGCACTAATAGCACTAAAGCTGTCACTTGTAAGTGCGAATTCAAGAACGTAAATCTACTAGTTTCAGCACCTGCGTCTTTGTGCAATACAAAAGCGTCTATTCATTATATTACTATTAGGTTTCCTTTTACTTCATTAAACACTTGTGACTTAATATATTTAGGCACTAATAGCACTAAAGCTGTCACTTGTAAGTGCGAATTCAAGAACGTAAATCTACTAGTTTCAGCACCTGCGTCTTTGTGCAATACAAAAGCGTCTATTCATTATATTACTATTAGGTTTCCTTTTAATATATATACTTGCGAGCATTTTTTGACGAAAAATCACTGAAAATTTAGCGGAAATCTAGCTCTCGGAGTTTCTTGTTTGAATTGAGAGATCATTTTCAACGCTTAGTATTATAAAATATGTAAATATGTATGCCAGAAAACTTTCGCAAGAGTTTTTATAAAAACCTAAGTGACTAAATGAATTTTGATTTGATTGGAAAAATGTTAACGCTTAGTTGAAGGGAAAACAAGAATATTAAAGTATACTTAATATATTTTTAATGGTACCGGAAATAAATCTTGTAACTGGCCATTTGGGACAATATGTAATGACAGAAGATGTATAAACTAATAATTTTAGTGTTAGAAATTTGCGAGAAAACATTAGAAAAAACACTGTAATATGTGAAAAAAAAAACTATATATTTGATTTTAATAAATGTATTTTACTTTGCCTCATTTTAAAATAAATTCATACGTAATATGGATGAGTTAGAAGTATGGAAAAATTGGTTCAATTTTATCAGAAATTAATTAACATCGATTTCTTACACCACATAAATTAAATCCATCTCTGCATTAATATGAGTATTTTATCCCCGTTCCTTTTGAATCAATAATAAACACAACAAAAAAAGAATTATTCAATTTGATTCACAAGTAATGTGCTTACATATTTGAATTTCATTTTTCAATCAGTATCAAAGTTAAAGAGAAATTGAAGTTTACCTATACTTCTAATTTCTTATTATTGAAAATAATTAATATCACAAAAAAATCAATTAAATAAATAGACAGAGACTAGATAGCCTTTGAAAATCTGCATTGGAAGAGGGAATTCTCTCACTTCCAACAAATAAGCTGAGACCCTTTTGGGCCTTACTCTACCTTTTTTGGTCTTTACCTATGTAAGTTTATGATACAGACAGCTTCGTTTCAAGGTTCTATTTGCCAGTCTAAGAATTATTTCGTTATCTATTTAATTAAAATAAATTTTTAGTTACAAAGACAAATAACTAATAAAATGTCATTAAAATAACTCTTTAATATGACTAATCACAATTTGTTACTATTATGCCGTCTTTATCAAATTAAAAGCGGAATAAGTCGTAAGCGACAAAACATTTTTTTACGATTTTCCAAAAATCAGCTTTTTGAGTTAGGTCAGTTTATAATTAAGCGTTCGATGATCAATAAGTAAATTTTGTAATTCGTTATAACGAGGTTCATTATATTGAGGTTACATTGTATTATAATTTCCATGCAAATAAGGCAATTTTACAATAACATAGATAAAACAATAACCTTTTTATGGCATTATATTCACTTTAGAGATAAAATTTTGTCTAAAGAAATCATGAATATGTTTCCTATAAAACGTTGATTCGCGCATAGTCATGTATGTATCGAACAGCCTAGTTTAACCAAACAAATATATTTATTTTTTATTTCTTATACACTATATAAATGATAAATTGTGTTTTGTATTATTTTAAGACAGAATCGATTCTTTACTGCCACTGTAAAAGTGAAAAACGCCTTAAATAACCCATACAAATGACACCAATTACTGTTCTTGTACAAACACGCATTTGTACGGTTTTGCGGTTGTGTAGTAGAAAGTGTTCTGTACAAATTTTATTTTAAAAGTATTCATATTATTTTCAACCGACTTCGAAAAAGGAGTAGGTTTTCAATTCGGCTCTATTTTTTTTTTGTTTGTTACTTTGGAGCTTTTTGGATAAACCGATTTCGATGATTCTCTTTTTATTTAAAAGCGGATGCTTCCCGTGTATTCTTATGGGAAGAGAAATTCTTTCCTTTCTATTTTTGCGGTCGATCATTACTTGATAGTATTCTTTGTTTGTATTTTAATTCAATTAGTTTTGAGTATTTTTCGTGGCCTAGAGGAACTAATTAGGCACCTGTAATGTTTCTCTTGCGGTATCATTTATGCTAATATATAAAGCTGAAGAGTTTCTTTGTTTGCTTGAATGCGCTATTCTCAGGAACTACTGATCCGATTTGAAAAATTCTTTCATTGTTAGATAACCCATTAATCGAGGAAGGTAATGTTCTATTAATCATCACGCTAAAATAAATCTTAATATCTTGGCTTTAACAATTATATTGACGCAAGAACGTTTTCAATTACAAGATTTATCCAATATACAACAGGATCATGTTTTATTTATACAAGCCTTATGAATTATGTACCGCATAATAGCGCTCGTCATATCAATCTACGTTAAGTGGTTTTCAATAGGTATGGTACTGAATTCGTATAGATGAATATATTTATTAAGCAATTGGCTTTTATTATTAGTTTTGTTTGGAAAACACCAATAGCCGCTACACTCGTTTCGATAAATTATTACGAAAAAACTGTACAGTTTCAGATGTCCATGGGCGTCGGTAGGCACTTCGGTGCCTGCTGCCTGCTCGTCTGCCCCCTTGTAACATAAAAAAAACATCCATTCTGACCGAAACAACGGTTACAGTTGCTTAAATCAGCGCAGCCCTTTATGGGTTCATGTTCACAAGTAAATAAAAACACTTGAACGAAAGAATTTCACAGAAAAGTCTAGACTTTTTTAAAGATTGAATCAATAAAATAAATAAGCTAAAAATAAATAGATGTTTGTACTTTAATTTCAAAGTATTTATACGTTTTTTATTCGTAAAAACGTCTATATGCTTAAAGCTACACGATTTAAGGAAAATTCGTACATTTTCAAATCCTTAACCAAAGTTAAATACAAAATGTCTCAATTTTAAGCGGGTTGTTTTACAAACAAGAAATATTTAGTTCAAAAACTCACAAGCGCAACATTTTAAACCAAAGTAAAACACAAAATGTCCTAATTTAAGCTGCTTTATAACAATTTTATTTTTTAACAAATCTATTAAAAGTAGATATACGAGCACACGGATATCGTATCAGTTAAAGTCGAAATAACAGTAAAATTTATATCTACAAGCACCGGTTTATAAATCTATAAACCTCAAATATCGCTATAATGTTGGCTGAATATTAACCTTACAGCCCCTTTGGCTCTCTTTGGCCGCGGGCGTCGTAAAATGCATATAAACTTCGGCACATAAATTTAGAAAATCGAACTTTGGAATTGAATCTTACTCTGTCTGACCGCTTTCTTGAATCAAGATGATATATATTCGTCTCCAAATTCTAGCTCAACTGTCTATACACCTTAAATGTCGCTATATATACATAAAACACACACATTCACGCACACTTATACAAACAATTTTGCTAATATAATAAATATTTTTCGATTTAAATTCACTACAACCTTTTCACGTGCAACGTTCTTGAGCCATTTAAGTTATACGACAGAATATCAGCGCTACTGAATATGTCGGCAGCATTAACGCCGAGTCACTTATGTACAAAGAGTTTATTTTATTGACAATACTAGTATTAAGGTGGTAATTTTTTTCTTTCTAATTAAGCCCAACTGCTGCTAAAAGAACTTTCTTAGACCATTCTCCTCTATTCAGGGCTAGCCACAGCGTGCAGTCAAAAGAAATTGGGAGACAAATTGTATACATTTCGAAGAGACTATACTAATGGGGAGAGAAAGTCAGCAAACCTAAAGTGGGAAAAGGCTGGGCATGTATTAAGACTGATATACAGGCCGACGAAGATGTGAACAAGATGGAGGACGACTTGCGTGATGATCTCGACGCTATCATTATTATATCAAGCCCTTTGAAAGCTGGATGGAGTAAACACCAACCAGACCCCCCCTTTACGCACAATGGTCGCTCCACTGCGACTGAGTGCGGAAAGCAGCCCGCGTAGAAGAAGATCAGCCCTTTAACATCCATTGCTGAATATGGGCCTCTTCTAAGGCACGTCACCTCAAACGATCCTCAGGTATTCTCATCCAGCTTGTACCTGCCACACACTCGCACATCGTTGTTCCATTTAGTAGCAGAGCGTCCTACACTCCATTTACCAAGACGTGGTCTCCACTCCAGAAATTTTCTGCTATATCATCCGCTCTACGACTAATGAACGCTATTGCTATGCCCATATTTGTAATCCATTTCTTTTGCTACGTACATCGTAAAATGCACCTTCTATCTTCTCCAACCACTCTTCCATTTCATCAATACGTCTGAACAACCCTTCGCTCTTCTCCAAAGCTCTTCGTAAGCTCTCGTTGAGCTTTAGCGAAGACTCAGCAACAGTTTCGAATCGTTTCCTCAAATCCTTTGTGTCGGTTTTCAGAGATTTTGATAAAGCTTCATCGCAGTCTTCTAGTATGGTCTCTTTGGTTTGCTCAATACTCTCTAGTTTGATTTTGTACTCAGGTTTCTGATCGTCATACTTCTGTAACATTAAAAAATTCTGTAACATTAAAAAATATTTAGAACTAACAGACCCACCCGACAGACAATGTCCTGCCCGAACGTTGGACTACTTATTGTTTTATTATTTACTGTTTTATTATTTATTATTTTATTATTTATTATTTTATTATTAATCCTGCAGCATTACAACAAGTTATACAGAATAAAAAATAAATAGGGCCAAAGGAGGATTACACTAAATAATATAATTAAGAGAACAGAGTATTCGAAAAGAGAAAAAAAAACTGACAAACTAAGTAAAGATTAACAAATTTATAATTAAAAATAACAAATTAAATACTTCCTATTAACTTCTATTGTCCTGTTATCCCCATTCCCATTTCCGTCCCCGTTCCCGTTTACATTAAAATTGCCATTTTACCACAGATTATTCATGTTTGACTAATGATAAATATTCACAGCAGTATTTATACGACAGTGACGTCACTCAATTGCTTTGCCTTCCCCGTACCTCTCCACCAACATTTGAACTTTATGATATAGTATTAAGGTTCAAATTGACTTTTAAGAATGACTGCGAATGGTTTGTATAGGAAAGTGTTGTTTTTAGACTTTATCTGGCTTTTTTTTTTAATTTTTCACCCGAAAGAACCATCCTCCTACTTCAAGGAATATTTTAAAAAAGGAATTAGTGAAATCGGTTTGGCTGTTCTTGAGATAAAGAATTTGTTTATGATTAAACTTTTATTTGAGTTCTCACTTGTGGGGGTCCAATTGCCCTCTCGAACTTACATTGCTGGTTTCCAGAAGTTTCTCCAGTTCCTGTATATCGCCGATGGGTACTGAACCATTGGCCTGTACGAACGACTCCACCAACTCAAACCACTGCATCAGTGCCCCCAACTCGGCCTCCAGTTTGTCAAGCAATTCTATTCCTGTAATATAAATGTTTTAATAATTTACTTTTTATATAACATTATTGCACGCCTCATAACGCAAAACGTTACGTATTCACGCCGATGAACAAATTTGGATGAATTTCGGTACAGAGGTAAATTTAACCTTGGAGAAGAGACGAGACGAATTTCTTAGCATTCCATGGATTCACCGTGCGGGTGCCGGGTCCATCGCGTTGCAGAGGAAGGATAGTTAATATATAGTCTGTTCTTAGAACAGACCTTATATATTAACTATACTGCTTTTCATATTAGTTCAAATGAAAAGGTTTTTTATAAACTATAGCTCTTTAAAAAGAAAAAGGAAATTTATTTCTATACTGATATATAAAGCTGAAGAGTTTGTTAGTTTGTTTGCTTGGACACGCTAATTATTATTATTTATTTATTAGTATCTAAATAAATAAAATTACATATTGTACCTTAAATGCATACAAATCAATTTTGTTTATAGAATTAAGTATTTATTACCTTGCGAAAATTCATAATATATTAGTAATGCAAATTCTATCACCTTTATATCTACGCGTACATACTTAAATTTCCTCAAATACTACACTAATTATAATTTATTATTAGTAATAATCTCCAGATATTTCCACATTTCACTAAGATTTTATCATTTAGTGCATGTTTACGAAGACTTGAAATTTTCAATTCAATTGGTAATATTATTTGTTAAATGCAAACATTTTAGACACTCCGACTCTTAATACACGAATATTAATATTTTGTTTATGATCCGCAGGAGGCTGGGTACGATTAATACGCCCGTGTTGCTCGTTTCTATAATATATGAATATTCTTTAATTGTCGCCAGTTGTATTATTTTAATTGTTGGATTGGACAGAATGGTTTATTAATCAATCAATCAATAGTATTTTTGATATTCAAGAGTGAGTTATAAAAAATAAAAGTTGTTTAGGTATTTTTGGATGAAAATAGTCAGTAATACTCAATGCCTAAGTCTATCAGAGATACTATTTAAAAGCTAGGTGGTAATAACAACTCTATAAGTATAAATTAATTTATTTACTTTCTTCTGCTATACCATACGTAGTGCAGTGCAAGTGAGTTCCGCACAACACCATCACTAGACGTAACAGTATTGCCGCCACTTCACGCCGAAGAGATTTCGAGATAGGGTGATTTTTCACTTTTATATATAGAGAAGAATTACATTCCCTACATGTGGATTCTCGTAAAGCTTTCATACTAAACTAACTGATACCCGCGACTTCCTCAGCATAAACTTAGGTAAAAACTTTATCGTGATAATATATAGCCTGTAGCCTTCCTCTATAAATGGGCTATCTAACACTGAAATAATTTTTCAAATCGGACCAGTAGTTCCTGAGATTAGCGCGTTCAAACAAACGTTCGCATAACTACTATCGAAATCGACGCGAAAAATCTATCGCAAAACGAAGATAATAAAATTAATTCATTAGTATTAGTAATGAAAAATAACAATATCGACTGCTACTAGGATTTTTATAAAAAAAAACTTACGTAAACAACAAGACATAAATGTTTTAGGTTATTACTTACCTAAAACTCCTTCAGTTCTTGAAAGATACGGTTCAAAGTGTCCTCCACCAACTTGTTCGCAGATCCTAGCGCGACGCAGAGTTTCGGCATAAACCCGGGACATGAACGTAGAGTCTTCGTTACAAATATAAACCAGTGCTAGAATGGGTCACCCATCTATCACCCGGTCGCAGCCAGAGCAACTTAACTTAGCGATCGACCCAAATGCCGACCACTGATTAGGCCACAACCTCCTATTTATATAATAAAATAATATATATCTTTATTCAGGTTTAAGTGGCAATATTAATAGACAAATTTAAGGCTCTCATTCAATTCAAAGGGGCGCTTAAGTTCCTGAATTCACAAGAAACTTTACCAACTGCCTTATCTACGTCGATAAGAGCGTATTACAAAAGTTGGAAGTCTTTCATCCGGCCGTTAAGTAATTGCTTTCAAACTATTTTATAAATGTTCTTTAAGGCACATTGAATTATAACAAACCTTTATTCTTTGAAATCACTTTGTAAGCTTAAGACTTTTAATTATAAATCTTAATATACATATATTAAACTAATTGCCACTACTAACTATTACTGCAATGTTATAATACCTCTTTGCTCAACAGAAGCTCTATAAACGATAAATACACAATATGTACTTCGAAAGTAGATTCGAAAAAAATTTCATAATTTAATTTGTACTTTTTCCTTAGAGTTCTCAATATCTCACGAAGCCCTCTGGATTCAAGGATGTTTACATTTTATCTCATTCCATTACGTCACCCACAAATGGTAAATTATAAATGCCCTCTTACAATAAAGTTTGCGCCACATTTTGTGCCTACTTTTACCAGAGAGTAAAATTTGGCAAAAGTTTAGCGAAAAGCCAAGACGCTATTACATCGACCTACTTACTTTATGTCTTGCAACTCCGTCTATAAATCGTGCTTTCCATCGACCAAAATGTTTTAAATATTTTATAGTGTATCTACCTACGTCTGTTACGGCATATAGAATAGATAAAAAATATTTTTGGTAAGTTTGTTCGTTCACACGTCGTTAATTTTCAAAATACCGACAACAGTTTTAAAAGGTCCCCTTAATGGTATTAAGACGTCACTAACTGTTCTAAGTATTTTTATGACGCAACTTATAGAGAGACTGTACTTATATGTTAATCATAATTCCATGACATAAAATGTTTAAAAGGTGAAAATAGCTTTATATCTAAAGACAACGTAAAATAAGAAAATATTTGAGAAAATATAATCCGATTTATAATTATATAACATTTGCATTTTTTAAATATATAAGTACGTGATATTTTTACATCATTAATTTCTATTTCTTTAATATTCAATCGATAGCAAAATAATTGTGATTGTTGTATTGTTCTAAATAGAGCTTTCTTTATTTATATATTATCTATAATGTTAACTTGCAATAAAGTTAAGCAATTTTTTATAAACAAAAACATTCAAAAAGGCTTTTTGGAAGTCTTTTAGCTCTCAATCAATGTCTATGAAAGGTTTTTTAAAGGCGGACGAAATTACCATGCATTTTACGTTTACAAATTTGAACAGAATATGGTGGATTTTATTGTGTGTATGATTGTTAAACTTGCTTGGCGCAATTCATGCTGAGTATCCGCTTGAGTTTGTCTTCAACCGTTACATATGTGTGTGTAGTTTTCGTTGTAGACAAGGTCCATTGCCCTAAGATGATGATATGATAATCAGGGGATTTTTCCGTATCCACTGATTGATATATTTTTAATTTAATGCGGTGTAACTTCTTACGAAAAATATAAATTTACTATTAAAAGAAAATAGCAAGCTCGCAGCTCTGTATTTGCAGTGTACAAATTACAGGCGTTCAGATCCCAATTATAAGGGAAGGGGGAAATTTACTGAAAATCCTGGAATGTGCATTTCAGTTTAAATAACAAGGAGTATTTATACAAAATTTCAGGACTCTAGCTTCAAAACTCGTGAAAGCCTCAGAAAAATTTCATGAAATTCCCTAATTCAGGGGGTTACAGGGTAAAAGTTCCCAATTTTATAATTATTTTGTTGGTTTCGTATAAGTACAAATTCTAGAAAACTGAAGTTTTGTATGTAGGCTAGTATAAGTACTAGTCTACATACAAATTTTCAGTTTCCTAGGACTTCTGGAAGTTACCTATAATATTGATGATCAATCAGTGAGTACGTGGCGGAAGTTGGAATTTTTAGATATCAATAAAATCTAAACTATCAAGGCTATGCAATTGAGACTTTGTATGTGTAACAAATTCACTGCTAGCATCATTTTTTCGAGAATTTTGTTTATCTGGTGTAATTCAAACCAAAGTTATGAAGCTTCAAAAATCCGACGAAGTATTTCGAAAAGTTTAAAAGGGACTTGGTGTCCGCTTCTCTGCTTTTCGCTTTGCCGTATCTGGGCGGCCCACTGGCGTGCTCCCAGATAAAAAAGTCCGGGATGGCATATGTCTACCTACTTTGTATAACCCACAATATCCATTTTTATCTTTTACATATTACAAATAAATAATGAACTACATTCGAAACTATTTTAAAGACTAACCAGTTAATCCTTATCAATTTAAATACGCTTGATGCGTTGTACATTTAATGCAGATCAAAATTGCCTTTTACAGCATATTATAAAAATAAATATCTTAGAAGATATAAAAGATTTATAATATAGAGCCAAAAGCGGCCGGAAGGCCAGCGGGCGGAGGTCCCTCGAGCGACCAATAGATGGCGCTGTTTTGATGTTCATTAGTAAGAGTAAGCTAACAATCGGGCAGAACAACGGTCCTCTAGTAACATTATAAAACAAAGTCCTCCGCTGCGTCTGTTTGTATGTCTGTTTGCGATAAACTCAAAAACTACTGAACGGATTAACATGCGGTTATCGTTAACAGATAGAGTGATTCACGTAGGTTTACAAGTACATATAATACATATATAATGTAGTACATAAAAGCCGAGAATTTCATTGATTTGTCGTTACGAATCAATGGAATTAAACTTTTTTAAAAACGTAATTTTGTGCGCCTACATTCTGTGCGCCGATTAAACCTTACAAGATAGATAGCTCAAACTAATTTACTACGGAATTTTTAGATCTTAAAAAGATCTATAAGAAACTCCGCGATGGCATATGACTATCTCCTAGGCATAACCCGAAGTTACCATTTTTATCGTTTACATATTACACAAAAATAAAAATAATGAACTACTTTTGAAGGTGTATAACAAGCGTTAATGTTGTGTTGCGTTGCATTGCATTTGTGTTGTTTCAACTCAATTTATTAATATTGTGTTGTTCAAAGTCATTTTATTGATATTGTGTTGGTATTATGTTGTTCTAATTATAAGCTTTGATTTAGATTTGATGTTAAGATACATTTTAACATATAAAAATTTGTGATATCTGTTTTCTTACCCTATGAAAAGCAATTAAATATCACAAACTTTTGTTGTGTTTAATTTTGTAATTAGAGAGCTACCTTTAAGGTACATGGCCGATATCATGATGACAATGATAATTAATTTACCTTCGTTAACGCTTACTATAAGGCTTTAAGAATGTGGGCGAAGAATAAACGGGGAAGGAGAATAATAAAGGCCATAGTTATACCAAGTGAACACTATATGAGATGAATGACGACATGACGAAATCAGTAGACCACACAAACGACACTAAACCAGTCACGTCGTTGACACCTGTGGTCCTAACGAACAACCAAAACTTACTGAAATATTACACGATCGCAAAGTGACTTTATACAGCTGTCACATTCATTCCCTCTAATAATGAAGGTAGTTATCAAATGAAGGTACCATCAGTTCTTACATCTTAATTTTTATTTCTAGACGATTATTGTGATACAATTTAGGTAGTTCGGGTTCATATTTTCGTTTGCAACACAGGCGTTACTTAGTGCAGAAATCAACGTAGAGATTTTTTTGAAAAATAAAGTTTTCTTAATAATTTAAAAAATTCCAGATAACATTTCTCCGATATGTCTACCAGTGTCAAAAGAACTCCGGGAGTTACCTCTCCAAGATATAATGGCAGAAGTGGCTGGATGGGGAAGCACTGAATACGACTCTAGATCACCCGTGCTGATGTCAGTAAATATTCCCATCAGGGACTGTAACAGGTACGTTCGGTGCTTTATAAAGAAACTGAGCTTAACCCAACTCTTTCTTTAGTAGCCTTGTGGAGATTGTAGTCAAAACTATATTTTTACTGCATTTATATTAACCTCTCCAGGGAGGTAAAAGCATAGAAAAATAAGCGCATAAGAATCGTAACAGGTTCGTTGGACCCTATAAGAAATATGTTTGATGTTGTTCGCTTCGCGGTTTTTCTTGGCGGACCACTAACCTGGTCCCAGATGCCATAGACCAAACCCAAGTCCTTTTTAGTAGCCTTGTGTCGATCGCTGTCAATGTAATTTTTACTGCATTTATGCAAACTTTTCCAGGGAGATGTCTGAAGGCATTTTATGCGCTGGTGAACACAAAAAGGACTCTTGCAGCGGTGACTCTGGCGGGCCTCTTATGGTGACAGGCCTTTATGAGGAATTTTATCGACGAATTGTATACGGAATCGTTTCTAATGGCCCTAAGCAGTGTGGGTCGAAAGATAAATATGGAATATACACTGATGTCTCTAAATATATGGATTGGATTCTTGACAATAAACGTCAGATGAGTTGGGCGGGAAGAAAAAGTATAAAAAACTGTATTAGATTTCCCGAATAAAACTTGTTTTTGGACGTTTTAAGTTTTATTTCTTAAAAATAGATTTGAAAATTGTCATTTTTTAAACTACTTAGCTTTAATCCGCGAATTAAAGCAAAGTAGTTTAGCTTCTCATGCATGTCATGGATTTCCGCAAAGTAACGCCTGATTCTATAAATTATTGTCATTTTTGTCAAATTTAATTTTTTGTAAAAATTTGAGCAATAAAAGGCTTTTATTATATTATATTATTAATGTCTGCCTTAGGGACAGACGTCCGTGTGTCATATAGTCCTGTATATATTTATTTATTGTTATTAATATTTGTCCATTGTAGAATGGTATCAGACCTTGCATCTATACTAGTATATAAAGCTGAAGAGTTTGTTTGTTTGTTTACTTGAACGCGATAATCTCAGAAACTATTGGTCCGACTTGAAAAATTCTTTAAGTATTAGATAGCCCATGTATCTAGAAAGACTATAGGCTAGTACAATATAAATCTATCTAGTAAGTTTTGGAATATGAGTTTCCTATTTTTCGTTCCTTGGCGAACTTTTAAAAGGGAACAATTTTGTCATACATGACTTTTGCGAAACTTTAACCATTTACGCAGCGCACGCAGCGGAATCTTTCAAATGGGAAAAAGAACCCCAGATTTTGAAACATTCTCCATTGGTGGTCCGCTCCTATTGGTCTTAGTGTGATGATATATAGCCTATAGCCTTCCTTGATAAATGACCCATCTAACACTGAAAGAATTTTTCAAATCGGATCTGTACTTCCTGAGATGAGCGCGTTCAAACAAAAAACAAACAAACTCTTCAGCTTTATATATTAGTATAGATATTACGCTTTAATACAACAACATGTGAACACTCTCACAGCAACGCAGTTCATAATTGTAGTGTTTTTGTACAATAAAGAGTGAGTAAGGTACTACGTTGAAACAGTTTTAATTGGTTGTCTTTTGAAATTTAAGCAGAAACGTATTTAATTTAAAAATGGAGGCCTAAACATTTGTCACGTTACCATTATTTATTACTTGAGATAGAATAGTAAGTTTGGTAGTTACTCCAAAATAAAAGATACCTTTCTTGTATGTATATGGGAAGGGGTAAATGGGCAGGCCTGCCCATGGCGACTCTAACTAAAATGTAGAGTCAATTTGAACTTTATTCCTATTCGACAAAGTTCATATTAAATTACAAGCACTCACTGTTGTCTTAGCAATGTAGGCGTGTTCCTAACGTCAAATAGTCAATTTGCACTTTATTACCGCAGCACAAAGCGGAAACGATTCGGAGTAATTCGTTATTTCTAATAATACGGGAACAGGAACGGGGGTGATATAGGATAATAGAAGTAAATAGTAAATAGCCCAAGGTTCCTGCAGGACATCGTCTACCAGGTCCACTAGTAGTAAATAAAAGCAAACATCTTGGTCATAAAGAATTATTTTTTTTTGGAGTTAAAATTAATTTACCTCTGAAACTGTTAATATTATCTCCAAACTTTAAGCAATTGAAATTGTTGATTCCAACTTTGAAAAGTATAAAGCTTCTCGACTGGACCTAATCTGTACCCTGTTTTATGTTAAAGCAAGCGCAGGCGTGGCTCTATCTCTAATTAAAAGTACCTTGTCAGCCAGTACAGTGACGACGTAACAGATAATAGCTTATTTTCCTTGCTTATATAGGTTTCCTGCAAAATGACGTCTTATTTAAAGCTGATTATAATAAACTTACGTCAGAACTCCAATCCTTAACCTGACCAGTTAGCGATGCTTGCATCACTAGCACGGGAATGGTTTCGTTTCCTATCTGCATTTCAAAAGCTAGAACAATGGAGGGACTGGAGAGTAGGCATATTTCTCCTACGAGAGGTTTAGTGATCTCCTGACTGTCCTCTTCATTTATATTCATTGCTTCTTCAGCTTCCTCTGACAAAAAAAATCATAAATATAAGGAAGACAAATTTTATGCCGAATATTTTAATCATTAAAAAAATATGTATTATTCTTTTTATCTAAGCAATAACGGTCGGACAGAGCGAAATTATAAGGGTTCCTTGTAGTACTACAGAACCCTAAAAACTACGAAAGTTTGGGCTTGACGCTAGTAGATTGCGTTCAGCTTAAACTATAAATGGAAAATTTGTTATAAATACGTACAAGAAGTTATTAAATTAAAATCTAGATACAGGATAGAATATGGCAAGGTATTAAAATTACAATAAAAACTCATTTAAATTGATAGCGTTACTTTGCGGAAATCAATGACATCTAAACTACTTTGCTTAAATCCGCGAAAAAATACGAGGAAAAACATATAGTAATATTTGTGTATAATAGGTGTCTGTCACCTAGAACACTGGCATTAAGTTGTCTACCATAGGAACCGACATCCGTGTGTCATATAGTCGTATATATTGAATATTATTGTTATTAAATAAAAGATAACTTTTCTTGTTTAACTAGGATTGAATAAATTTCACTTTCCACTAATTATAGTGTTGTTCCACTAATTATATTGTTAATCAAAAGGTTTGAATTATCAAACCTTTTGATTAACAAACCTTTGCGTATGTGACGTTTCTTTATAATGGCAATATGATTTGATACTCAATGGTGCTCTAAGTAGTTATTAAAACAAATTATATCTTTGCTGAGATCTTATCTCGAATCTAAAAGCAAAAAGATCTATAAATTTTTGAATAAAGGAAACACTGCGTTCGGAAATTTGAAAAATTATCTTTGTTATCTGATATATTATATATATTTTAGATTATGACACTTTTATAATAGCGATTGAAAATATAATAGACGAATAGAATAAGTGACGATAAAAAACGGCCTTCCGACGTTTTGGTAATTAAGCCATGCGCTCGATATCCCGCGAAGGCGAATCTTCTTATCAATACACGTATTCGCTGATCAATCTCCATACAAATTTAAGTAAACTTTACCAACGCGTAAAAGTTAGAAAACTCGCACTAAGCACTCTGTTGTTGTGACATATTAATATTGTACCAACGGATGGCAAAAGAGTCTGATTGATTAAAAGTGCATAGGAATTATTGCAAATTGTCCAATAGACAACATTTGGTTATATCGGACAACTATTCGTATGCATTGGCGTCTCGCTGTCTATAGAAAACGGGCGTAAACAAACAAGATCTCGTGTACAACAAACGTTTACATACAAACTAACATTTTTCAACCAACATTTGGTTTCGAATCACAAAATCTTCCGCTAAGCGTCGTGCGAGCGAAAACATAGACCAACACTCGACAAATGTACAAGAGATTGCATACAAACATACAACCAACACGGAAGCTTACACGATTCATTTAAAAACGGTTAAAACGTAGATTGCATTAATGCGTTTTAGTTACAAATTTTACAATGCAAACGCCGGGTGAGATAGTCTATGGTAATTGTCATTCGTTTGTTACGATGAAACGTCAAACTGACAGGCTAGTCTATGTTAAAAAATTTTAGCGAAACCATAGACACAGTAATACTAGACTGCGTATTCGATTAAGCTTATCTTCGCAATATTAGAAATAGAAACAATGAAATAGTTTTCTCTATAATCAACTTGCGAAGAAAATAGATGGCTTAGATCAGAGGCTGTCTTTTTCTAAACTTAGCACAACGTTTTTATACAGAAATTACATGAACAGCGCAGTTTAGTATTACTAAGTATAGGACCAAAACCCGTGAATTAAATTGTCTCTGGAAATCACCATAGACAATAGAGTTTCAGACCTTTTTAATTATCAGGACACTACTAGCTTGTACTGTCGCTTCGAGAAAACGTATTTATCAATATCACAAGACAAGAGAAAAAAATTCACTCAATCGAGAAAAATACTACTTTCTTCTCTATTCATCTCTTATTCAAATATCGTGTTGGAATTTTTTACAGTACAGTTCACATAAATTCTGTCCAACATTGAATGCACAGTTAATATATATATTTATATATAGTATATAAGAGTATTTTACATAGCAATCGGCATAAAGGCACCAACATCGTATCGTAATAGAAATATACATGATTTAATATGGTCTTAGACTAGAAAGAGATACAATAACGGCTGCTTTTATCTATAAAATCACAATTTGCAGTTATTTACTTCCGGGTGTAATTATTTGACAAGTCATAGATTTCATTGCAAACGTCATTCAGGTATTGGTTTGTGAAAACCTCTTTATTTTATTCAGAACAACTTTCATCATCTTCAAATAAAGCCAAGAAATGTGGTGGAATATGGAATTTTTTTTTAATTATTTTATCAATAAAATTTATTTCTTCTCTAAGTTATTAATGCATCTATATATAAAATAAAAGTCACAAATTCGTATAAACATTTAAGATGTCTATTGAAAAATTCGATAGCAAACTTACTTCATCAAATCGATGCTGAAACTTGTTTTTTTTTTTTTTAAATTACTGTCGATAGGTCGTTTTTATAAAGTAAATTTAAATATGCTACATATAATGAAATAAGATATTACATATTTATATATGAATGTAATATTGCATTTTCGTATCGTACTTGTACGGCCAAATGTATGGAGATTAGAATAGGAGGACCATCTTCTATG
>JANCMC010033613.1:40001076-40041895 GCA_024363005.1 Charaxes varanes
AATGTAATATTGCATTTTCGTATCGTACTTGTACGGCCAAATGTATGGAGATTAGAATAGGAGGACCATCTTCTATGAGGGGCTAGTTGAAAAAGTGGCTATTTTAAACGGCAAATTATCTTTCCAATATTCACCGAAATGTCGCTGGTGTAGAATGAATGAGATCAATAATATCATTTAAAATTTTTCCCTCATTCTAATGTGGCGCCCCCCTTATTTGCGGATTTCGACGGACACTTTAAAAGTTTAATACACTGATCTCAGATGGTCCTCCTTATATTCTTATCCCCATATCCACATGGCATAGGAGACATTTATTTAAAGACTTGTGTATTGAGTATTGATATCGATGTCGGTAAATTTCTGCCGAATTTGCCGCTGCCCTTATGCACTTCGAGCAGATACGAGTTTTCAGGAACGTATAGCCAATTCGTTTTACAATATTCGATAAAAGACAATGTCTGCATGCCATACGGTGCGGATACGCAAGGCTAACAATTCCGGTGCTATCTTGGATATATATAACCGATATATATGTGTGTTACTAGCGATTCATCTGACCGTCGCACGAATTATATAATATAACTAAATCCGATTCATCGTTACCGATACGGTGGCAGTCACAAGTCGACGATGCTTGTCGATACCAAAACCGTTGGTACTACTACCGAACGGCTACTGGGACGAGGAGCGACGTATCCCGACGCGGTTTATCGATGTCGACGGCAGCGAAGGCGACGCCGGTGTGGGGTACACCACTAGCGGTGCTGAGGGAGAACGTCGAAGGCCGACAAGGCCGACGCTGTGTCGGTATCGCTGCGCGTGTCGGTACCGAGGCCGGTGTCGGTCAGTCGGTCTGCGTGCTGCGCGTGGCGCGGCGGGCTCGCCGCTACGAGTACGCTCCGCCTTTTGCGACGTCCTCAGTGCGTTGCTTTCCGATGTACACCTAGTAACGTTGGGCATAATTAGTTTATTGAAGTAAACCTTTTCTTAACGCACGCTTCTCATGGGGAGTAAGCTAGTGAATGCATGATGAGAGCGTTACGAAAAGTGTGATCGGGCGAGGCGATTTCATTTTTTCCTTGAACAATTTTACAAATGAATGTTTTGGTCCTATGAATATTCTACGTTTAAAGTAAATAAAATTGTAAATTCATTTTAAAGTTCAATTACACATAATATAGATGGAGTTAAAGAAATTTAAGTTCATTCGCGGACCGCGAGTTCCGATCCATTCGACCCCTTGGCTATGAAGAGAGATCACTAATAATCCGGGGATTTCTTTGCGTTTAAACTGGAAGCTGCCAATCGATGCCCAGCTGTCAGCTATTTTCGCATGTTAAAGTTTTCTTTCGTTATATTTATTATATTTCATTATATTAATTATATTTCATTATATTAATTATATTTCATTATATTCATTATATTTCATTATATT
Source organism: Charaxes varanes (assembly GCA_024363005.1). Lineage (NCBI taxonomy): Eukaryota > Metazoa > Arthropoda > Insecta > Lepidoptera > Nymphalidae > Charaxes > Charaxes varanes. The sequence goes on from JANCMC010033613.1 coordinate 40,002,515, forward strand.
CATTATATTTCATTATATTCATTATATTTCATTATATTCTTTTAAATTAGCAAGTTTATCCACCAAAACTTCAAGTGATATTTGATTGAAATTTGACTTCTACAATTTATTTCATAAGTTATTCAAAAGGGTTTATTACCCTAACAACTCATGTGATCTATTAGCTTTTAATTTAAGCTTAGTAGGAGGGGAAAAGGGAATATTAGACATTCCTAAAAAGTATTCCTAATATTCTTTAAATAATAATAATAATAATATTCTAATAATTCTAAGTCTAAATGTAAGGTACATTTAAAAAAATATATGTAAGACATTATAAAAATGTTGTGGTTCCAAAAAATATTAAAAGTATAAATGGGTCAGGACAATTACTTGATAATATGACCATATGCATGAGAAACTAAACTACTTTGCTTTAATCCGCGAATGAATACGAGGGAAAATCGGTGTAATGCTGCAAACCCACTCCTAATACAAGCTTTTAATTTAAGCTTAGTAGGAGGGAAAAGGGAATATTAGACATATCTAAAAAGTATTCCAAATATTCTTTAAAAGAAAAAAAAAACTACCTCAATGACGAAGACATCTTAGATCTCAATCACCAGTGATATCGTCATTACGTACAGACATAGCATTTTAAAAGATACTTAAGCTATGTAAAATTGTGACATAATCAAAAGTTAAAACGGACTTCTAGAACATTATTAACTTAATATCGCTCAGCATCATATATTTTCTAACAGTATTTTAAACGTTTTGAAATTGAAGTGTCTTATAAATATGATTAATCTCTTGAATAATTTTATGTCCATGGTGTTTTTATACTTTAACTGCCCAAAAATATTCAAATTTTTGCCTATTTGCTTTATTTTCTTTATATTAAGCGTAGTCATGACAACATTTATTTATTTATTTATTTATTTTATTATACCATAGCCAATAACCAATAAATCAAAATCAAACAATAAAAAAAAACGCTATGACAAAATAACATTTTATTTTGTTAACTATGACATTTAATGTGATTAAATAGTCAGATGTCGTTCTAAGATTATGTACATGATGACTTTATTGTACACAAAAACATTGATTATACGGAAAATGCATAGTGGAGAACAGACCAATCAGGCGACCTTATATATATAGACAAACTTGTTTACAAATGGAAAAAAGAAGAAATCGGAGAAGTAGATTAAATATATTAAATTATATTATATATTATAGTATATTTCATAGTCATATTATACATATGAACATCGTATGTATAATATTATTGTTGCGGACAGATGAAACCAATGACGACGTCATCGATTGAGGACGGCGGCGATCCCACTGATTGTGGCTGGCACTATCAAACACACGAGAGGTTTTTTACCGTGCGTTAAAAAAGCGTTGAAATAAAATGAGTTTCCAAGTTTATGTTCACATTGTAGCGCTTTTAATACGCAACGCTTTTTTCTCAAGCAATATTCAAATATATAAACATACATATAGCCTTCATTCGCGCCAGAGCTGTTTTAATGTGCGTTAAAATAGGATCCAAAGAGGACAAATGGATTTCCAAGTATATATCCACACGGCTGCTCTTTTATATCGAGCAATGTTCTATTTTACACACTATATACGTACGTATACTATACGTACGTATGAGTGGTTGATATTCGCCTGAAGGAGGTTCAGATCCATCCTATTCGACGGTCATCTGAACCTCCTCGGCCCCCTCGGGACGAGCCTCCGGGCTCTCGCGGGCTGGTCCGGCCGGCCGCGGTGCTGTGGATTGTCCACCCCCGCTAGCCTTGCCCCTCCTCTTCTTGGGCAGTGGAGCGCACGAACGCCCTCCCGCCCTGTGGTCCGCCGGTTTTCCGGCCTCCCCGCATCGGTTGCAGTGCGGCGCCGCCGAGCATCCCGCAGCCTTGTGGCCTGCCTGGCCACAGCGGTAGCACTCGTGATATCAACGTCCTTCGCTGCTCGGTTATTGTGTCTGGAATTTATTACAGTTCTTTTACCGCAATATCCAATTTCCTCTTACCAAATAAAACTTCCAATAATTCTTTATTACCTCTTCTGTCATTATGGAGATTCTCCAAATAATAGTCGAGAGATGAGTATATTTTGTGTCATCACAATTTTGAAACATATTCTTTTCTCTCTACAAATAGGTCAAACTCGTATACCTATTATACTAACGTTACTGAATTACTTATAACGTATATAACTCTATAATTATAAAGGTACTGTCAGAATCATTGTGGAATAAAATATGAAAATAACTTACCTTTAATGAATGAGTTTTAGAATTTTCAAACCAGAAAGCAAAAATCAAAAACTGCTTGAAGAAAGAACAATAAATTTATATTCCAGTTAGCTTCTAAAAAAATACTTTAAAATATAAATAAATATATACAGGACTATATAAATTACTGCTAAAAATGTAGAGCGTATATATGGATGGTACTTTTTATTCGCAAATATTTATTTATTCGTCTATATCTATACTCTATACTAATATATAAAGCTGAAGAGTTTGTTTGTTAGTCTGTCAAGCTTTAAAGAATACTAAAAGCTTTCCTTGATCTGTTTAAGCTTGTAAAAATAATAATTTAAATTTTAACAACATAAACAACTAAAAAAAATTTCAGAACTGGATCTAATTGAAATGGGAAGTACCGGTTTCAAATTAAAAATAATCGAGAAAATCGGGTCACCCAGTCGAGAATTCTGAGGTGACAAATATTTAAAAAATACAGTCAAATTCATCACCTCTTCCTTTTTGAAGTCGGTTGAGAAGAGAGTGCTAGCTCCGATATACATAACGCGTAAAGTTTTGTTCTAGTTCCAAGCATTATATTAGATTAACATATAAACAGTTATTATAAGACTAAAGAGAAAGCAAAGAAGAAGCAGCGTGCATAGGCCGATCGTGACTCATCCCTTGTTCCCCGTTTTCACACTCAGCTCAGGCGGAACGTGACAATGAGTCATGCTTTTTCGTGCGTACAGCGGGCGTTCATCGATTTATAAAATATTATCACAAAAATTATAATGTCAGTAAAAAAATGAAAGAAATAAATAACATTTATTTTTTGTATATATTACAAACAGCTTGAATAATAAAAAAAAACAATTATATAATAAAGTCCGCGACAGCATATGTCTATCTTTTAAGGTTGGCTCAGTATAACCTTTTTTATGCTAATCAAATTTGTTCTAGCCCCGAAAACCGATATATACCCGAGCGGCAGTAACAGTGTTAGTAAGTCAATCATACAATATTCAAATTAGCTTAAAATAAAGAGGAATTTTGAAAGAAAAGTATTACTCATCCAAGTATATCTACTACTCTCATTAATAAGCATTAATTAGAGGTAGCGCCATGCTTGTAGCCGAATTGGGCCGGCGCGTCCGGGTACCAGTACCTCTTTCTCACATGGTCAACATGGAAAAATTATAAGGCTCTACATCTAATAGTTTAGAAATCCTAGTGGGGATCTTGAAAAACACTATGAAGGTAAATTACTCGAAAATGGTACCCATAACAAATATGCTGTTTATGAAACCTTGTCTTTAGTTTAAAAGAGTTATTCATTGATATTCGGTCGATGGCTTCAGGATGGGATTCAATGTAAAAAAAATTAATAAAATAAGCAAAGAATAAAATATAAAATATGATAAACATACTGTTTAGTATTAACATTTTTAAGTTGAAAAATATTAACATCATATTTTAAAGTGCCGATTTTTTCACTCTCTGTTTAAATCTCAGCTTAAAATATTTTTGTGTTTTAAATATTAGTAATAGGTATCTTAATAATGATCATTTAAGCCCAATTAGCTTGGTATTAACGGTAATAAAGGGCGTAAAGTACTTAGTTTATTTAGTGGTTGCAAAACCTTACTACCCGAAGTGCCGATTTTTTCACTCTCTGTTTAAGTCTCAGTTTAAAATATTTTGTGTTTTAAATATTAGTAATAGGTATCATAATAATGATCATTTAAGCCCAATTAACTTGGTATTAACTGTAATCGGCAGCGGCCCATACTTCATAATTAAATAATAATAAATAATTAATTATGTTATCAGAGAAAAACAATATAATATAACAATTATTTAGTTGTACCAACTGGGCAAAAAAATTATTATAAAATGGCAACACTAGACGTATAAAAAAAGAGATTTCAAAATAATTATTATCTCAAGACAATTAGTGGAATTTGTTTCATATTTATGTCACTCTAAGACGCTAATTTCTTATATTTATATATATAAAAATGAATCGCATAATGTGTTGGTAAGCGCATAACTTAACAACGCCTGGACCAACTAATATATTTATATAAGAGGCATACATAAAATTATTCAAATAAAACCTCACGCAAATCAATGCCAAACAATTATCACGCAACATTTTACAATTATATTGTGCCAAAATGTAGTCATGATCTAAAAATTAATGGACGAATTTCGACCAGCTGGTGATCCCTAGTAGAAATAAGATAAGATTAATAATGAGATCCAAAAGTTACATATAGAAAATTAAGTACATATGTTATTGTATAACCAATAATTACCTTACGGCCAGGTCTTAGACAGAAAACTCTAAGAGCTGCAGGCACAACCCATTTATTCATTAATTCCTTAATTAATTCATTCGTTCGTTCATTCATTCGTTCGTTCGTTCATTCATTCATTCGTTCGTTCATTCATTCATTCGTTCGTTCGTTCGTTCATTCATTCATTCGTTCATTCAGTCAAAAACTCAACGCAATTCTGTAAACAGAATGGTATACCATCATCCTACTAAAGAACAGCGCTGCACTGATTGTCCGTTGTGCCTCATCGCATGTTTCGCTTTTACACCGAATGATCATCGAGAGGTAGACTTTGCAAAGTTCATTCGGTCAATCGATTTTACGCGATTTTTATTTTTACACCTTTTTTTAGGGTTCCGTAGTACTACAAGGAACCCTTATAATTTCGCTCTGTCCGTCCGTCTGTTTGCCCGTAAGTTGATCCCTCCCCCTAGCATTTCCAAACTATTAGACGTAGAGGCTTGAAATTTTCCATGTTGATAGAACGTGCTAAAAACTCATTAGTAAAATTATTTTGAACGAAATCGGACAAAAACTTTTGAAGCTATTTAACAAATACGTTTATAGCGTACCAGATACGGAACCCTTCTATATAAGCGTGTTTTGACAAGCTCTTAGCCATTTACAACGACTAACTTAATATTATGCACGCGGCTTTAGTTTTTACTAATGTTTATAAAGTCACTTTGTATTCATACCACAAGAGAGTGTTAGCTTTTTTGAACAGTTCTAGGTATAATTTTATTTAATTTTGGGATCTTGATAAATTTATATAAACAAAAATGTATCGCTGTTTGTTATTCTCGCTAAAACTCGAAAACGGTTTTATCGATATATATTCTGTTTCTTTTTGCATTGGTTCCCTTCATTACAAGGATTGTTTAAAAGAAAAGAAGGAAAGTAAAAGTCGAAAGATAATATTCTAAAATTTCGAAACTCGAACTCAATGCAAACTCTATAACTGTAATACCGAAAAACAATCTATTTCAAGCTATGATATCTTAGTTTCTATATGACTATTTCACACTATATTTTTGCTTTAAAAAAGAAAAGTTAACGAAATGCATTCAGTGACTAATATTAAAGATCATACTTTTGTGGAGGTCGTGGCCTAATCAGTGGTCGGCATTTGAGTTGAACGTTGGGTTAAGTTGGTCTTGCCGCGACGGGGTGATAGATCGGTGATCCATTCTAGCACTGGTTTATATTTGATATTAAAATCATTCATTTTAATGCGGTAAATGTCGTGGGTTATAGCTAGTTTATACTAAAAATTTAAAGAAGTCTGCAATTAATTTGATTTCATTCACACGTAAAAGATACATTAACAGTGGCATTCAAAGAAGATTTATTAAAAAATAATGAGAAATTTAGTATAAAATATAAATAAGAAATTGCAGACATCCCCAGAGTAGAGAGCTTTATAATGCGCCATTTTTTAATAAAGTTATTTACTTGACAGATCTAAATTGCATGTGTCCAAATAAATACACTTGAAAATATTTATTAAAGAAATAAATATAGGTGTCGGACTATTTGGCGCACGGACGTCAGTTTATACCGTAGACAACTTAATGCCTGTGTTATAACAGCCTAACTGTTAACTGTGTGGTAACAGCCGCCTGTAGTACAAATCATACAACTTTTTTGTGTAAAATATATAGAAATACCTACTTCTATAGACGTAACCCTTAGAATCAAGGCTGGAATTGAACCCAAGGCTCTGGAGCAGAATACAGGGTTTTTGCCGTTACAACTGGTCAGTCACGGACTTATACATTTATGAATAGAACACAAAATATTCCTAGGCATAGAGAAGAGCGGCCCCTGTGTACATGGACCATCAAGTATCACAAAGTTCCACGGTCTCACAAGTTCCTATGGTTCGATGGAACATTTAATTAAGGAATCGATTCAAATTCTCAAGCTCTTGGTTTCGCGTGCAAAGTTCTGTATACGCCCAAAGTTGAGCTTCCACAAGAGCAACACGTTATTAAGTTCAACTTAGCTACTAATAGGAGCTCACTATGCCAAAGATCCTTAAGCAAGTCAATGTACGGTTAACAAACACGACTAACAAACAATAGCATTGACTGTACATTTATATATTATTACGTGAAGCGAAAATTTTACGTACAATTTTACGAAAATTGCGTGGACGGTGGTGTATGAAATTTGGCACAACTGTAGTTTATATAAAGAAAGATGTGCGAATGCTAATATTTTTTTATAATATGCAATATTTAGATATTAAATTGTTAAAATAAAACCATACTCGCACCAAAGCTAGACGTTTTACACCATTTACACACATATGTATTGGATGATGTCAAAGCGTAATCCTGACAACCGTATGTAAAATTAATTGTCAAATTTTATTTTTCTGTTAATAGAATAACGTATGTATGTCTGTGTACGAAAAAGGGTTTGTGGGCAAATTTCGACTAGTCGGCCATCTGTAGTACATGTTAAGTTATTTATAGTTCTGATGTCAAAAGTGATTCTAATAAGTTTTTGTTTAGTCTGCTCTATTTAAGAATGAAATATGGATATTTGTACCTTCACTTAATAGACGTCGAACACAGGTTGGCAGAAGTAAGGAAAACATGTCCAGTTGGAATTTCACAGATGATATTAACCTCAACTGTTTATGCGGTGCAGCTCCAACGATGTCCCAAGAACACCTGCATGCAGGACTACTTAATAGCTGCCGATAGGTGAGTTAATGTAGCTACGTTCTAAGCCACAAGAATATAGAGTTTGCCAACGAAACACTAAGAATAATTTGCTCATAAAACTTTTATTATAATCGGTGTAATAAATAGGTCTCTCATATTGGCACTGGCCCTTAGGATATGGGTTTACCTTTAGGGACCAGGGTTCTGTTAAATTACGTAATATTATAAACGAAAATATGTTCACATGGATTTAAGGGTGTATGTTTGTCACTCTTTCACGAAAAGAGTATGGAATTGATTTTAATAAAACTTTACAATAATTCATACATCAGAATAACACATAGAATATAAATTATAAAGATATTGTGTGATCTGTTCAAAATACAACGATAAATGTCAAAATGTAATGTATTCTGCCAATTGCGAGCTATTCTGACGTGCGCTGCTAAAACCATTAGAGTTACTGGTATATAGTGTACGGAAGAAATGTCTATCTTCAGTAGTTCTACAAAAAAAGCCCATGATAGCGTATATCTATTTTTCACGTTTAAGCCATTAACATCAAAATAGTGAACCATTATGGAACTTGAACGGGAAAGGGTAAATATTATAAGATAATACAATGTAGTAAATAGTAAGTAACCCAATATTCAGGCAGAACAGCGTCTGTCTGGTCCGCTACAATCATATAAAACTATGGAAATTAAAGATTTTTCATTTATATTGACCTCATCTAAGGTAGACCACCCAAAATATGGAAAGATAACAACACTGACCAACTGCCAGAAGGTGGATGAAAACTGCACAATGTAGCTGCTTCAACATATCAATGGAGGAAAAGGGGAGAAGAGGCTTAAGTTCGTAGATAAACACAATATAGGCTGTGTATAATACTTACTCTCTATGATGCTGCAGCAGCCCAAACTGGAGGCTGCCTTCGGAAACAAGGAGATTCTACTTTTTAAGATATTCTGCTGTTTCTTGCCTTGCACTTGGTCTTTTCAGCGATCTTTTGTATAGAATAGATAGATAGATATTTCTTAAACCCCTTTTCAAGTTAGCACGCTCCTTCACCCTCTAGGGAGGGCAGGTCACGGCACCCAAATAGTACAAGACAAATAACCCTCGTACGAGATTTATTAGGGTCATTAATATATAAACAAAGGTACGCGTCGTCAACTTCAGATTGGTTTAGCTAGTTCAAAGTTGAACTTTTGAAGTTCAGATATTAGTCCTGTAACGTTTATAAAAAATCACAGAACGTCTTATAAAACATATAAGTTACTATTTTGTACTAGCGTACCGCACGACTAAATATCCGTTATGGCTTAATAGTCGCTAATGTAAATACATTAGTGAAGTTTTCATAAGGGTCCCTAACTTTTTTGAAAATTATCCCTGGTAAATCCAGTCGCGACTATGATCCATGGATCATTCGTATTGTAACCATGGAATCAATCCGAATGATCCATGGATCATAGTCGATATTTCGACCCCGTTGCATGGCAATTGGGTCAAAATATCGCCAAATCAAAATTTACTATCGTGATACGTACTCGTTACTTCTTCTTTTCGTTTCAATGGCAAAACTATATTTTGGGTGTAAGGGCCTATATGTTCAAAGCCCAAGTGAATTTGAGATCGTGGTTGTAAGAAGGTCTTTGATCACCCAGAAATTGTTTCGAAGCCACAAAGTATAGGGTTTCCGAGTTCTTTGAAGATACGGCTATGAATGAAATAGATTATGATATCCACGTATCTCAAAATATATCGTAACATTTAAAACTAAAACTGTGAAGGTACAAAAAACACTGTTGAAAGTGGTTTAAGAAGGATATAGCTGAGATAGTTCCTTAACTTTGTTCATCTTCCAGCTTACCAAGTTAACAATAAATAGTATTATTGTGACTTAAGTTGCAATAGAAATATGAGTCTGTACTAAAATTCGTTGTATAATTGGGATTTGTGTATCCAGGTTTGCCAGAGAAATTTATACTTCTATACTAATTTATGAAGCTGAAGGGTTTGTTTGTAAACACGCTAATGTCAGGAACTACTGGTCCGATTTGAAAAATCATTTCAGTGTTAGATAGCCCATTTATCGAGAAAGACTATAGGATATAAGAATATCGTCACGCTAAAATTATTCACCTAATTTTACACGGATGAAGTCGCGGGTAACAACTAGTAGAAATATAGAAAGAAAAATTACAAGATAATTCACTAGAATGGGTCACCCATCTATCACCCGGTTGTAGCCAGAGCAACTTAACTTAGTGATCGACTCAAATGCCGACCACGGATTAGGCCACGACCTCCTCGAGATATTATTTATTTCTTATTTTTGGGAAACGAACAGCACAATATTTCATTAGTTGTAAATTAAATTTAAACTAAAACATAAGCCAATTAAGATTCCACTTAACTCTTATACACGTATAAACGTTTGATTAAGTTGTTTCTTATTACTAATACTTGCTTACTTTGTATTCTTTATTGATAATTTGTTAACTACAAACTCGCCGGTAGGCACTTCGGTGTCTGCTGCCTGCTCGTTTGCCCCCTTGTAACATAAAAAATAAAAAAATAAAAAAAAATAACAAAAATAAACAGTTATTAAATAAGCTACCCGTACCCGCGACTTCGTCGAAATTCAATTTTAGTTTTATGATATAAAGCCTTCCCCAATAAATGAGCTATCTAACACTGAAATAATTTTTCAAATCGGACTAGTAGTTCTTGAGATTAGCGCACTCAAACAAAGAAACAAACAAACTCTTCAGCTACATAGATTAGTATAGAATATAGATATTAATTAAAAAAAAATTACAAAAAGAAATTCAACACATTCTCATATTAACTGTAGAGTACTGCAAAGCTGGAGCGACTTAACTACATGCACTTTTACCTTTAATAAAATCTTTAACTAATGTACTGTTTTAGCACGTCCTTTAAATCACAATAGATCATTTTGATATTGGCACGAGAAGCTCACTTTCTAAACATCTACTTGTAGGAGCATTGAAATGAAGATTGCTTTAATGTGATTTATCGTACAGTTTTTTGGCGCAAAGTAGTCGCGGTCCAAAAAGTGATATTTCGGGCATGACGGCATATCGGGTTTTTTTGGTTTGTGAGATTTCCCGGTGGCTCAAACCCTTGCTTAAAGGCTAGGAACACAATGGCGAGCCCCGTGATGGTGCAGATGTCCCCTTGGAAATAAAGAAGTAGACTTTTAAATAATTAGCAACATAGCTAAGCTAAGAATAGGTTTAGAAAAAATGTTTCAGTTTAGAAAATGAAGAATAATAATTATATATTGTATAATAATTGATTGGGAACCTCTAGTATATACTTAACCAGAAGTTTCAGAACTATTTTTTCTCATAAACCACTTTCAATATTTTTCTCAATATTGGTATTAACTTTTGGGATATAAAAAATTCGGCCAATACGACGTCTAGGATAGCGATAAGGTATAGATAAGCATTCCTCGATAAATGGGCTATCTAACACTTAAAGAATTTTTCAAATGAGACCAGTAGTTCCTTAGATTAGTGCGTTCAAGCAAACAAACAATCAAACCCTTCCGCTTTATATGTTAGTATAGATTTGCGATTTCTTGTATAAACTGGATTGTTATATAAAGTCTTCTTCTTCTTCCTAACGTTATCCCGATTAAATACCAGGGTCCGCTTAGACTGTAGATTTCCATTTGTGTGGAGATAGAAGGAATGGATGCGAACGCGTACAAATTCATTTCATTTCAAAGCGAGATGCAGGTATATTTCCACGCGAATCGAGTTGTTCATGCATTTTGAAGTGGCAAATTGAGTTGTGGAATTGTCGATCTAGTTATTTATAGATTTTATTTTAAATTGCGCTTGCGTTAATTTTTTTTTATACATATTAACCTGCGCTCCATAATAAGTGACTACCGACGCCCATGGACAACTGCAACACCAGAGTGACCGCAGATGCGTTGCCGGCCTTTGAGAAATGAGTGCACATATGTATTTAAAGCAGGTGTATCTCCATTAAATTTCACTAGTTTTGGAACGTGACTTTACATCTTTTGAACATAATTAACAAAAATCACATAGTGTGTTACAAATATAGTACAACTAGTTGTTATCCGCGACTTCGTCCGCGTAAAATTAGATAAAAAAATTTAGTTAATTTATACAGCTGAAGAGTTTGTTTGTTTGTTCGAATGATCTAATCTTGTTGGAATATTAAACATAAAGTTTTCGGAACGTTTGTTTGGTTTCTGTAATAGCCGCGTGTGGCGCTGTACAGTTGACTATCTCTCGTCCATCTGAGGCTATGCCGCTCTCTTAGTTGGATAAATATCTCAGTGAAGTTGGTAAACGTCTCAGAATATTCCAAACAAACGTTCAATATGGTAACAAATGGAATTATATATGGAAATTAATTGGAGATTTTCGTATTAATCTGTGTTTATTCCACTTTCGTATTAAAACAATTAAGAGTGCTAACAGCTAAAACTGGCAAAACTCTTATTGGACATTATGTGTTCATGAATGCTGGAATAAAAAATTGAATTTCAGCTTGTTTTAGTTTTATAGACCACATTAAATTTTTCTAATGAGAAGTATAGTATAGTTTATATAGAGGAATGCGACTGCTAATACTTTTTTCTTATCGAGACGACAAGCATCGTCCCAAATCCAGTCGACATGCGTCGTCTCGATGAAACGACATAAACTGCGATCTTTAGGAATGAACGAAGATCGTGCAAGTCTCTAACTCTCTTGCGATGCATTCTAAATAGTGCAGCTGCCTTTACATTGTAACGTTCAGTTTTTAGGCAATTGTCACGAATGAAGCTGCCTAGGTACTGAAAGCAACATAGCTCCGTGAGTGTCTTCCCAAATTCCACCCACGAATGAGGAGTTCGGTCAAGTTCGATACCGAACTTACACTATAGAAGTTGAAGACGCTTCTATCAGTTCTGATTCAAGATCAAAAGCAATGGAGACATTACATTGCTCTGTTTTAAACAGCGAAATTCACAAGATGGCGATTCGCACGTGAAAGTAAGTAAAACTATCGAGAATGTTCGTGTTAGGCCCTCAGCAGTAGAAGTTAATAAGGTTAACGACCACTGAATCCCGATTCGGGAGCGCAGTTCAATCGACGATTATCCGATACTGAAGTGATTAATCTGTTTTTAGACTTATGCCGGAGCCAGACGTAGCTCAAAGTGTTTGTACATTTTTGTCCTTGGCGACTGCAAAGTTCTACTAAACTTTGCACAGCTACCCGAAATCCCCGGCCACACTACATGATCATTGAAAGTATCATTCAAATGTTATCAAAATGTCGCCGTTTTGTTCTCTATCGACAGAGCGGATATTATGGTACTTAAAATGTTGTTTTCAACACCATATCAGTTACGAGAAATAGTTTTGTTGCAAACAACAAGCCCAAAGAGAATTATAAGAACTTGCAACTATGTAATATAGCTAGAGACACCAGACCTTTTGCAAAAGCTCGGATATCCTGTCCAAACCTAACATGATTCGTATACACTTCGAAGTACGAGCGAATAGAGATGCACGATCCGTATAAGCTTTCGGCGTTATCACGTCAAATTATTTTCATGCTTTTGGTGTTACATATCCCTTAAAATTATCGTCCGTAAACCGACTTTGTTTTTACTATATCCTAAATTTATACTAACATATAAAGCTGTAGTTTGTTTACAGGGACGTACTAATCTCAGTAACTACTGGTCTGATTTGAGAAATTCTTTCAGTGTTAGATAGCCCATTTGTCAAGGAAGGCTAAGGATAGGCTAAGGAAGGTACAAAATCGTGGGTATCAAGTAGTTATATATATAAATCAATCGTTGCTCGTTAGTCTCGCTGAAACTCATAAAAGACAGCACCGATATAACTTCTTGTTGAACTATAATCATGAAATTTGGCAAGAAGCTATATCTCGAAGTACAAGTATAGGAATAACTGGAAATTTGTAGTTTCATCACAAAAAAACCTTTGTCAAACTAAAAGAAATCTTATGAAAAGCATAAATTTAATAAACTGGTCAAGTATTACGTGATGGTGCGGAATCGTTAGAGCGTGAGTGTGACTCGCAATTGCTCTGTTTTTTTTTATTTAATCGCGACCATAGAAGTTGGAGGTTTCTAGAATGCTCAGCCATCTTGTATTACTTCAAGAAACTCGATATGACGTTTTTTGTGTCAACAGGAACAGTAAATATTCTAAACTAGGTAGGTTCTCTAGAACAGGTAAGCTGATATTTTTTGGTCAAAACTTAATTACCTTTTAATTAATTAAAAGCACTTTCACTTCAAGATGCTTTTTAACCTCTGTCGCGTCAGAGCTTTCCGATGTCCCGAAACTTGTTTCTTTAATATGTACAACCTACAATAAGTGTTCCTCGTCATACAGCCTCAGCACTTTTGGGAACAATGTCACATTGTTTGAGAAATTTAAGAATAAGTTTATACTATTTCGTTCGAGCTTGAAGAGGGTCAGTCCTCTAAAATTAAGTGTTAAGTAATTATTATCCAAAAGTAGTCCAGAATTTTTTTGGCCTTAAGCCCATTGAGCTATCTTCTAAGATACTCTTCTTCTTCTTTCTAGCGTTATCCTGGTCTTGCACCAGGGTCCAAAGTTAAGAGGACCGGCTGCCGTCTGACGTCATCCCCGGAACCCCCAAAATATCCACAATCTCACGACTAATACCACCCAATAACATTAATCGCGACCCACTGTTTAATGTGCCTTCCAAAACACTGAAGAAGTAATACTCATCGTCGGAACTCCCACGATATCTGCAACCTCACGGGTACAACTATTTTACTTGTCATCTGAACCACGGAGGAGGTTGGATATCAAATATAAACCAGAATTAGAATGGGTCACCCATCTATCATCCGGCCGCGGTAAGAGCCGCTTAACCTAGCAATCGACTCAAATGCCGGTCACTGATTATACTACGACCTAATACTACGACCTACAGAAAATATTGCACGCCTAAAATTGCTAACTGCTGATACTTTTTGCTGTTAAAATGATGTATTACTACAGTTTATGCAATAAACGATTACCTATCTATCTACAGACAATAAGTCTGCACTGTGTATTAGATATACGAAACGTCACTGACTAAAAGACAAGGAGAGAAAGTGACAAAGAGATAAAGAGACAAAGAGAGAAATAAAGTGACAAAGAGTGAATGAGAATGGATGTTCACACCTCTACCTCTTGCCCCTACAGTAATATATGAAGCGTAACTCTCTTTCTATCTTCACTAACTTGTCTCTCCATCTGAACTTCGACTCTCCTCGCCCGATCACACTTTTCGTAACGATCCCTCGATACGCATTCACCAGCTTACTCCCCAAGTCAAGATGCAATGGAAAATAACTGAATTGCGTAAACATAGTGTTTAGGCCGAATATCTTATTACGAAAATATACATCCATCCAAAGCTGAATCGACTAAAGAACTAACATTGACTTTGAATCGAATACGTTTATATGTTTGAATCGTTTAAAACCGCATAAATTTGATTAAATAGAGAAAAATCGTTCCATAGAGAATAAATAACGCTCGCCCACACTACACAGATTCCTTGTCCCAGTTTTAAATAGCTACCTTTACTATGAAAATGTTTGCCAAAACATTCCCAATTCTATTATAAGTGACGTCACGGTTACACGATTATTACAAGAAGACAAGAATTGGTGGGCTAATTTTATAGAGGTTATTTGTTTACTTGAACGCGCTAATCTCAGGAACTACTGGTCCGATTTGAAAAATTCTTCCAGTGTTAGATAGACCATTTATCGAGGAAAGTTTTAGGATATACATCATCACGCTAAAATTGGACCTTTTTTAACAAATTTTACACAAACGAAGTCGCGGGCATAGCTAGCGATTTATACGCTAAGTAATAAAGGCAAAGTACTAACATTCCTGTTAGAAATATCGTGGGTTCGATTTCAGCCTCGAGTCTAGGTGTATTATCTATATGTATATATTTATGTATTTCTACAAAAAAAATAGTATATAACAGGCGTCTGTTGCCTATAACACAGGCATTATGTTGTCTACCTTAGGAATAGACGTCCGTGTGTCATATAGCCCTGAATATAACTTAAAGGAAGGTAAGGCAATTAAAAGAAAAATCGCAATAATGTGGCCTCTTTAAAAAGTTAATGTATGTAGTAATATATATATTAATGACTTGTGAGACTCTTAGAATACTTAAGGAGGGTACTTGGTACTATATATTGTACACATAATCACGTCTAGTTTCAAGTAATTTTTGTTAATGACTAAAAACGTTAAATAAGGAAAATGGATCCGTCTATTAGACTGTAAGCATTAGGGTGATAATTTCATGAAACCGCATAGCTGGGAACAACAAAACATATTGTTATTCAAATAACGACCTTAAGTAGTGTGACCTATAAGCTATTTTTCTACAACAAGGCGTTAGATATAAAAATAACCGCATTTGTTACGCTATACTGGAGTTTATAAATAGTCATATTTCAAGAAAACAAGGAAAATTACAATGACAAAACTAGTTTGAATGGTAGGAATAATTGAATATTAATACGACGTTTGAAAATTTATGGCCATCCATAAAAAAAAATTTAGAACTCATCACTAAAGTTAGACAAAATTAAGAAATTTACATTTTTTCTCAATATTTCTTCCATAATTTTTCCTGAAAATTTTTATTATGTCTATTTAATCAATAGATATAATTAAAAATTTCGGTATTTTTTTTTATTTAATATTTTATGTTGACAATAAAATTGAAGCAAAAACCTATAAAAATTACTGTACTCTTTCCGTTAATGTGGTAATCCGCGGATTAAAGCAAAGTAGTTTAGTTTCTCATGCATGTCATGGATTTCCGCAAAGTAACGTCTGATTCTATCAATTACTAGAATCATCCTTGCTAATCTATAATAATATATATAGCTAACTTTATTTACTTTTATCTAGGATATATCACCAAGCTAAAATTGAATCAATTTTTAAATTAATTTTGGGCGGAAGAAGTCCCGGGCACAGCTAGTAGATCAGACAGAGCTATATAGATAGAAATAGGATACAGACTGCACTATAAAACTAGATCTGAGTGTTTTGGCCGAATTATATTTCCGTATGTATAGGCTTAAGGGCGCGAAGAAGTTTAATTTAAGTGTATTATTATAAATTGATGAATAAATAAAATAAATAAAATAAAATAATTGAGTGGCTGAAACTTCCGATTTGTTCACGTTTACCTACCCATTTTAGGATTCCCTACCTCCGAAGGAAAATAAGGAACCCTTATTTTCCTTTTTGTCTGTCTGGCAAAATCCTTTTTTCACAAAAAGCAAGAAGAAGTAATACGAAATACTGACGTCTAAAATCCCTTGAAGCTGTAAAAAAATCGATCCTCTAAGTAAATGCAAAAGTATACGACCGATATTTCTTCTTTTTTTTTTTAAATTTACTACATTTAAGGCGCCGTTTAGTTTTAGAGAAAAAAATTTCGAATTAAAAAAAGCATTAAAGTTTCGGTTTTTTTTAATTTAATTTTTTTTTTTTAACAAATGCGCTTAAAGAATTAATATATAAAACATACACAAAAAGAACACACTATTCTACGGATCTAAGAGACATATAGACTAACCCATTGGCGCAGATGGCGGTGACCCTGCCTTCCACTCTGTGGGTTGTGGGTTCGATTCCCGCCTCATGGAATATCTTGTATTTCGTTCATTCCTTTTGAACCACCCAATAATTTCATTGATATTTATAGTTACGTTAAAGGCTGCGCTCAAAAATAACGTATTGATTGAATGCATGCTTTTTGGCGTATTGCAAAGATGCGCTCCTTCAAAAGTTAGCCTTTTTGCCGTAATTTATTGTTCCTGGTCTATTGCAACCAATAAATTAACTCGCCTATTACACCATCGTTTTGTGAAGTCGGTTAAAAATATTATATGCGTACAGTTAATTCATATTTGTTATTTTAGTGTTCTAGTAAATTTTACTTTTTTATTAGATACCTGTGAAATAGCCCTTATATTAACATAATAAATGTGAATTTTTACGCCTGTTCTTTGCAGCATAAAAATCTATAAAGCAAGTTAAATTAGTAATGTAATAATTGCATTAAATTTTGCAGACTGTCAAGTAATTACAAATTTTATTTTTCATATTTTTTTCATAAAAGTTTTACTATATATGTATCAGTCTATCTATTTTAAAGTTTAAGTTAAGGTGAGATTAAACGGAAGAGAATATAGCTAAAACTAGCAAGTTAATATAAAAATAATAATTATATGTCTGCGTGGAACTTACTAATTCGCCTGATTTCATTTAAAACCTGTTTTGTATGTTATTTTTTCCTTTCGTTATTTTCTCTTTGCTAAGTCTTACTAAATCTTAAAGTAAATTGGCTTTTGATAAGCACTTTTAAATGTCAATTAATTAATTAATTAAAATATATTTAATAAATTAAAATATATATTAATTAAAATATATTTTATGATTACTAGGGCTCCGGTTTAGCGTCATGAACCGAGGACTGCCTACAATATTTCGTTATTTCTTCAATGCTAAGTCTCAGTAAATCTTAAAATAAATTGGCTTAAGTACCGTAGAAAATATATTGAAAATTGATATTCGATTTTGCTCAGGCGCACAGGTTCAAATGTAGTCCGACACACTCTACTTGTGCTCTACTTGTACAGGTATGCCTATATAAGTTGGTCTCTCCGGTAGACCGTAACGTGGATGGCTGGCATAACCCACAATGTTATTTTACTAACGGTTTTATTTTGAAATCTA
This sequence comes from Charaxes varanes, assembly GCA_024363005.1. NCBI lineage: Eukaryota > Metazoa > Arthropoda > Insecta > Lepidoptera > Nymphalidae > Charaxes > Charaxes varanes. The sequence continues at coordinate 40,020,639 of JANCMC010033613.1, forward strand.
TCATTCGTTCATATTATTCATGGTTACGATCAGGCGGAACGTGACACTGAGTCATGCTTTTTTATACAACAATCAAAGCGGGATTTTTAAAAAAAGGTTTAATGCATACCAAAAGTCATTTTGCCACTAATGAAGCTGGGATCCTTTTTTGTATCAGCAATAGCAGCCAAGGGTATGCTCCAATTGGCTACTGGACCCCAAAAATGTGTGCTGTAAATTTTAATCTATATATATATAAAAGTGCAGGGTCAACTAACACGTATGAAAACTTCACTACTTATAAAGGTGAAATTTGGCAGCGAGGTTTTTAAGTAGTAGAAAATCGCTAAGAACGAATTGTTCAATAGGTTACATTAAACAGGTTTAAAAGAAAGTTTAATTTTACGCGTCCGAATTTGCGGGTATTTTTTTATAATAACAATCTACATTCATTCATTCACCTTCATCATAACGTTATTGAAAGGATAAGTTGCAGGAAAAATGGAACGTTAGCAAAACCAAAATCAAAAAAAAATATGTCTTATTCAAGTAGACTTTTATAAGCTCTTTTGAGCCGTCAAATATTTTAAAAGCTACGACAAGAATCAGCAAGGATTTCGTTAACCATTCTTGTAAAAAAAATCTTACAAAAAATGAGTAAAATACATGCCCGTGTTAATTATAAAGTACAAAGACTGAGTTGGAAAGAGACCTGGAGCGACTCAACTCCAAGCAGTTTTATCTTCGACTGTATAATACGCCCGAAATAATACGGCTTAAGAAATAATAATAGATTTGTTTGAATGAGTAACTATTTTATTTATTCAGATTAATATAAAGAAAATAAAAATATAGGTTTAAAAATACCTGCAAAAGTTACCTCATTAAATAGTCTCTAAATTCCTTGGTAAAAAATTTCTTGCTCATTATGTCTTGGAAATATTTTTTTCATTTCATTTTTAATGTAATTAATATATTACATACATATAAAATAGTTTAAAAATCAATAAATTCATTTGCTCCTGAAATCAGTCCTCATCAATTTAAAATGTACAGAAAGAGTAAACTTCAATATTGTTTAAGTATTTAGCCATAGAAATTGATGAGTGGTTTGACATAACCATTGGTCAAAAAATAGTTTAATTTATTTTTATGAAGATAAAACATTTTTTGTCATAGACAGATTGATATTGTAGATGAAGTACCTTTTCTTGGCACATACTTAAAAATACATAGCCAATGCAAATGTCACAGGTATGTTTATACTAGCATAAAGCGGAGCGTTGTAAGGACTGGCGTAGTTGTTAATTTACTATATTTTTTATTATATGATTTTTTGCCAGGTAGCACATCTAGATATACAGTTAAATTAATACGTCAAAGTACAAACCTATAGGCGTGATAGTTTTTCAGTTAAGTGTCCCTACCACAAAACTGCTGAGGTGGTGGGATAGAGTTAGGTTCGCTTTCCTCGGCCTAATTACAAACCATTGCTTTAGGATTAAGATAATTATTCTATAATTATTTTGTATGTGAATACATACTGCTGTACAAAATTTACTAGCTGTACTGAGTAGTACAGCTAGTAAATTTTGAACTATAGACCGCTGCACCAAGTAAAAATTAAAAAAAAACAGTCAAAAAATTTAATTTAATAAAAATTATTAAAAAATTAAATTCAACGATTGATTGGAATCGTATTTTCAATCAAAACTTCATGTTTGTTTATTTCATGTATCAGTATTTTAATAACATTGTGATTTATGACCTAGTAACAGTCATACAAGCGCATTCATTTGCGCAGCTTGACAAATTCCCCGGCCACACTACATGATCATTCAAATGATGCTATGTCTGGCCCCGGCATAATATAGAGGCGGCAATTCAGTGACGTCAAGTGATGATATTGTTGTCATGTTTCGTTCGGTTTGTGAGCTTTCCCGATGGCCTTAATCCCTATCTAAAGGCCGGCAACGCATCTGTGAGCCTTCTGTTGGCACGCATGTCCATGTGCATCAGTACTCACTTACCGCTGTTTGTCCCTTGTAACATAAACAAAAGACAACTTAATGCCTGTATTATAGGTAACAGCCTGTTGATTGTTGACTGTTAACACAAATATTTTTTTTAAAGTATATACATACATACCTATGGATATTAAACCCAAACTCAAGACGAGAATCGAATCCACGACCCCGGTGCGGAGATCAAGATCACTGTCAGCTGGGCCAACGGCGGCCAGTTGCAACTAAATCTTTCAACTTTCTACTTCAACCAGATAATGTTGTCATTCAGTAGAAGAGACATCTGTCTCTGCTCCTCTTACTGACGATCAAAGCAATGAAATCTTTTTCAATAGGCTAGTTGGCAATATTTCAGTAACTAGTTAATATAAATACTTTGTAGTCAAGTAAAATATAAATATTTCAGCAAAAAACAAATTTTTACCTAGTCAATTTTGTGTTTTTATAAATCCATTTAAATTTTAAACGCCAAAACACTCTGAATTACCATGGTGTCTTTTTGACGTAACGTCTTGCCAAAAAACTGCTGTATTTGAACCTTGACTGGAGTGTAGATTAACAACAATTTGTTTAGCAAGACGTCATACGCTCAGACTGCTGTTTGGTGGCGTGATTTATGTTCTCAATTTAATTGATTTTTATTTTGAAAATATTATACAATCTGGCATATTTTAGTAATTCCACTTGATTTATGAAATATTTAAACCGCTATCACAAAACAAACACAGAACAAAAATTTATTTGGACTTATTTTAGTTAAAACTACCCCATTCGGTTAATGCTGATGAGGTTTTTTTACAATAAAATAAAACAAAAACAGATCAACAACAACGTATAATTAATAATTGATATGATCACAATAAATATTCGAAAAATATAATTTGTACATAAAATTTACATGTTTCTGTATGCGGTGTAATGATTTAGCAAATAAATATTTTCTTTCTTTCTTTCTTTCTTTCTTTCTATATACTTATTTCTGTTTATCTCTCTCATTATAATATTCGTAAAGGACGCTCATATACTACGATTTTAAGCAGATGAATCCGCTATAATGATACTGGCGTATTAAAATTAGCCCACACGTCATATTCCCAAAATTTCATGCATCTGTTATGCACATAAATTTGCATCTTTATTGAAATAAATTATAATAAACGAATATGATTCGCAATGGAATTGTGATATACTTGAAAGATAGGATAACTTATATCTCAATTTATGGTCGCAAATAAAAAATGAGTCACTGAAAAATGTAAGTGCATAACTTCCGAACGACTGCACCAAATTGGATAATTTCTACTTTGTTGTGTTCGTTATTGTTAGAACCTGGTTTGTATAATAATAAAAAGGAATAGCAAAGTGAAAGCGAAAAGGAAATGGAACGGAAACGGTATAGGAACGGGAACGGGGACGGGAATGGGGAATAATGTTATAAAATAATAGAATGTAGTAAATAGGAAGTACACCAACGTTTGGGCAGGACAGCAAGCAATAATTTCGTTAAGTTCTTAGCGGATATTTACTAAAATAAATTACGTCCCTGCCAAATTTCATCTTTGTAAAGTCGACCAAGAAAGTGCTTTACCATTTTGGATGACAGCACCTAGTTAAAGAAAAGTGTCCTAAGGGTTATTATTATTTTTTTTTTTTTATTATCTTTATTGCACAACTAAAATAAAAAAAATGTTGCACAAAAGGTGAGTTTAATGCTAAAAGCATTTTCTGCCAGCCTACCTTAGACGTCCAAGAAAAAAAATCAAAAATAAAAGTGCAAGTGTGCACTTGCTAAAACAGTATCTTAGGAAACTTAAATACTAATAACATCTCTAAAAAGAGAAAGATCAATAATGTAGAAATTGTTAATGCCATATATTACCCAACCACTCGAAGTTAGAATCGATAATTTTTTTAGCAGTGATGAAAGAATGTTATTTTTAAACTTATTTTCTTTTTGTGAAAGGTTATCTAAATTTTGATTTAGATGTACTGAAGCAAGAACCTTATAATCACGCATCATTCGATTTAGGGGAGATGATTTGCCAAGATTTGTTTTAAAAGTATTAATACAAAAGGTTCTTGAATAAATTTCGTGCGTGGTTTATACAATTAGTATTATATCGGACATCGAATATCATGCATTTATTATTAATAGAATTCTTGACTCAATAAATGATTGTAGGTTTTGTTAGTAATTATTTTAATGATGCATTTCATTTTTTGTATGTACGGCCCTTATTTGTTTGATTACTCGAGTATTTTGTGCTGTAAACGAAATTTGTGTTTAAACCTATACTTTATTCATGTATATACAGACAAAATGGAAGGCTGCTGATACTTATAGCACAGGTTTTACCTATTTTAAGTATCAGCGACATCACCTCGATTGTACTGTTGTTGACGCATAGGTTAGAAGAATGAGCGTAGCGAAGCTCCCATCTCTCCGTTCCCGCTTCAGCCATTAAAAAAATAACCAAGAAGGCTAATTCTTGGTTATTGTTTCATTTTTAAATCCAAAGTACCTTTTTGTATATAAATTTAAATATACTTATGCTCAATTTTGTCAGTAAGGCAAATACTTTCACAATGTCATACAAATCACATGGACAGCCCGACCATGCGATACGTGCATCGTCAGAACGGCTTAAGCTTCAACTAGCCAGTTTATTTAATGACCGCTGCCACGCTCGGAATATTGCTTGATATTTTCTCTTTCAAAGCACATCGCGGTAATATAAGTGGGAAAGAAAAAGGGAAAATTGTAAGGAAGGATACAATAAGCGAATAAATGGTGCCCGTTTACAATATCATTTCTATTCATTGGTATAATTGGGAAGTGCGCCTTTTCCGGACGTAAAGGGAAAATAATCCGCGGGCGGGCTAAGCGGATCTGTAATCGAAATATGGAATTTGTATTTTCCATATAAATTGTTTCAAGAATTTTTTAACTATCGATTTTGAAACAATTTTATCCCAGCTGAGAAACTTCTTTTACATGTTTATAAATTTTAAGTTTTGATAAATTGTCATAATTTGTAAATGGAATAATAAGTCAATCGTTGATAAAAACACATAAGTAAAGCCAATCATGTCGATACCTCCCACATAAGTTGTAACCCCAAATTGGCTTTACGGTAGAGCGTTACAGACAACTAAATTGTAAAATAACAGTAACTTTTTAATATATAGTTGTATACAATAATGTAATCGTCATTATTGAATATATAATTGTACAAACAAATGTGTTATATAATGAGGATTTTATATCACGTTTACAACCTCCTATAGTAAATTCATTACCACGAGTAAATGAATAAATCGGGTTAAATAATTGCGTGTTCTTTTCTTCTGTAGTATATTTTTGTATTCATCGTTCTCTGTTTTTGTAGTCATCATTCTCTATTTTTGTATTCATCATTCTCTGTTTTTGTATTCATCATTCTCTGTTTTTGTATTCATCATTCTCTATTTTTGTATTCATCATTCTTTGTTTTTGTATTCATCATTCTCTATTTTTGTATTCATCATTCCCTATATTGTATTCATAATGTTCTATAATGTGCGTGTCGCTTGTTCAACAATATGGAGACTCGGGGCCATCCAGCATCCAGTAGCAGAGATATTTTTAAGCCTGTTTTATAGAACGATAGGTTTTTGACTCGAGAATGCGATGGTGTGCTTAACTCAATTTAGCCGATTTTTGAGTTAACCCCCTTTAGATCTAGATGTGCGATATGTTTTTACTATTTTTTGCACTACTAATCTAGTCAACAAGTGCTTTTTAGATGGAACTTTTTTCACCTTCTCGTAAAAATATAATAAGGTGTCGTTCGATACGAAATCGCATCTAGAAATTTATATTAATAAAATTTTTAAATAAAAACATTACAAAGCGCTTCCTACCCTCGTATATTATAATAGAGGCCGATACGGCCAACAGTAGAAACCACACAAAAAAGAATTCAGTTTCTAGACATCAAGGAGATCTAAGAGCTCTTGCAAGTTTAATTTTACACGGACAAAGTCGCGGAAAATAGCTAGTAGCTGATATTTTTCGAAGTACTGTCAACGTCGTTGAACCTGTCCATTTGATATTGACACAACACTACGCAAAAGTTTTGCATTGCTTGAGTTTTGGTGAAGGCACACTTGTACCCTTTTATTGTCAATAAGATTGAGAGGGCCTAGCACGAAAATTTCGGACCGTTAGAGTCGAAGATTCGACGTTGAAAATATTCGTGCTGGGCCCACATCGGACCCTTCTTAGTGTCAACGCGGGTTCCATCACCATTGATTAAAAGCGTGACACGATAAAGAATTGCCTCCTGTGGGCTAGCACGAATATTTTCATCCTAAATACAGACGAATCTTCGAATTCGAACGCTTCGAATGTTCGTGCAAAGGCCTGAGGTAGAAGTTACATACCAGAACCCCCTTATGGCTGCCATTTCTTAAAGCACTGTCAAAAATGGTTCACAAGTACATTCATTCTATGTCCCATCTGGACTCTCTTACATAATATTGAGTAATCGCCTCACTCTGTTACAGATGAGCTTGGAGTAGACCTTACTTGGCTTTATTCCCAAATAGATGCTTACGTGCCAACCTCGACGTGGGTACAATTTGTAAAAATAATCAACAAAAGGAAATTTTGGCTAGGTCTGTCTTTGTTTCAAGCAGCAATTTAATGTTAAAATATTCCGATACTCGCACCAAAATAATTAATTCACAGCTGTCGTTAATTATTTCGATGCGAGTTTCCGAACATGTCGTAAATGTGACGCGACACTTTCGACAGTTCATACATCCAATTATCGATAGTATCGATTACAATATTTTAACAATTCAGTATATTCCAAAACCGTCAGACATATTTGCCTATAATTCCGGAATCAGACATAGCTTCACTTTGCCAGTGTCACGTTTTATTGAAATACATAAAGGAGATTAGTTAATTGGCTTATAAAAGACAAGCTTAAATTCGGGCAAGACAGCGTCTTTCAGGTCCACTAGTTAACAAATAAAATGAACAATTAATAAACCATATTCATTTGTATCGATCGAAAATTTTGTAACTTCAACGATTACCATAAATATTTCAGTCTAAAAAATGCACGCACCTACACTAATTATTTGCTACTCTTGCTTGTGTGTGCAGTGTTTGTATTGTAAACTCAAACTCAACCGCGCACCAGGCCAATGATGTTGAAGAGCTTGCGTGTTTGCGTCTACACGCATGTAAAGGTGACTACTTTGGAAGGGTGTGCATTTCTAGACTGCACACACTTTACATGTTTTTGTAATGCTGGAGCCAGATAGCTTCATTTGAATGATCATGTAGTGTGGCCGGGGAACTTTTTGTAAGTGTACAAAGTTTTGTAGTGCTTTGTGGACTTCAAGGACAAAATGTACAAACACTTTGAGCTACATATGTCTGGCTCCGGTATAATAATATATATTATCGATAGCTTACGTACAACAATAATTTTTGTCTATAATAATGTTGCCATGACTATAACCACAGAAATTCCGACAACATCAGACATTGTTACCATAGTGTGTGCCATGAATATTTCATACCCAGTAATTACAATTGGTTCTACCATCCTAATTGTTGAGATTAGACATCATATGAAAGGAACAGTACTAAACCTTGGCCTGGCATTTCTTTTGAAGTGAAAATTTAGCTTTAGGCGTGTTGGACATTTTTTGAGATGCAGAAAAATCATTCAACTCGCAGCACTGTTATTTTCGCCGTTATCGACAGCTCAGATGATTCGTTTTCGCCTCTGTTGGTATTTCTGGAGTACCAGAAAATAATAGCCAAAGGTGCAGTCCGTTCATTAAGTGACGATCGACGCCAATGAAAAGCAGCAACGCCGGAAGGCTCGCAGTTAGGTTGCCGGCCTTTAACCAATGAGTATGCTCTTTTCTTAAAGGTCCCTAAGTGGTATCGATGAGGAAACATCAAAGCTGGTAACTGATTCCACTGAGAAATTGATGGACACGGAGTATTCCTGACATGCTTAATCAAGGGCACCCTAGTACGACTTCCCTAATAGAAAATATAGGACCCTTTGGCTTTGCTTACAGATGCTGCATTACGCTACACCTTTTATAGCAGGTCACAGGGAGTGTTCCAAAGCAGCAGCAAAAGCAGCTGTCTTTCATCCCTGGACGTCGCAATATATGTCGCACCCCCACAACGTCTTTTCTTCTTCTTAATATTATCTCGGTCTAGTACCAGGGCCCTCTTAGATTGTAGGGGCTGTGGGGTAAGTTAAATTGACCGACTGCTCCTGACATCATCCTTGGAATCCCTACAATCTCTAAAATCTCACAATCTATCACTCCGTGTGAAAGTACTGAGTGATGATATTACAGAAAATTCCTTGTGGGAGTGTGGTGGAGGTCGCAGCTTAATCAGTGGCCGGCATTTGTGTCGATCTCTAGGTTAAGTAGGTCTTCACAAGCCGAATCGATGAGTGACCAATTCTATGACTGGTTTTCAAATGTCGGACCTCCTCCGTGTTTTATTACTGAGTGAGTATATATGTGTGAGCGTGTGTGCGCGTGCGTGTGTGCGTGCATGCATGTATTTGCGTGTGAGTGTACATTTCTATCGAACTATCATTCTCGTAGGTAGAGATTGAAGGCACCGCTGGGCAAGTCGCTTGCAAATTTAACGACTAAAGGTCGAAACCAATTTCAATTTGTTACGCACAATGTATACTGAGAGCTCCATTGAACCCGAACCCTTTCCACGCTTGAAATAACACTTAATCCACGTGTATTCAGGAAATGAAATCATTTTTTTATCTTCATCTTAGAAACTTAGTCCGTGCTTAGACTGCAACCCATAAATTCTTAGTTTATAAATCTTACTTAGAGCTACCCACATTTTTTATTAAGCAAGTTTGCACTTGACTGCAATTACACCTGGTTTTAAGCCTTTTTTAGTGTAGCAGATGTTACCCACCTGATGTGACTGTTGTATAGCCAGCCTGCTCGCGGTGTAAGTTCACTGCTTCGGGTACCAAACACTAGTGTTATTCAGACAAATTTTATTTATTCATTTAAGTTTGTTTATAAATACTTCTGAAAGTCTTTTAATAAATAAATAATAAATATATACAGGACTATATGACACACGGACGCCTGCTCCTAAGGTATACAACTTAATGCCTGTGTTATAGGTAATAGACGCCTGTTATACACAAATATTTTTTTTTAGAAATATATAAATACATAAAAAAAGAAAATTATAAATGTCAAACATGTAGGTACATATTAAGACGAATTCAAAATAGTATCATATTTACAAATATATAAAAGAGTAATTATTCGCGATAATTTATATTTAATACACTTTCAAATGCTTTGCTTTATTGGGTTATATAGTCAGGTTGTTAAAAACTAACAATGTATATATACGGTACGTCAAAATACTGTTTAATTGGAACTGAAACCTTAACAAAATTAATTTGAACAGTATCAAGAATATCGTTAGCGTTTTATCGCTCTCAATTTGGACAATTTCAATTCACGCTTCATCCTAGACTGCATCATTCCTTCTCGCCAGGTGTGATTACAGTCAAGCGCTAACCTTTCGCACATAAAAAAATAGAAAAAAAAGCTAAAGAGTTTGTTTTTTTGCATGAACGCGCTAATTTCAGAAACTACTGGACCGGAAAATTCTTTCAGTGTTAGATAGCCCATTTATCGAGGAAGGGTATAGGCTATATATCATTACGCTAAAATTGAATCTTTTTTATTTACCTAATTTTACGCGGACGAACTCGCGAGTACAGTTAGTTATATATAAAGATTTTGTTCATCGATTATATGATAGTTCTTGACAGGCCAAGGTCTTTTAGTAGATTGTATAGGGATTTTGCTGGTATACCCCTTGCTCCTACTTTTACTGCGTATAAGCTGGTTTTATAACCGTTTTTAGTGAGCTCATTGGTTAGGTCAACGTACTTGTTCGTTTTTAATAGATGGTCTTTGAGGATGTTGGTCTCCCATGGGACTGTAAGTTCTACAAGTACTACTTCATATTTAAACCTTCTTTAACGAAATCGATGTGCTTTTTATTTACAGTCAGTCCCTTTTGAGCTCTTGTGACAGAGAGGCTTACTATGTAGAAAACAAGAATATTGATGATTGACGTTTACTGTAATATATCTTTATCTTTTTATCTTTCTAATAAACAAACGTATTTTTTTACAAAAGAAAGTTTAAATAATTTAACGTTACACATAATGGTACTAAAATATAGATATATATAAAATAACGATTTCTACTAATTAAAGATTGTAGCCCACTTGCACTTCATTACTATATTTTTCATAGGACAGGTATTATTTCTTTGAAAACCATCTTCATTGTTCTATTTTTAATCATTAATTAATATTTCATTATTAATTACAAAGATTACTCGATTCGGAAAAACTGCAAAAATAATTCCAAACTCATAGAACAGAGAGTGGTCTTTAAGAAAGTCCGTTGTTGGTATTCAAGAAGAAGAAAGTGAGAAAAGGAAAAAGTAGGACAATCAACAAAATGAAATAAGATGCCTTCAAAAACAAAACTTGTATAAGAAACTCTTGAATCACAGTACCGTAAAATGTTGTGACATCCATGTTATACCAAATTGGTTAATTAATTCAGCCCCTACTTAGGGGACATAATTAAAATTGAAACATACAGATTTTATTTCGAATTACATTAGGCGATATTTAAGACACGTCTAAAAAAGTATTTCCAGCCTGTTAATAGTTTGTGGCCTCGTACGTAATGTTCTATGTTAATACTACCCCATTATATATTTATTTATATGTATTTATATATATTATGTATGTATCTTTTAATGTATATATTTATTTCATCCTAGAATTGCTTACTTCTTCTTCTTGAATTGACTTGACTTGACTTCTTGAACCACTCTGAACTATATTTTCCAAAAATCCTGTCTTACCTGGGTTGTCTGTAAGAGATCGCTTTAGACGATATATATTATTATTATAACTAAACAAGTGGCGCAAATTCCTGTCGGAGGCCAAAACTCACTTTGGGTTTCTGAGCCGCTCCAGTAAGTAAGTAAGTACTTAATTTAGATATTTTTGCGAAACGAAATTTCGCTTTTTTTTTAATTATTTTAATATTCAAACTCACTGTTGGGTCCCGTAAATGAAACTGTCCTGTTATTTGTGGAGGATTTATTGTTGCTGTTGTAGATACATATATTGTTTTATATTTGATATCCGACCTCCTCCGTGTTTCGGAAGGCACGTAAAACAGTGGGACCCGATTAATGTCACGTTGTGGTAATTACACAGCTCATAAATTTGTTATCTAATCTGATAAAAGGGTAAATACCTGAAATATTTAACTATTATTTTATAGCCATTGTTTCTATACAGCCCTAAGTGACTGTACATAGTATATATGTGCCTATACATATTATTTGTATACAACCAGTATCTATTAATATCTTTCTATATATTAATATCTAGAGAGATATGTAAAGATATATTAGAGATCACCGACTTCATCAAGTTATTTATTTTTATTCTGACAAACACTATTTAACATTTTAAAAATGAAAAACATTTTTATTACTATCAGGCACTTGGGGCCACTAAACACGCGATTTTGCACAGTAATAATTAAATAAATTTAAAAAAATACTTCACTAACAGAATGCAGCAAGCTTTGCGAGTACGGACGTCTAATATAAACGGTTTGTATCGCGGCTCGTCTCGTCCGCTCAGACGCCTCCTTTAATGCTCTTATAACGTACTTCTATAGCTGAGTGACTCTACAGGACAAAGGCAAAATATTCTAACTGCTTTGGAACATTCTCAAAAGTATATACTGTGTTGTAGTTATAATTTATTAAACGTAAAAGGACTATACGCTAGAATCAGGCGTTATTTTGCGGAAATCCATGACATGCATGAGAAACTAAACTACTTTGCTTTAATCCGCGAATGAAAAAAAAAATCATTCGCTGATTAAAGCAAAGTGGTTTAGTTTCTCATGCAGATTTTTTTAAAATAAAAACATACCTCATAGAACGTTTTTTATGAAACAAAAGGGGATACATCATAAATGTGTCATCAATAAGTTAAAGTCATTGATTCCTTAAAAACTTCGTTTTCAGTAAAGTCCAAATTAAGAAATTTCGTGTTATCTAATGGACTTTTAGCAGGAACAGAGGGATTACACTACTTCAACACAATTAAAACCCAAAATTCAGGCCACTTGATTAATTGATTAATTGCTGGAACTGCAGGATCGATGTTAATTGGTCTTAAACTTGTATATCCTCAGCAACTGATGCTCGAGCATTGACCGAGTCTTTCAAGCCGTTCTTACGGCTCCAATTGAAGTATGCACGTTTTAGGGTTCCGTAGGATCCCTTATAGTTCCGCTCTATTTGTCGGTCCGTCTGTCCGCCCAGAAGATAGCCCCGCTCCCTTAGGTTTTCCAAAATAAATATTTGATGTAGAGACTTGCAATTTTCCATGTTGATAGAACATGCTAAAAATTTTTTAGCGAAATTAGACAATTTTTGAAGTTATTTTTTAAATGCTGTTATATGTAATAGATACTGAACCCTTCTATATAAGCGTGCCTTGACACCGTCTTGGCCATTTTATTAGTTACTAATTATGAAATATATTAACTGCTTCCAATTGATAAATTATTACATGAAGATTAATCCACCCATGGTGGTTTTTCGACCGAATATTAAAAATCCGTCTTTCTGAAACCAACTTGGGTAAAGCTGAAACATTTCCGATTTTATACCAGAAGTTCACATAACATATAAACTTCAAACGTGTAGAACTTTAGAAAGGTAGGTTTTGAGAGGTTTTAACTTTAATTACTATTATCGAGGTAATTGATAAGGAAATGACGACAACGTTTTCTTCGTGTCGGCTCAAACATTTTGCAATTTATCACAAGCATCGGAAATTGACACCTAATTTAAGGCTAAAAAAGTACCAAACCATTTCCTTCTAACAGACTGAGACAGTTTTAATAAAATTAAGTGCATACTGTCATTAATTTTACGAGAATACTATAATTTATAGAAAGTATGTTTAAATATATTAACTATGTAATAAGTAATGAGGTCGAATGGGGCTTTTCACTCTAAAATATTAGAAATAATAAAGATAACAGAGCAAGAGAGTAAAATAGAACAAAAAGCAAAGCTGATAGTTGAAGTGTTGATTATAATATGTAACCACCACTTGTAACAGAAAATCAATACAACTCAGCGGTGTTTGAAACTCAACGCAAACTTCTTAGTAATTCTATTATAGAAGTATTACCAGGCCTACGTATGCCTGTCTTATATGCTTATAATGCAATTGTGTCCCTTTACTATCTATACTAATATTTAGAGCTGATGAGTTTGTTGTTTGAACGCGCTAATCTCAGAAACTACAGTTCCGATTTGAAAAATTATGCCAGCGTTAGATCGCCCACATTTCGAGGAAGGATATATATCATCACGTTAAAATCGAGTCGCGACTTATTAGTCCGCGTAAAATTAAGTAAAAAAAAATAGATATTTTTTTACTTAATTTTACGCGGACTAAGTCGCGGGCGCAGCTAGTTTATAATATTTTAATACCTTCATAGAATACAAATTGAAAAAGGGGCAGTATAGTGACTCCGGGCGCCGAGAAGGTATATAATGGGAATACTTACATTTGATTTTTTTTTTAATTTTGATTTCCATGACCACGAGAAAAGTAATACTACCCCAAGGCGTTCGTTTCTGGCGGTTTTCTCTTTTTTTTCACGATAACGGCTTCTTAAATCGAAAATTGACAAAAGTGAAAAGTTGTTTAGCGCAAAAAATAAATATAAATATCATAGTCTTTAACTGAGTCTCGCAAATTCAAGATTTTGTGAGGTTTGAAAATAAATAAAAATGTTCGAATAGCGTTATGATGAGTCAGCTAGATGATGTTGTTAATAAGGGCTTGAGTGATGCTAATCCATTCTAATCCTACCATATACATACGCTAATGAGATTGTAGTTCGATAACCAATAAAAGTTTCATCAAAATGATAGCGTGCGTTGGAACAATGTATCAATCTTTTAATGTCAAAGAATTAGTTTATTTCTAGTTTATTTTTATAACTACATGAACGTGACTCTTTTTATTTGGTTATTTCATGTTACACTTTTGCTGTAATGATAAAGTGTATGTATACAAAAAGGATAAAATTAACGGGTTTTTTAATTTTCAAGGAAGAATCCTAAATGTTTTTAATATAAAAGAACCTATTTATCATCCAGAGAATGCCCCAAGGGAATCGATCCAATGTTCAAGAATTATTCTTGTTTTCAATTTTTACACTGTGGATTCCAAGATGGCGTAGATGCCAAAAGAAAAACGACATTTATTTTGACCATAGCAACATTTTGATTTTTCCACCACGTAGATTACCATCTAGTTTAGTAACAAACATATACCTAAAGAACCATCCATTTAAAAAGCATACATTTAAAGCATGGCAACACTAGATAGACACGTAGATCTGGGACAATTGGGTACCGCCGCGAACAAGGCTGCGCGCGTCTCGTCCTTGCGAGATCGATCCAAGGACATTTGCGTATTACATTCCGTGTTAAATACCAATATTGTTATGTTGCTCCTTGGGGAATTTCACACCATTAATATTATTAAACATAAAAAGTTAACCGTTGACAACTTTATTTATAATATACAAAGCTGCTTACTTTTAAATACATGTTTTATTTATGAAGAATTTGGTAAAATAGACTTTGAGAAAAAGGATAAAGACGAGAAGGATATTATTTTCTGTTATTCAAACCCGACTAGAAATTACTATTCAAATTCAAAATTAATTTATTTCGGAACAGGTCCCATAGGTGTTAGTAGTACTATAGGAGAACCCAGGGATAGGGCCCTAATTGGGATATCCCCATCGGCATCCCAATCTGCGGTCCTCTTTGAACATCCCAATGGGGGCCCAGTAGGTCATTGATAGAAAATTCTAGTCGGGAAAGCCTCTACATGGAGACTATTTATTTTAGAATTAGGTTAAACAGCAGTACGATCTATATATTTTTAAGATTATTTTTATTAAAAAAAAAAGAATTTTTGTAGAAGTATCAAAAAGTTTCTTTTTTCCCGAATTGTGTGATAAATTATATTCGTCTTCCCCTCGCTTCAACCCTAACTAGCAGGCTGTATGATTATACATTCAACCCTTTGACTATCTTCAGGTTCAGGTCAGTTCAGGTGTCTGATGAATCATTGGTATTTCCATGTGTAATGGAAAACGCATGCGCGTCAGTCCTCGCAGGGCGCATCCTCCATGACCTGCACCAAACACCTGCATAAATCATTCGGGTCGCTACTATCGTGAAATGCATTGATTGGCACTATGCACTATGACTTTTCTAGTACTCGTACATACAATATTTTAAGATGATTAAATAAGTTTCATTTTCGTATGACAAGGGGCAGACGGACACGCGGGCAACTGAAGGACTAGCGACGCCCATGGATAAGTCCACTTGCGTGTGATTTTCTCCAATTGGCAGCTTCAGTGTTCAGTATACGGACCTTCAAGAAAAGAGCATACTCAATCCCAAAACACTGACAACACAACTGCAAGCCTTTTTCTAGTACTATAAGGCTCTCAGCAAAGACATATTTCTAAATATCTACGCTCCTGTCTTTGTAAACGGATCAAAGAACTTGAAAGGAAAGATGTTTTAGCATAAACTATCAAAAGTAGCATTGTTATTAGAGATATTGGTAATGCATTTAGTGCGTAATAATTTTGATACAGTTTACAGTGGTGCTGTAACGATGGCACGCGATAATAGGACACTGTCTCGTTGGCGCGCGTGCACTAATTAACCACACTAATTACAGGCAGAGGCCGCTTGTGTTGTCGGCTGTTGTCGTACTAAATATAGTCAACTTTTCAAACTATTTTTATATACTCTTCCTAGTAAATAGGCATACCTACGGTCCTTCTGATAATGATTTACCCATTACACTCTCCATTGCTCTTTATATGAAAGTTTACAATATACCAAACTATTTTTTTATGTAATTAAAGTGCCAAACAAGTATATGATCCTCCTGACATCAAGTAACCAAATGAATCTATAGAAACTTGCAAATAACGTGGATATTGTGTGTGAACTGCTTAGCCCTCTCGAAAGTGCACCCGTAAGAGGGAATTCTTTAACTTCCCTTACCACAGGTAGGCCACATTTCAGGTATCCACATTCTCTTTACCCCCTCCCCCCATCTTTTCGTGTGATATCACATATTTAGCAATTTATATATTAAAATATATAAATTGCTAAATATGTGATATATTAAAATATTTAACAAAGTAGCAGTTTCAACATTTTTTTGAATGTTTTTAATTTCGAAATATGTCAACCTACCCGTTGTCACACTACGTCACATTTTGGTTATCCGTTCCCCCCTTAACGTGTGATATTTTCCTCCCTTAACGTTTATGGATGACCCGGCTGTGGTCAGCGGCCAAAATATTACCCTGATAATTTATCTATGACCACCATAGATAAATTATCAGGATAATATTTTTGGTACAATGTATTTCTCCAATCTCGTCATTCTTTCTCCTCTTTATAACGATCTCACGTTCAGAACTTCTCGTTTCGATCGAAAAACCAGCAACGCGTGCCTTCTGGCTGTGCTGCTTCCCATACGCATCGGTAGTAACTTATCGCCTGCTCGTTTTCCTCTTGTAACATAAAAAAATAAGCCAAAAAAATTTCAACCGACTTCAATAAAAGGAGGAGGTACTCAATTCGACTGTATTTTTTAAATGTTTGTTATCTCAGACCTTCCGACTGGATAAACCGATTTCGATAATTCTTTTTTTATTTGAAAGCTGGTGCTTCCCGTGTGGTCCCATTGCAAATTCGTTCAGTTCTAACAATTTGAATTCGATTTTTTTTATAATTTTATATTAATATTTTCGTACCAATGAAGTATTAGTTCATTTTAAAGTATTTTCTACTCAAGACTAAAGTCCACGATATAAATGTATTTGTACCACACAAATTCAAGTATGTCTTACACCATATTGTTTCATGAGTAATTGAAAACAGTTTAAAGTTCAACAATTATTGCGTACAGTAAAGCAATCAGCACACCACACGTCACGTATACAGCATTATGTGTCTTATCCGAATTTAATAAGATTGATATTTGAGTAAACTATCACAAGCTACTGGTTGATAGAGGCAATTGATAAAATTCAATATTTACAGCCTTCGAGTGCATTAGAATACGTTTTTTTGAAATGAAATGAAATGAAATGACTTTTATTTGCTGAATGTGAAATATACATGATGCTAACAATATTGGACATATACATATTCTGCTTTGTAGCATGCAAATATTAGAAATTTTCCTTAACAATAGCAATACTTAGTGAAAATTTCTGAAATTATTGAAAGTTTATTTGTAGTTGACAGATTAGTGATTGACCACGATGTCACTTGATATCTTTATACGACACTTTGTGTCGATGTGGTGTTCGAGTTGTTTTAATTTGGTAATTTGGATCAAGTAACTCCCCGTGCTGACATTATATAATATGGATAAACATCATTAAAATCTATATAAATATGATGTATTTATAACTTTACTAAAGCGTTAATATAGTTTTGGCCTTACACCAATGTCTATTTTATAATTGCATTATTTTTGCTACATATCCATTTACCGTTGCCCTTTGCTCACCTAACGTTTATTTGTACTAAAGAGTTTTCTGATTACTTTTAGCCTACCAGTCTCTTTAACAAAGTAGTTAAGTATGTTTCAAAGCTTGTTTCAGGAGACACCACGACGCCAGCCCAAAAGGGGACCCAAAGGGAGGGCTGTACCTACATCTCCCATTACAACGATAAAATTGGATAAAATAATTTATTTGTCATGAAGAACATCATATTTAACTGTGTATACAGCGGTAGACCATCAGCTGTTAGCACCAATGGTCACGCTACTGAAACTGGGTCATGATAAAATCTGAGCTGAAACAATATTATCTGCCATACATCCTGTTACGAACAACGGAGTTCATTAAACGCGCGCTAATCTATATGCTACCTTTGTGTGGTCTATGTCCTGATGATGCCTCGGTTGTATCACTTCAGATAACTGGAGCCGGTTCTACGGGAATATGGCGAAGCAGGAAATTCCTTTCCATCGGAGAAGGAAGCTTACAGCTTTTGAATGCACTGACTGACTTATAGACCTTCAAGAAAGAATGTTCCCCGTTTCTTGCTCTTAAGAAATGAATATCCTCTTTTTCGGATCAAACCGGGGCGGATCGTTAGTGTGTCATAGTATTTGAGATATGAATTAGTGCCTGCTATGTACTATTACGTATGTCATATTGCACGCCTAAAATAGCTCATGGTTAATGTTATTTATCTATATAGCTGTTTGTATGCAGAAACGTGCTCGCCAAATGCGAAAGAATTGACGGACACCCGCCGCGTGTCACGGGCGATTTTGGCCACTTTTCCAAGGACGTAATAATAATAACCAGTGTTCCTGATAATGTCTTTTTGATAGTACCTCATGAAAATTAATAAAATTTCAGGTCAAAGTTATTAAACCCAAACATATTTAATTTACTCAAAGGCGTTAAGCCCTTGAGTAAAATACACCTTGAATTAAAACATCCAAGTTAGCACAAAATTTGTCTCTCCAATAAATACTTGAGTATGTAAAATTCAGGAGACAAAAAATTGCCAAAGCGGCGGTGGCTCAATGGGTACAAGGGTACACTTACTGGGACCCGCGAGGTCCTTGGTTCGATTCCGGACCCCGCTGATCTACTCCTAAAAAAGTGAGGACGCTTTGTTAGTGGAGAGAACGTCAAATTTACGCCTTTACCGCCCACAACTGGACAACGATTTCTAGGAATAATGTAGAAATGTACAGATATACCTTTTTTTTCAAACGTGGATATTTGACCAAATAAGTCTTCATTCAAATTACCTGATAATAAAAGATGATTATTTATGTTCCAGTTTTAAGAAAAGAGGCAGACAGGCTATCAATAGAAATCTTTTATCAAAGTTTATTAAGCAGCATTCATAATCTTCAGGAGAAAATATTGTCTGTCCAGTTTTGAACCCGCGCTCTATCGCGTGAATCACTGTGCTATCACGGCTCGCATAAATCGCATAAATATTAGTACGAGTATATGACGAGCGACTGTGTTACGTAACACAGCTTATATTTAAAACATAATTATATATCAGTAGCGGTCATAAAAAATATCTGCCTTACCTTAAGTGTGTCATTGTGAAAATCTTTCAGCGCTCCAGATTCAGCATCGATTTTCCCTCCAAAAAGAGCTAGTGGGGGTCGGACCAAATCACTAAAACTCACCCCAACTGGATCCCGTACGGCCGAGGAACTGCCCGGTCTCGGAGTTCCATAGGAAGATCCTGAAGGACTCCCATTTTCCCAGGTCCGGTGGGGGCGCGTAGTACTGTTCTGCAACTTTTGTCTTGTCTGCCATGGTCGAACGCCGAGCCGGACTGCGGTGCGGAATCGATTGTCAGCGCCTTCGCCCCTGCTCGCCGCCGCCCCCCCGACCCCCAACCCAAGACAACCCCCCCCCCGCACCAACCCCCTGTATAATATTATTATTACTATCTGTCCCGATGCGATTTTAAATCAGAAACAAATCTTTAATATTTTTACATCAAACCGCAATGTTAATAAAACTTAAAAATACGTATCAACATTTTGTTGACGAGTGCTTCCCAATGGTCACGATACATTGCGCGCTTAAGAATGGGATGAAGATAGCAATATCTGTAACCTCTCATTTCCGAGATGAATGACTTTTGAGACTTTTATTAGGAAATTAAATGTAGCCTTATCACAAAGTTTGCGGTACGATGTCTTTTACACCTCGTTGAATGGTTTTTTTTTTATTTCAGAGTTTGGCGATGATCGAGCAACACCTGTTGCCTCAAAGAACATGCTGCGACTGCAGGTATGTATGTATATCTGCTAGGCACAATTTTCTTCTGCTGAACGTTATGTGTTAAAAGTATGAGGGTCTGCTTGAATTATAGAAGATGTAGCTGTGGGGCGTATTATGATAACCGACTGCCGTCTGACGTCATCCCCAGAACGCCCACAAACTGACAGCTAATGTCGTTAATCGTGGCTCATTGTTTTACGTGTGTACGTGGAGAGGTTAGAATGGGTCACCTATCGACCGGCTGCGGCAATCCTACTTAACCTAGTGGTCTACTCAAATGCCGGCTACGAATAACCTACGGAATAAACTATTTTTTTAAATTAGCCTATTGTGTCCCACTGAGCAAAGGCCTCCCTCTTCTTGATTCATCTTCCTTTTCCCTGGGCCAATCTCATCCACAACGTCCCCGTAAAGGTATTGAAATCGTCGCGCCACCTCTTCCTTAGCCAGCCGGATCGTCGTAATTTATAGTTTAAATATTTCACTTTTTACAATTCTCAGCCCGATTCAGTCCACCGCTGGACTAGGACCTCTTCATGAGCACGTCATGTGCTTCTGCTATTTGCAAAGAGCATCTATTTCTTGCCCGCTGCCTTTACGATATCGTCGCGCCATCTTGCTGGCGGTCTGACGAAGCTTCTATGTCCACTCCAGTAATTCCCGCCCCCAACGTCTATCATCCCCTTGACATATGTGTCCCGCCCAACGCCACTTAAGCACAGCAGCTCTATGAGCGATGTCAGTGACGCCAGTTCTTCGTCTAATTTCAATATTGAGGACTCTGTCTAGCAGGGATCTACATTGCTCTTTTGATATTGATTTGATACTTTACTACTTGTTAATTCATGTTCTTCTTTAGTTCTAAATGACGAGCATTTGGCTTTGTAAAATGCCCTATTGCCACTGTCATCATCATGACTTGAATGGTAATGAAATGATTGTCAAAATGATGTATATATTTTCAGTACTAACTCGGAAGGCTTACATCGTATCACGCTGGTATTCAAGAATAAGACTCAAGAGAAACAGTACCAAAATCAACCAGATTCACAGTTCAAGTATTACGAGGGGTGCGCTGCTTTATTATTTCTACTTCTAGCAGCTATTCAACTCTTGACGGTCCCAAAGTAAGTGGAAGATAATGTTCATTAATTAGTATGGTATCTTCATTGTTGCATTTTTTTAGTA
>JANCMC010033613.1:40041995-40054112 GCA_024363005.1 Charaxes varanes
TCTTGACGGTCCCAAAGTAAGTGGAAGATAATGTTCATTAATTAGTATGGTATCTTCATTGTTGCATTTTTTTAGTATATACGCGTCACGATGCGTTACGGTAACATCTTTGTTTTAAACAATCATAAAATCAAAAGTATTTGACACATTATTTGTTTCTTTTTTGTTCCATAGTCTTACAAAGTTTCGTTTTTTCCATCTGTCGCCTACAGCCGGAATCCCCTACTGGGCTTTCCAAGCTATTAGATGTAGAGACTTGAAATTTTCCACGTTTATAGGACAAGCTTGAAACTCATTAGGACAATTATTTTGAGCAAAATTGGACAACAACTTTTGAGTTAATTTGACAAATCGATACCCCCCACGTAAATTGTTGTAACCGCAAATTCCCAACCTAACAGTAGAACGTTACAAACATGTAAATTGAAATGTCGTCATTATATAGCACATTTGTGTTTAAAATTATATAGTCAATAAGGACGATTACATTATTGTATATAATAATATATTAAGAAGTGACTGTTATATTACAATTTAGTTGTTTATAACGTTCTGCTGTAAGGATGGAAATTTGAGGTTACAACAACTTACGTGGGAGGTACCGAAATACCTTTATCGCGTACCAGAGACGGAACCCTTCCTACATAAACGTGTCTTGACACGCTTTTGGCCACTTAATCCATTAATTATTTTAGAGGACTGGTGATATATGCGTCGTTTGGACCTACGCTTATCACATTGCTTGTGTTCGTCTACTTATCGTGGTCTGGTGCTCAAGAGGATGAGCTGATCTCCAACATACCAATCTTATACACGGAAAATTGCACTAAGCCTGGACAGGTTAGTATCATCATCATCATCATCCACAGCCCTTTTCCTCCCACTGCTGGGCAAAGGCTTATTCCCGCCCGTAACAACTCCTTACGGTCTTGAGCCAAGGAACCAAAAATCAGGTTTGTATATATATTACCAATTATATGATTTTTTTTAATAGTACAAAGGGGCCAACTGGTACGCGATTCACCTAGTATCGATGCCCAAGGACATCTGTACCACCAGGACGCACACAGATGCATTACCGGCCTTTAAAGAGTGTTTTAGGCTACCGGAAAGTCTCACAAACTGAACGAAATGTGACAAGACCACTATCACTTTACGTGACAGCATTGCCGCCACTTCACACTGATCTCATGTGAGAAAGAGGAACTGGTACCCGGAGGCGCCGGCCCAATTTGGCTACAAGCGTGGCGCTATCTCTAATTAAATATTATATATCCCTGTATCTAATGTAGTACAACGCCTGTATTTATTTATGTACATCATAAATAATAAATAAATATATAGGACTATATGACACACGGACGTCTGTTCCTTAATGCCTGTGCTATAGGTAACAGCCGCCTGTTATATATTTTTTTGCAAATATATAAATACATACATATTAATTTTTATGTTTTCGTATTCAAACAGCCTTTATTGTCATAATCATTGACACATTATTAGATTCCTACATACATTTTTATTCATCTATAATTGTAAATATGATTGCCTGCAGAGTGAAGTTATAGAAGCAAAGGAGATACGCTATGTATGGAGATTTATACCCAGGCGATGGGTGAAAGAGCAAGATATTTGTGTTTGTCTAGATAGAGAGATAAATGGTCATTTTTATGATCCAAGCTAGGTTACTGATCTCAAATGGAGATCTCTAGTTCGGATTAGCAGAACCATCTTAAAAGATATTGAATTACCTACCTTAGCAATAGATGACTGTGCGATGATAATCCTATGTATTTATTTTTGTATTTTTGAATCTTAAATTTAACATACCGACAAAGGCAAATATTTTTTAGATCTTTTAATAATTAAAAATCGTAGTTTTTTATATCAGATATGATTGTCTGTCTAATTGTTTATCTTCTAGCTTTGATACATTTAATTTAAAGAGTAAAATTAAAGAAAAAGTTTCTGGTATTCAAAAGTATCTCTAAGTAACAGTTGGACATTTGAAACAAATTCCAAAGTTGTGTCCTAGTCCGTTCGGAATGTTTAGTCGTATTTAAGTTTTATTGTCAGAAAGTTTCTTTGATGGAAAAACTTTCCCGATTTGTATAGCACTAAACTTGTTCCCTGTTTTTGTTCGTTTTATATTTAATTATTGTAATAGCTAGAAGAGTCATTTCCGTTTTTGTACGTCTTTATAAAGACTGAAGCAATGGGGATGGAGACCCTTATTTTTATTTTTTTAAGAATGGCGGTGTTGGTGTTTGAACCTAGAACCTTACAGGTTTCAGACTGTCTCTTCCTACGTTGAGCTACATAGATATGTATTAGGTGGTAGCTTTTAAAATATTTGACGATTCAAAAGAGCTTTTAAAAGTCTACTTGAATAAAATATCATTTGAATTTGATGAGATTGTGTGCGCCAGTGAGATGATTGCCCATAAAAAACGAAATCTTTGGAATATTTTCAAATTCGGTTAATTTACTAATTAAGAGTATTTTTAAAATAATTGACGTTTTTTTTCTAATCAATACTTATACCTAAAATTTTATAAAAAAATTTGGCTACCCTTTGAAAATGCACCTTGTACTGTAATTCCCGCGGGATAATAACGCGGTAGGTTTATTTATCATGTAAACAATAATAACAATCGATTTCGCATAAATTGAAAATTGTTCCGCGTAATAAATGTGCGCTTTATTAAAATTGAACATGAAATATGCGACGTACTTTATAACCCGAATACATTATAGATTCTCTTTGTTTAACTTTATATAAAGCATTGCTTAATATTAATTTAACTCCGATTAAAATCAACCATCATTTTTCTGTATTAAATACATATAAATAGCAATTATTTTTCGTTAAAAACATTCATCTATAGTGGTTATGGTAATCATACATTATTATTACCATCAGTTCCTTTCAAGTCTAACTCCTTAACCACTCGGCCACCTCAGCTATGTACCATATACTATATTAAATGTCCATATTTTAATTTAAAATCATGTTATTAATGTAAATGTTATAACATTTCAATGCACCTTCAAATTAAAATTACAAAATTAATTTATCGTAATCCATTATATTCTTAATTATATTCTACATCTTGATCTGAATTATTTCTTTATTTTAAGTATCTATATATTCTATTTTTTTATTATTATTATTATTTATCTGAATTATTTTTAATACAAACATCTGTGGATCATGCTTGGAGGGATTATTGTGACTCAAACAAACACTCTACTGATTTGTATGGTTGGTTAGTACGTGAAAAAACAGATAAAAATTAAATAAAGATTTTTTTTAGAATAGAATAAACAGATATATTTATTGTATGCAGCAACGAAAACTGATCAGGTTATAGATTTAAAAATAAGAAAGTACAAACAGGCGGTCTTATCTCTAACCAGCGTTTTTTTTAGACAATGTGGTCATATATAAAATTGATAAAAATCATTTACTTCTGATAATGCCCTATTGGGATTAAGGAATCAGTCATTATGGAAGTAATAAAATAAATTTCTTAAGTAAAATTTCTATAGAACACGCTACTTGATTTAACGGCAACTTTTTTTCGGATTTCACGACAATAAAATATTTTCTTCTCGGTATCATCTGTGTAGAAACGGGCTACTTAAAAAAACCTAATTTCGACTTCATTTCCGGATCTGTCAACTATAAACCCGTTCTACAGCTATTTTTTATGGGACGCACCACCTGAAAGAACCTTCCTTTCTCTTATATCTCGGATCTGCCGATTTTAAAATAAATTTCTTAAGTAAAATTTCTATAGAACACGCTACTTGATTATATTTTCATATTTTACGCGGACAGGGAAAGTTTTGTCATATTTTTATTAGGGTTCTGTAGTCCTACGTTGAACCCTTATAGTTTCGCTCTGTCCGTCCGCAAAGTGGTCCCCTCAGGATTGCAAAAGTATTTGATATAACAACTTTATGATAGATCATACTAAAATCTCACTAGGAAATTTATTTTGAGTGAAATCGGTCCACTTTTGAAGTTATACAGGGTGTATCTGACATCGTAACGCAAACTTTGTGACAAGGCTACATTTAATGTCCAAAATAAGGTTATGATAATTATTCTATATAAACTAGCCGTGCACAGAACTTATAGGATTTTGACTCTGTGCCCCTAATTTTAAAAATAAGAGTTATAAACGGACATTTCAATTTTATAGAGATGTGTTATAAATAATTTTAGGACCTTTTGAAATTATTATGGTTTTATTAATGAATATTGTAAGTTTTAGAGTAAAATCTGTTTAAAACCTCCTTTCCACATTTCACGAACGCCCGCTTTAGGGAACGTCAAAATTTGCGTTTATTACTAGTAACAATTTTATACTCGAGATAACTTCTAAACGAAATATGGATTCGAATCTCATGTGAGAAAGAGGTACTGGTACCCGGACGCGCCGGCCCAATTCGGCTACAAGCATGGCGCTACCTCTAATATAGAGGGGATAAAAGGTCAAAGGGTCGTCCTGGTTATAAGCTCCTGAAAACTGAGTCATGTTTGCTGAGGATTGCAAGGGTACGTGGAAAATTTGGTTCTATGTTAGAACGTTAATGCCAACATAAAACTGACCAAGTGCTAGTTGACCTTATGTCCATTGAGAAATAACTAAGTTCTTTTCTTGGAGGTTGATTGTATTAATTCCCAACTCCACTGGATTATCATCGCAACCGCCCCAAGTCGGTATTATTCAGTACTTTTGGTATCGTCTTTGGTAAAACAATTAAACAGTTCTTTTTAATTAATTAATCTTTGTTAATGGTGTCATACATTTTACAATGTTGACTGTAATTCACAAAGAAGGTCGTTTAAGATGTTTATCAGAAAAAATTTCTTAAACAATGCATTCGATATTTATGCACAATTTACGAAGTTATATCCTATTCAGGTTATTATATTTATTTCAGATAAGATCGAATGCAAGTCCTAATCTGTTCACAAGAAATGCTGCCGAGCTCAATGAAACAGGGCTTCTGGCCCGTCTTTTCAAGATGCAGGTTCGAATCCTGTGGCGAATAATTATTCACATATTTATCCATTCCAAAAATTAGATTCTTTTTTTAGTGGTTACATAAAATATAATACGTGGTATGCCACAAACCGCGGACTCTAAGATAGCTCGGTATTGTTGGAAAATGTGATCATATAATTGATAGAATCAGGCGTTACTTTGCGGAAATCCATGACATGCATGAGAAACTAAACTACTTTGCTTTAATCCGCGAATGAATGTGTGAATGAATGAATCCGCGAATGAATGAATGAATGTGTGAAATGTGATCATCATTTAATTCTAGCTGTGCTACTACTAACGACTGACTGCGTCCATACACCTTATATGCTTTTAACCTAATCGATGTGAAACATCTTATGTGGCGGGTCAGTCCATCTGAATTGATTTTACATTTGCCAAGCGTCTCGTGACGCCTTTATTTTTCGGTTTCTCCCTTTCGTTTTCAGTTGACAATGGTCGGAGGACCAAAAGATCTCTATGTGTAGCTCTATGTTTTCCTTTGCATTCCAGTGAAAATTCCTTCAAAATATGGTTAGCCTTTTTGAGGATTATGACCTGGACATACAGAAGGATAAACGTATTGTCAGGCACACGGATGGCTAAACAGTTTTAAGAATATTACTAGAAAATTAGCAACTTACATAAACTCTTACAAAGATGATTAGTTTCAAGCCATAGACAGACAGTTTAATTTTATTTCAATGTATAGATGATTGTTGACAAGGATGTGGAACTGTAATTTACTGTTTATTTCTTATTTCTATTATTGTTGAACAAGCATAGTTATAAATAATGACTGACAGATCTATATGCATAGACTAGCAGTTTGCCACGACTTCGTCTGCTTAAAATTGAGTCGTAGGAACTCTTTAATCTAGATTATCCCTATCGAAAAATCCTTACTCAGCCTATACTAAAATACGACCTTAACAAATTTCATTATTGTAGGTCCCGCGGTTTTCGTCATTTTATGTTAGGGGACCTTTCGCTTTTATATATGTACATAGATGAACTTTGATCGACTTACACCTACATGTACTGGTAATTACAGTACTTCTAGACTTCTAGAAGAAACAATTAAAACTAGCCCATTTGAACATAAACACAAACTCTGGACTAAGATAGCAGGAACAATCTAATAATGATAAAACTTAAGAGATACACAAAATCTCGAAAAAATGAAGCCAAATTTAAATTAAAAAGCAAACAAAAAGTGTTACAAGTCTAGACTTTAGTTCAGGTTGGATGTAGGCATCAAGATATTTTAGAACATACAAGCGTTGGCGGAATTTCCAATTTTTAAACAATGTCCGGATATAACATTCAGCTGCTGATATTAGTTTCCACAATTCGTCGGCATATTTCCCATGATACATGCAATAAACGAGACAAAGTGATCTGATATAAAACCGTATTAATGTAACTGAAACCTCATCAAAATCATCACGTTAGAACTTGAAATTAAGCCCTCATCACCTCGATGTCCTAATGTTCACAACCGCGTGATTCTCTAAAAAATTCTTAACTCGCACAATTTCTCTGTGTAATCACTTGTGTCTGAAGTAATAAGACTGTATTTCTGAACAAATAAGACTTAGAGACCTTCAAGAAAAGAGCACGCTCACTCCTCAAAGACCAACAACATATCTGCGAGCCTACTGGTACTGCAGTTGTCGATAGGCATCAGTAGTCACTTAGCTGAACCGTCTGCCCGTTTGCCCCTTGTTATATTAAATATGCCTCCGTATAGCTTAAAAACTGGGCTATGTAGCGTAGATTGAGAGACATCAATGTTCAGCAGTTGATTGCTGCAGGCTAACGATGTTCCTGAAATATATAAAAACGTTTTTTACTTAATTTGTATACTCTCTTTTATTTATCTGCGAGTGCGAAGAAATTCCAAACATCAAAGGAAAGTATACAAATATTTGCGATTGTTGAAATTTTTTCGTAACGTCTGCCTTAATCAAATTATTATGTTTGTTCTTTTATCGTGCGCTGACATCTTAAATGGGATTATTTCGCATTCTTCTGCCGCTTGCGCAAATATTCGCATACCGTACATATTCTGCTAATATACCTAGTACTTATTAGAATGCTCTCTAGCCAAAGTATTCTCTTTACAAGTAACAACACTATTGCTTCATTTAAAAGCACTAGCGGACCCTGTAGAGGTTGTCCTGCCCGACCGTTAGGTTACTTAATATTTACTGCATTCTATTATCCTATAACGTTATTCCCCGTTCCCGTTTCCACTCCTGTTCCGTTTCCGTTCCATTTCCTCTTCGCTTTCGCTTTGTCATTCCTTTTTTATTATACAACCCTTGTCCTAACAATAACGAACACAACAAAGTATTTATTATTATGACTATCATTTATTTAATATATCTTATTCTTACATACATTTTTAAATATTTTTATAAAAATAAAAACATTTAAATTAAATAAATCGTAAAATTTGGGAGATTTTACGATTATATTGCTCGAAAATTCCATGCAGTCATTGCAATTAAGATTAGTTTAGTAATTATTATATATAATTTTCATTTCTTCGGAATTGACTTGTACATATTTATAATGTATTTATCTTATTAATAAAATATTTTAGGAACAATTATTGGTTATTTTAATGTAATTGGGATATTACTCATGTATTTTAATAATGTCTTAATTTTTTATCCAGAAAAAAGTTTAAATACAGCTGAGAAGTCATTGCAAGAGGTGAATCTCGACGGCATGTGCGAAGGCTATTATTGTTATAAAATATGCGTTATTAATACGTTGAATTATTAAAACAAAACCTCACGCACACCAATGCCAAACGATTTACACACACTTGGTTGCCTTTTATTACTGGATGATGTTAAACACAATCGTGAAAACTGCATATTATGTTAATTGTCAAATTTAATATTTAAATATTAAACCTATAAACAAAATTTAAACATTTTATATGGTACGCAAATTTAAAGATTTGTAACCGACCAGCCAGTGAGTATACAACAATACCTCCCACTCGACATGATGTATACATGCCTCAACGCACGTTTCGCTTCGACACCGAAGCATCATCAGGAGATAGACTCTACAAAGGTTATTCGTAAAGTCATATCTTTAGTTTAGTTATCATAAGTTTAGTTTCTCATGCATGTCATGGATTTCCGCAAAGTAACGCCTGATTCTATCAATTATTTAAAGCTGAAATGTTTGTTTATTTGCTTGAACGCGCCAATTTCAGAAACTACTGGTCCGAATTGAAAAATTCTTTCAGTGTTAGATAGCCTATTATAGGCTATAGGCTATATATCATCAACCTAAAATGGAATCTATTCAGGGTTCAGCAACCTTTTGAATCGCAACAGCCAAAAATAACAATTTACAAGATTTCAAAATTTCTTTTCTTTTTTTAACTTTCAGCTTTAAAATAAACTTCCTCTGCATATGAGAGCAGGTGTCGTGGGTTCGATTCCCATCTAGAGTCTGGGTGTATTATATGTATATATATATGTATGTATTTATATATTTGTAAAAAAAATATTTGTGTATAACAGGCGTTTGTAACCTATAACACAGGCATTAAGTTGTCTACCTTAGGAACAGACGTCCGTGTGTCATATAGTCCTGTATAGGCATTTTACAGATGCGGAGATCTTAGCGGGCATTGACGGTAGGTAAATAATTAATTTATACATGTAATTAAAGAAACACCTTTATCATTCTAAAGTTCTCTTTGTTTTTAACTTAGCGAAAACTAAATTATTATACCTGAGTTACCTTATAACAATGCTTCTTACCTAAACTAACTTATAACAATGCTTCATATCTACATTACCTTATAACAATAATTGTCACCTAATTAACTTATAACAATGCTTCTTACCTAATTAACTTATAACAATGCTCCTTACCTAAATTACCTTATAACAAAAATAATGTGACTACCGGAAGAAAAATATCATTGGTCGAATTTAGAATACACGTTTGCCGAAATAACAACCAAATGGCTCAAATCAATTTTAGAAATTCATTAATATTAAAATAAATATTTTAGCAACCTAACACTAGTTGAATAATAACTGCATTACAAAACTAAAAATTCTGTTTTACGATGATAAATTCTTAAAACAATTTATATAGACTCTTGATCGTAAAATTTATTAAATTATTTGCAGAAACGGCTTCACCTGTCTGCATCGAATATCGTTTAGAGGATAAATTAGGCTATTTACTTATTTACCGTTACAGAGTACTTAAATGCATATTATACGGGACCACCCCAAACGTATTATAACTTATTCAATTTAAGGTATTTACATAAAAAGACGATCAATTTGAAAGTGAGCCATAATAAATTGATGGTAAACGTACAAAATGTAAACTTGATAGCACGTGAAGGTTTGGTTACATATATGTATATTTATTAGAGTCTTCATATCTCAACTATAGAAAAACATGTATACACATATCAGGCAAATAAAATATTTAAAAAATGTATTTAGGTTGTATATGTATTCAATGCTTGCTTGGGTCCTTGCCCCGCTGCCGGCGGACATCTATTTTTTATATATTTTTAAATGTTTTTATTTTTATAATAATTTTTAAAAATTATGTAAGAGAGTTTAAATAAAAGATAGTCATAATAATAAGTATTTATTTGCACAAAAACATGTGACATTAGTTAACATGTGACATTAGTTAATTATATATGTAGCATTTATTTCAATATTTTGCCAATTTAAAGGCATGCAAATATTAATCAATAAAAGCAATAATTTACATTGTATATAGTAATAATTTCTAAATTAAAAATAAAAGACGGTTAATTTTTTTGTTATCACCATTTCACAATAATTCAGATTTGGTAAGAGCAATTTCTTCCCAATCATTGTCAATCAATTATTCAAAAAACCCTATACATTTCCGTTTTACGTAGTACAAAATAATAATGAACTATTTTAGTACGAACATAGTTTGAATAATAGCGTATTACTTAATCTAATTAAATACGTTAGATACGTTGTACATTTTATCCAGATCAAAATTGCATTAACTTAAAAGATATCAGAGATATAAAATGCGAGGCCAAAACGGGCGCTGGTCGGTAGGTTAAGCATTTGCACTTCCCGCGGTTTATGATATTTCGTGATAGGTGACCTTTTGCTTAGATAGGTATCTTATAGCAACCTGGCTGGACTAATTTTGCTGGGACTTTGGCTGGTTAATAGTTAATGTATAAGGTAATTTAAAAGGTAGTAAAGTATAAGGTAATTTAAAAAATTATAATCAGGTAATTTAATTAATTATAATTAATAATCAGCGCCGCTGTCGTATAATGCATACGATGGCATCCTATGCTGAGGTTGCTACCATTTCATTTTACTAGCCTAATTATTTCATTATTTAGTTTCTTGAATTCGTACATATAGATAATACACCCAAACGATGGAGGGAATCGAACACACGACCCCCGGAGCGAAAGGCAAGATCACTGCTCTAACAAGCTAGTCAAATAACTTTTGTTGTTAATTTGATTCAATAAGTTCAAATTAGATTTCTAAACCAAAAGTGTTATCCAATAATACTGTGCGCTCTATTTCTTTAAAAAAAAAACAACATTCTAACAATGGGACGGTCAAATATGCAATTTAACTATAACATATTTGACCGTCGCGTTCACAATCTCGTCAATCTCCTGGTACAATGAAAATTAAATACGTAAGTACCTCGCGTTCAATAAACGGTTTTTGTTCAATCGATATCTAAGACGTAATGATTTTAAAAGTCATCGACCTGTAGTCGAAGAGGCAATCAATCTTTACAGCTGATGAACAATCAGTCGTGTGATTAGCGGTCATTACATGGAACAGGTGCATTCTAATAGCGGTCATTGCAATTTAAGTACATTTGTTTAGACGTTATCGTTTTATTACAAACTAGCCTTACTCCGCAACATCGTCCGCTTGAATTCAGCGATTTTGTTCAGCTTTGAGGGTTTTTATTTCCTGTGCAGAACTATTTTTCTAAAACTGAAGTAGCATGTATTACTCCTTGCAACATTGGCTATCTGCTAGTGAAAGTCCCGTCGAAATCGGTGCAGCCGTTTTGGAAATTACCCGGAACAAACAAACAGACAGACAAAAATGTTTTAACTGTCATTAACATTTGGAATTAGTAAATAATAGTAATTTCGATGTAACTAAAGAGACTCTACAATTTGAATTAAATTTATAGACTAAAGATATCTAAAACCTTATCGTAGCGTCACCTACAGGGTATAACTGTGAATTTGAACTACTGTCCAATAAACTTCATCCCACACGCTAAAGTTCGCTGTTCAAAGATAATACAATTTTGTCAATCTTCTGTTAGTTCGAAAATTAAACATACAGCTGCCTTTCGTTCAATCGATATAGAGTTATTGACTGGAAAGGTCATCGACCTGTAGTCGAAGAGTCGATCAATCTTTTATCTTGATAAGTGATGATCAGTCAAGCGTCTGATTAGGGTTCATTACCTGGAACTATAATAAAAATAGATTAACTTATATTCCAAAGACCGTCCTTGTAATTTTACTTGTCATTTTATATGTTCGTTTTTATTTACGTTTACCATAATTCTACCCTAATATTGTTTAGAATTTTTACTTGAATGTAATATTTAAGAACCTCCTCTTTTTGGCACTATAATACGTATTTTTTAAGTGTCTATCACAAAGGCATTTAATAATTTGATATTTTTTTGTATGCCATTTTATCTTATATCTTATAATTATATATAAAGCTGAAGAGTTTGTTTGATTGTTTGCTTGAACGCGCCAATCTCAGGAACTACTGGTTCCATTTGAAAAATTATATCAGTGTTAGATAGTCCTTTTATCGAGAAAGGCTATAAGCTATATACCATTGCGCTAAACTTTTTCACTTAATTTTACGCGGGAGAAGTCGCCGAGAACAATTAGTATTGAATATGCCAGTCTCTGTGTAACAAATACGTGTGCCCTTAGCTTTACAATAGCGTGAAAGTGACCTTACGTACTTACGTAGAATATAACGGA
>JANCMC010033613.1:40059955-40102550 GCA_024363005.1 Charaxes varanes
TCTGACAATGGGCGCACATATTAAACCTAATTCATCGTCCTGCCATCCATTTCGGACCATAAAAAAGTAATTTTAGGACACAGACAGGATTGTAACAATAACGAAATGCGTTATAAAATTTTATAGACTATAATTTATTTACGATACTTTAAGGCTTTAGAAGGTTTATTAAAAAGTTAGCCTATGTCTGAATACGCGTAGAACTTTCTTCTTAATCCAATACCCTTACTATATTATTCAGAATTTAGTGTTTTTTAATATTAAATTATTTCACCGAGCAGAAAGTGAGTCATTAATGCAAGAGTTATATATGCACTTTGCCTAAATGCATTCATTACTCACTTAATCAAGACGCGTAATCTACTTTTCTTTCAATTACTTTGCTGTCTATTTCGATTTTTAAAGTTTTCTTGCTACATATTTAGTATCAAAGTTTTGCAATGTTATAGGATATGTGCCATATGTTTTTTAAGAATTTATTGGATCGTTTTTTATTTTCAGCCTGTATCTAATTGATAATTCAATGCATACCTTTTATATGAAATTTAATGGGAGACCTTAAACCTCCGTGGTAGATTTTTATGAAAATAAAAACAGTGTGGTAATGACAAACAGTGCCGTTATTACAATATTATTACACCGTTTTGGTTCTAAGCAGAAAAGGCGTTCTTTCTGGTCAGTTATGTGTTGATTAATGATGACATTACTGCGTAGTTGGAAGTAAATAGTATTACCATCTAAATAACAATGATTATTATATTTAGTTTACCTTGATTGAATTTTTAAATAGCACTTAAAGCAAACAATAAATGACGTATTTGAGAAGGTTTAGCGAGTCCAAGTACAATCGTGAACTTAATAAAAAAAAAATTAAAGGAGATAGAAGGAGATATATACAATAGATATGATTCAAAGAAGATACAGTATAGTGTACAGCAAAATTCAATCTATTTCTAGACCCTCTAAGCGGATTTAATATTACATAGTTTTTCATCGTCATGATCCGATAAATAATTTGAAGCACGAAACAGATAGATTTACCGTTATCATCCTTAAGGTCTAGATGATAAAACTCAAATTACAACACCGCTAGTGTGTTACGCGGAACATCATAAATAATACGGATCAAGGCTCTGCTTCATTAATCTTGTCTTAATCTCAGTGAAATGGGTGAGCCCAAGATGTTTTCTCAAAAAATCATATTGAATTTCATATATGTATAACATTTTTATACGGCTCGTACATTTTATTGCTGAGGAATTCTCTTGAAAAGGTAAAATAGATAGCTTAACAACAAAAAGTGCTACGTGCGAAGTGCCAGTATTTTTAACTGGGCCCAATATTTCGTTTTCCACTTCAAATATGTTTAAAAGCTTGTGCTACGAGTGGGTACGACAATATCCTGCGATATTGTATACTCGACCAAGAGTTTGGTTTGCCACACTAAGGTCGAATGTCGTTTGCACGTCAATTAGTTAAAAGGCTCATTTTTGCTTGTTATACATTCCGTTAATTTCTAACAATAACCCTAAGCAAAATTTTCTTTAAGAAGGAACTGTCATCCAAAATGGTGAAACACTTTCTTTGTCGACTGTACATCTCTTCTAAAGTTGAGGAATTAAACATTAGTTCAAATATCTGTATTTGCTATTTTAGGAGGATTTGCAGTTGTCTATAGGCGTCGGTAATCACTTATGTGAATACCGCCTGCTCGTTTGCCCCTTGTTATATAAAAAAAAAAAAAAAACATTAATATATATTTTCTATCGTTCATTACTTAGAATCCACTTTCCCGATGCAAACTTGAACTCATCACCTGTTAGAATAATTATGATATTCCAGGCTAGAACTATATTTTTCTTTTTACGTATAGGAAATTACTTCTATCTTCCTCAGTGTGGTGCCTCTTGCAGGTAGTAAGTATTTTAAAGGGTTATTGTGAGTAGATAAATTACATAGAGGACGGTGACTATAGGCTGATATACATCAGACGAGTGAATGCTCATTCTGCCTTTACTCTATCAAATTCTTTTAGTTAGCGCCGGTCTATACATACCCTGACGGTGGAGTGCCGTACAATGACGCTTCTATACGTCCATCATATTAATGCCGATTTACATCAGACGAGTGAATGCTCATTCTACCCTTACTCTATCAAATTCTTTTAGTTTAGACAAACATAGAACAAGCTTTTATCGTTCTGTCTGCGTTCACAAAGATTCTTATTCTGGTGTTTTTGCTCGTTGATATTTTGGTGGAAATGTGGGTGTACAGGCGCATGCTTAAAATATCATGGACAGACAAGGTGCGCAATGAGACGGTTCTACGGAGAATTAACAAACGGTTAGAGGTTATCACAGAAGTGAAATGTAGGAAGCTTCAATACTTTGGACATATCATGCGACACAAAAAATATAATTTACTCCAACTTGTAGGCACTTCCTGGCTGAAAAATCTCCGCGAGTGGTACGGGATGGGTACTAAATCCTTGTTCCGAGCAGCAGCATCAAAAATCAAATTAGCCTTGATGATAGCCAACCTCCGCAGACGAGAGATAAGAGCATTTATATTTATAAAAAAAAATGTTTACAGTGGTCCAGCTGTTTTCAACTCGTAGGGGAAATTGGGCTTTGTTGTTTTACACATAAATTTATTACGTATGAAATTATATGAACATAAGGAGATCTTTGGTGGTCCAGCTGCTCTCAACTGATGGGAGAAATTAGGCTTTGTTGTATTACATATAGATTTAATGAAATTATATTAGTAAGGACGGTCATATTTCGTATTAGGTTGCTTCTAAAGAAAAAGAAAGGCAATTAAAAATTAATCTGTTACTAAGGAGGTGCATCGCGATTTTTTTCTCCCAGTCTTGACACGGACAAACTTGGTGCATTCATCACTTCGCTAATGCAGACCTAGGAATGGACCTTCTGATACACCACGTCTCCTCGGGTTGTTTAATTTTATTTCATGTTACAGAAAACAACACAGTTCTTTAAAACGTATCTTAATAACATTACTAGGAATGACTGTAAAAATAAATTCTCCGTATTTTATCAAAAGTTTTATATATTCATTTTAATTAATGTATTAATCCGATATAATTAGAATAACTTTATCAATATTTCCTATTAGGTTTCCCAGAGTTGGATCCACCTGCTACCACGAAGTATATCAACATTTTACATATATACTTATATACAAAGTCAATTTTACTGACAGGTAGCGTAGTTGTTGTTATAAGGAATGATGTAGGCAATTTAATTCTAGCAAATTCATCGAATCCAACCTGGACGAGTAACAGCTAAGCATAATTTTCTTTCTAACTACTTCTAAATCTTTTCTCCTTCCTAGACCCTCAATAGCTCAACGGTATAAAAAGTATGGACTGAAATCCCTAGTAAATTCATCTAGTTTTGTTTATATACTAAATAACATGTTATGGGTCCTTGCCCCGCTGCCGGCGGAGATCTATTTTTTTATATATTTTTAAATGTTTTTGTTTTTATAATAATATTTTATAATGTATTTAGAATAAATGTATTAAATAAATAATAGAATAGTAATAAATACATATGACACACGGACGTGTTATGGTGTATAGGTAACATACACTTGCTATATACATTTTTTTTTTGTAGAAATATATAAATACATACATATAGATAAAATAATACACCTAGGCTCGAGGCGGGAATCGAACTCACGATCCCCGGAGCAAAAGGCATAGTCTATGCCCGAATTGTTTATTTATTGAATACTATCGGTTCCGGCAGACGTTGTCTAGTTTACATTTGAATATAAAACTGTATTTAACATTATGATAAAAAATGGAGATAAAAATCTTAGTTTTAAGTTAGACTAAATGACACAAACACATGTATGTGTAAGTTAATCCAACTAATCATTATTTAATATATAAAGAAATCGCTTCCCGTCCTTGTACGCGTAGATCTTTTAAATTTTTAAAGGGCGGATTAATAAATTCCTTAGAAGCCGGCAACGCACTACCAGCCCCTCTGGTGCTGCAGGTGTCATTAAAATGGTCAAGCGTTTTCTGAGATTTAACGAGACTGACGAACAACGATTTATTTCTATATATGTATACTAGCTTAGGAGTATGAAAACTACATAGTAGGCGATTTTCAGACCTAGTGAACACGTATATAAAATTTCATTAAAATCGGTCAAGCCGTTTCGGAGGAGTTTGGCAACGCAACCCGTGACACGACAATTTAATATATTAGATATATAGAAGATAATTAAATTTTTAACTTCCAGGGTGGATACTTTACACTGGACCAAGGTTTACACCTTCGAGAAGGCATCCTGACGAGAATACCAGCTCTTGTGACAGCTTTATCGCATTGGAATCGTGATCGAAAGCTTCGGAGGCGTGATCTATTTCGTACATATTATTTTATACGTGATCGCTTATCGTTCCTGTTAAAATTAATTCTTGATTAATAAGAATAACATGGATCAGGCTCTCTGTTATCTATAGGTATAAAATTGAAATGTCACCTGACACGGAACCTGGACAGCGGACGGACAAAGATGATATTCCATTGTAAGGTAGTTTTTAGTTAGCAGGAGTCCGCTAAGAATGGATTTTGTAACAAGACCCGATTCAAATAACTTTTTTCCCGGTTCCTGATTGATCCCCTTTAGATTTCATTTAAATTTGTGCAAACTCGAATAACTAAAATTAAAATCATGAATAATTGGCTGGACTAGTGCGTTCCCAAAATGGAAACATAACCGTCATTTTATACAAAATATCAGCAAAATCCTTTGCTGTTACTGCATCTCGACTATGGAACTCCATTCCTGACACTATTACAAATGACAACCCTCCTCTTTACACTTTTAAATCTAGACTAAAACAATTTTATCTTACAGCACTTTAGTATGTTTATCGTTTATACTTTCTTTCTATACATGTATTATATTGTTTATATTAACTTTATAAGTAAGCTCTTACTGTCATTCTTTTTTCCCCTTTGGTACCTGCACCGCTTTATATTCAATACTATTTATCCTACACTCCAGGAAAGCTGGAAGAGCTGTCTTTTAGAGATAAGTTTTCCCTTTGTTTACTTCCTCTCTATATTGTGTATTTTTCTATATATAGTTTTACTTACATAAATAAATAAATATATTGTCAATACTAGCGATTATGTTTTAAGTTATATGTTTTTAATGCAGTATTGCAAATTTTGGGATACAACAATTTACGTGGGACATATTAAAAATAGGGGTAAATAAAACACTAATGATGTTACACAGCATTTAATTACAGCCTCGATATGCAGGACCCAAGTCCAATACTGATAGATTACATGTTAAAAACAGGCTATCAAAATATATGCTAGTAGTTTAGTATGCTGTAGTGAGATTCGCATACGATCTATTCGAATCAGAATTATATTAAAAACAAGCGAACAAGTTATATTGTCTGTATTTTCTAACAGTATCACAGGGGTGTTGTTAGTAAAATGATATAATAATTAAAAAAAAACAATAAGATACTATTTAAAATAATATCAGAGTAGGGCTAGTGATTACGAGTGCTCTCAAATATTCAACAACTAATATTCAATTTATGGTTTATGGCTCTTCTCTATGACTACTGGACACATTTTATTCAACCAATGTCACATTACTTAAGGACAAACAGAGGTCACTGAAGGCTAAACTAAAAATTATATTCTGACACATTACAATATAACAGAATTAATCTCGACTTGAATCTTTCATTCTCGTTTCAGATCAAATGAAGTGATGTGAAGTGACATCCACTATAACAAGTGTCAAATATTTTCAAAATAAAAGGAAAGTTTAAGATGTGTAGGCAGCACTTTCCTATTTATCACCTTTCAAGTCTGGCAAGTTTTCTATTCGTTAAAATTTCAGAATTAGCGCTGGACAAATATTTGGGGGCACTCTTACAACGGAAACTTTATTTTAGTTACTGTCTACGAAATACTCCTGAGCGGCTTTGGTATCGGGCTTGATGGTCTTGGAGCCTGGCTTCCAGTTAGCAGGGCATACCTCTCCGTGCTTGTCGGTGAACTGGAACGCCTGGACGAGACGAAGGGTCTCCTCTACCGAGCTGTAAGAGAAATTATCTTTCTATCAACTACGCAGTAATCTTATCATTAATCACTACAAAACTAATCACAAAGAATGTATTTTCTATTTAGAACCCAAAGTGGTGCAGAAATGTTGTACGATAACTCATTGTTACACAAGTTTTCATAGCTGCACTGTTTTTTATTTTCATATAAATTTACCACAAAGGTTTCCCATTAACTTTCATACAAAATGTATGTATTGGAAGCTGAAAATAAAAAATCTACTGAATGAAACAGATATGGTGAATAAAAACAAATGGTGCAACTTTAATACTTCATATTTAGCAAGAAAAGTTTTAAAAATAGGAAATAAACAGGTGATGTTGTTGAAAGAAAAGTAGATTATGTACCTCACTGAAGTGAGTAATTAATAGCCTCATGTTAATTTAGTACCAACATAACATTTAAGCGTTAATAATTGACTTTGTGCTTGATGCAACAATCTACTATGTATATTCATTCATTTATTTATTGGTATCATGTGTAAACTCATATCTTGAGGGCCAATACATAAAAAACTGTAGAAACATTTTCTATGTGTCATGAGGTATTTTTTGGATTTAAGTCAACTTAAAATAACGCTAGAAGGAGGAAACTAGAATTAAATTGAAAAGGAAAATTTTAAATTAAATCTTCATTCTATATAAGTCTATGTTTTAAAATATTGCATATATTTAATTTACAGACAATAGGCTCGCACTGTGTCTTAGCTATATGAAACTTAACTGGCTATAAGAGAAAGGGAGAAGGAAAATGTGGGCTCGCAACTATCTCTTTTACTCCTACAGTAATACTCTGCTCTCTCTGTCCATCTTCACTTTTTTATATTTCCCTCCTTTCACCTCGCCCGATCACACTTTTCGTAACGCTCTCGACACGAATACATCAGCTTAATCCTCAAGCCAAGTGTGTGTAAGGAGGTTTTACTTCAAAAATGAAAGTTTATTATAGCTTACCGTCCTACAGGTAAATCATTGACTGTGATTTGACGCAGGTTCTGTTTGTCATCGATGATGAAGAGACCGCGGTACGGAATACCGGTCTCCTCGTTAAGAATTCCGTAGTCGCGCGCTATGCGATGAGACTTGTCGCTGATGATAGGAACGTTCATCGGCCCCAGACCACCTGGAATATTGATGTTATTAATTTATTAGATACTAGCGATCCGCCTCAGCTTCGCACAGGTGCAATTCATATATGCATTTCTAATACACTAGTTGTTACCCGCAACTTTGTCCGCATAAAATCAGGTGAAAAATTTTAGCCTTCCTCGATAAATAGGCTATCTAACACTGAAAGATTTTTTCAAATCGGACCAGTAGTTCCTAAGATTAGTACATACAAGTAAACAAACAAACCCTTCAGCTTTATGTATTAGTATAGACTAGCAGACCCAGCAGACGTTGTCTTGTCCGAACGTTAGCTTACTCTTACTACTGAATATCAAAAAATAGCGCCACCTATTGGTCGTTACCCCGCCATCTAAAATGCCCCGGCATTTTAAATCACTCATATCTTCTAAGGTATTCGTTTTAATGATATGCTGTAAACTGCAATATTCAAGTGCAAGATTAATACAGTATAAATATAAGATTTCTCGAACCCCTCACTCTTCTTAGGCAAGATTTAATCTCGTTTTTCTGAACACTAAAACGTTAAAAAAAGGATCAGTAACACTAATTCACAGTTTGATATAAATCGACGCTTTTTATTTTTTAGCAGATAATTTAGGTTATGCTCTATCATTGCCAATAGATATAGTTTATGTTTATATTATTGGATAAGTGTATAGTCTTTGAAATTTAATGATTAGGATTAAGATTACTTACGAATAAACTTTGACTTCTAAAGTATTAAGTGAGAATGGATGTTACCCCCTCTTTCAAACTACTTGAAATGGATTAATCCTCTTAATAGATTATTTTTTTATAGCCATTTCATACTAATTGAATTGGCTGAGTCCAATTTAAAAAAAAAAAATTATAGCCATTTCATCCTGTTTGAAGTGGCTCATTGCTTTAATGATTTGAAAAAACAGCCTGCACTATAAAAATAATTTTAGTTTAGCCATAGCTAGGCTAAGTACTAAAGAAGTTTGCTCCTTATTATATTTTAAATATATAAAAATCCTGTGAGACTGTATATTCCCAGTGAAATCCTGACAAAGTCTACCAATAACCTGCTACAGAGTTTTATCGCGTGTACAATATGTAGAGTCGAGTTACCGAAATGCGGGAAGCATATGTTTTAAGTACCCAGAGCAATTTAACTTAGCGATCGACTCAAATGCCGTCCACTGATTAGGCCACGACCTCCTCGAAATAATACTGTATTAAGTGACTGATGTAAATTATAATTTTTAAGCATGTTGTAATAACCTATAATTAGTAGGACATTTTTGTAATAATTCTCTTTTTCTAATTGTATCTTATGACTTTTTGTATGTACCTACTGTTGGTTATCCTGAAATAAATCACTTAGTCTGTAAATATATCATATTAAGTACTAAGGAATGAGGAGGAAATAGGTCATATTAAGTACTAAAGAATGAGGAGGTTGTAGCTTAATCAGTGGTTGGCAATTGAGTCAATTTCTAGATTAAGCAGTTCTTACTGATTAATGGGTTAACTATGCTAATACTGGTTTTCAATTATCTAACCTCCTCTTTGTTTTGAAAGGCACATAAAATAGTGGGTCCCGATTATTTTACAGTGTGATATTGGTCATGAGATTATAAAGGTTGTGGCAGTTCCGGAGATGACATCAGATGGATACACTGGCTTTGCCGAATACTAATTGCATACGTTTCTTTTGTTTTGGTTTAGAATCTTTTTAACCTACTGTAAGTAATTGCATATGTTAAGCGATATTATCTTAGCTGGTGATCCTTTTATAACAAACCATCCTTTTGACCAGATAA
The DNA here is from genome assembly GCA_024363005.1 of Charaxes varanes. Classification (NCBI taxonomy): domain Eukaryota; kingdom Metazoa; phylum Arthropoda; class Insecta; order Lepidoptera; family Nymphalidae; genus Charaxes; species Charaxes varanes. The sequence continues at coordinate 40,069,016 of JANCMC010033613.1, forward strand.
TCAGATATATATAAGTATATATAAAAGGAAACGACATCGCGGCAAGCCATTAATGAGATGGAGGAATAACTTGGACCGTTATAATAGAGATTGGACAGCCTTAGACAGAAACTTATGGAAAGAGGTTAGAGAGGCCTTTGCCCTGCATTTATTTTCTACAGTTCAAGAGAAATTTCGCTTAAATGATATTTTTATTCGTATAAAACTGATAACCTTTTGATATATGTCATTAAAAATGTCGGATCTCATTTCTAATTTTAATTTTATCTTTACGTATAGCTGATAAGTATATTGTTATAGTTTGTAAACACTTTTTTGTTAATTAGTATTAAACTTTAAAGATTCTAAATTTAATGTAAATAGGCCATTGCCTTTATGCCTTGTGCATTAAAGACTTTTCTTTCAAAAATGATCTTTTTTAATACATATTGCTCTAATATAAAATCGAATTTATTTTTCTAGTCAACTTTGAGTGTGGTATAGTATGGTATACTAATTATTATTATTATTATTTTTTAGTTTACTTTTTAATTATTTTTAGTTTTATTAAAAAAAAAAACCTTTTCATTATATACATTTTTTTTTACAAATACGTATATATATATATATATATATATATATATACTCATTTTTAAGTTACATCTAATCTAATAATGAAATTTTTTTTCTTGATATTTTGTTTTTTTCTAAAAAAAACTTTATTTGTGGTGCAAGCGATGTATTAAACCTAATAATGCATGTTCATAAGCGATAGTAAAATATTTTCATTTTTTTACAATAAAATGTATCATAAATTCAAACGTGAGTTAATCAAAACATGCTATTTATTAGCTCAGTGGCCCATCCGGTTTGTAACTCCTATAAATGTTGCTTGACCACGTTAATCGCTTTTTACTCCATGTCTCAAGTACCTTTATCGCTAAAATATTTAAATAATCTAAGTCTAAATGAATTTATGTAAGTATAATTTAAACGCTATTAAATATAAGAAAGTTAAAAGTTTAGAAACTCTTATAAGTTTATTAAGAAACTTCTTTAATTTTTACCAATACATAAAATATCATGTTAATACCATTTCAACCAAAAATAATGTAGTATTATAGAGAAGAAATTGTTAATTATTAAATTATTAATTGTTAAATATACAAAACCCCTAGTCTTTATTAGTTATTATTAATAACAGGTTATTGCAGCGGAAATTGAGCCATTAGTGCACGACTGTTTTGTAAATTAACATGAATGCAGTAATTACTCACGTCATCTATTTTTCTTTCACCGACAACGCTATCTATATCCGTTTTTAAACTCTTGTTTACAAAAGTTTTACAACGGTATATTACCTATAACACAGGCATTAAGTTGTCTACCTTAGGAACAGATGTCCGTGTGTCATATAGTCCTATATATTTATATTTATATTTATATAGGCGTGTCTTGTCAAGATCTTGACCACTTTTATTTAATACCCAGTTCATATCAATAAATGCTTTATATAAATTTGTTTGTGTGTAGAAAATAGTGAGATTTTAAAACCAAATCCAATATCCGGCCAGGTTTCAAGGCAAACCACGTATTTATTCGACCAAGTTACCTCAAGACAAAACGATGACTAATCTATTGCCAACATGAATAAGAAATCGATGTAATTAATTTAAATTAATTAATTAATTGTACCAAAGGTATTGTTTCTTTGATAAGAATTTAATTTTAACTACCTACCTAGTTATCATCGGATCTCGCCTAATTTTGAAAACTTAATATAATTTATTTATATTATACTATTATACGTGAAAAGAAAACTTTTGGCACCATTTTACGAAAATTGCGCGAATGGAGGAGTATGGAATTTGGCACAATTATAGACTTAGTAGAGGAGGGTCTGCGAATGCTAATATATATGTTTAATATGCCTTATAAATTATAATAAACTATTCCGCTACATCTGTCTATATGTCTTTACGCAATATACCCAAAAACTACTGAACGGATTATCATGCGGTTTTCATTAATAGATAGAGGAATAGATTCAGAAGGAAGATTTGTGTATATAATAGATAAAAACCAAGAACCTCAATGATTTCTAACACGATGTCGTAAAATACATATTTTCTTGCGCTGTAATTGCGTGCGCTGGCTAAACCTTACGAGATATAATATAAAAAATATATAATAGGGAATTGTTTATCTGGAAAAGATATGTCTATCTCCTGAGTTATAACTTATAGTAACCAATGTTTACTTTTGCATATATAAAAAAAATAGTGAACTACGAATTACGAAACTATTTTAAGGAATAGTGTATCTATCTTTATCGAATTAAATACGCTAGATATGTTATACATTTTATGCAGGTAAAATTGCAATTCATTAAAAGAAATATTTTAGAAGATACGAGAAATTTAAAATGCAATGACAGAGGGGCCGGCGGTTGGTGCGGTAAGCGACCGGAAGGCGCTATGTTTTGATATTCAATAGTAAGATTTAGCGATTTTTTTTTTAATTTATCTTTTGGGACCCACTGCTGGGCAAAGGTCTTCCAAAGGTTATAGTTGTATTCGTATGTACTATAAATATGGTTAAATTTATAGTACATTAACAATGTAATATTGTCTTTGTAATAATCAAACCGACAATATTACATTTTTGGCTGGTGGTGTCATCTCTTTTTAAAATTAGGTGCCCCTTTTTGGAAAAAGAAGATACATGAATTTATCTCTATTCCTGTTGGTTTTACAATAAATAAATAGTTAATTATCTTTAACAATGTCCAATTCTTTTTTCGTTATATTTAACATATCTAAATTTCGTTTTAACATATCTAAATAATAAAATATATGGCGTGAATTTGTAAGTTTAAAAAATCGATAGAAATCACGAATTTTTAAATCAGAAAAAAAAAAGAATTTTTTAAAGATATATGTTATTCCATATAGTTATCTGTATAACATTACGCATTTTAAACAAAATAATTGGTTTAGCTCTATACTCTATGGTTGTGACAGGAAATGTTTTTATTAGGATTTAGATTATTCCAAATCCAAATTACCTTGGTAAGCAGTCAATAACAATGCGTTATTTTTCTTTTAAATCGAACCGCCTTTTTCAATATAGTATTTACTGCATAGATTAGCTCACATTATAATATTTTTCTTTTCTTTTCTTTTCTTTATTTTATAGGAAGTCAACGTTTATCCAATACCTTAATTTTAGCTTAAAACATTTTTAATGTAAATAAAGTATTAATATTGTTCAAAAACTTACAGACATGATCAAAGTGCAAAAATAATTTAGTATATAAGATTTTTTTGTTAATAAAATGTAATCTAATACTAATATAATAACAAATAACAATAAAAACTAAAATAATTTTTATTGTTATTTGTTATTTATTCCCCCTGCCGAAAGACACGCTTAAAAGTACATAAAAATTTAATTAACGTATCTTGGTATATAAACATATTTTTTTAATAATAATAAGTGTTAAAAATGTAAAAGATATTCCATATTATGATTTATTAATTGCACTAAATACTTTTTAGGTTTATTATAAAAAAATGAATTTGTTATGACAAAATACCATAATCTCCATGTAACACGGTAGGTTTATTCCACATTATAGGAAAAGCGTTGTAGGATTATTCTCCTACAACGCCCTTGTACGGCTCCGAATGCGTATTATATAATATTATACATTATAGAATAATATTAATGCGTTATAAGAGCACCGTGTTATAGTGGGATTACAGTATATCCATCTCAACCTATTTATACACCGCCGGAGCCAGATATATGTAGCTTTGTGGGACTTTGTAAACGTACACAAAGTTTTGTAGTACTTTGTAGTCTTCAAGGACAAAAATGGGCAAACGCTTTGATCTATGTCTGGCTTCGGCGTAATAATAGCGTGTTTATGGAGATTGAGATTTTCTTTTCCTTATAAAAGTGAAAACAATTATATCTATTAAGAGCAGCGTTCGTACCTAAGTTAATTATATAATAGTGTAGTAAAATATTAAATCTTTCTTATTTCAATAAGATTTAATGATTTTTACAGTAAGCTACTTTGTTAACGTCAAAGTTGAAGATAGAATTTTTATCGTTACCCTCATATTGATATCTATACCTCCCACGTAAGTTGTTTTAACCCCAAATTCCCAGCTTTACAGTAGAGCCTTACAAACAACTAAATTGTAACATAAGAGTCACTTTTTAATATATTATTGTATACAATAATGTAATCGTCATTATTGGATATGTAATTGTAGACGCAAATGTGTTATATAACGACGATTTTATTTCAATTTATATGTAAGTAACGTTTTACTTTGAAGTTGGGAATTTAGGGTTACAACAACTTACGTGGGAGGTATTGATATGCTGATAGGTTATAATGTGCATCAACGCGTTGCATATGCGTTACCGATTTTTGGAAAAAAAAGTATACTGTTTTCACGGTGTACTATATATGTTTTTTTTTTTAATTTCTTGGCATATTTTTAAGGGCATCTGTGAAGTCAATTTTAATTTTGGGTGTTCAGATTCCTCAACCGTCGTCATAGAGCTCTTATAATAATATTATTTATTTTACTTTATAGAGGAGGTCGTGGCCTATTCGGTCGGCAATTGAGTCGATTGCTAGGTTAAGTTGCTGTTGCTGCGACCGGGCGATAGATGGGTGACCCATTCTAACACTGGTTTATAATTGATATCCGACCTCCTCCGTTTATTAGGCTCTCTATTGCAATTATATCTTGATTTAAGCCTGCCCTACAACCGTCTACTTCTTTTTTTAGTGCCATTTCCTAGCAGAGGTTGGCAGCCATTATGGCTAGTTACACTTTGTTGACAGCTGCTCTAAACAATGATCTGGAACTTAATTTAAACCACTGGCGTAGATTTTAAGGCCAGAAATTCATCTACAGCCAGGTCTTCGGCGGCCTTTTATTTTGCCTTATATTATGAGTTCCAGCAGTTCATACTTTTCATTGCGCATGGTGTGACCCAGATATTCGAGTTTCCCATTCATTCATTCATTCATTCATTCATTCATTCATTCATTCATTCATTCATTCATTCATTCATTCATTCATTCATTCAGTCATTCATTCATTCATTCAGTCATTCATTTATTCATTCATTCATTCATTCAGTCATTCATTCATTCATTCATTCAGTCATTCATTCGTTCTTACGTTGCAATAAGTTTTTTATTTTCTAAGGAGGGTCTCGTATTATAAAGAACTCTACTACGCCTTTTCTGTACTTAAATTATTAAAATACAACCGTTGTTTCGAACTCGTGTAATTTTATAAAAACTTTTTCAAAAAGATTCAATCCTTGATAGTTCAATGTTATGAGTCGAATAAAGCGAATAATCTTGCACATACATTGCATACATAAGGATTATAAATAAAATGTTTATTTGGAAAAAACTTAAAACTACATACATTATATCTTAATGGTATCGGATAATTCCATACAGAAACTTATAACTATATTCTGTAACCGGAGCCAATATAGTAGGCATTATTAAAATGCCTGTGTCAGGAAGCTCCGCTCTTCCATATCAGTAAAGGAAAGTTATCGGAAATAATTTCTAAAAAGAATCTAAGATTGGGACATCACAACCATAGACAAGATTGGTAACCGGTTGGAAGGATACCATCCTCTGCAGATTGCTCTTGCCAAGAATAATGGATCGCAATGCGGATACTGCTCTCCAGGCATGGTCATGAATATGTACAGGTAATATTATTTTTATATAAAAAGAAAACCGCTTTCAAAAACGTCTAACAGTCGGTACCGATTTTAACTCATCAGTAGATGTCTCCAGTCATTATCATGAATATGTATATGTAATATAACCAATATTTGGATATTAATTAAATTGTACATCATTATATTTATAGACGTCATCCGTACAGCGCCATCTAGTTTGCTTTGGTGTAACCTTTTCCACTTGACATCATTGCCATCTTGCTATGTAGTAGCCGCTAAACCTAGAAAAAAATATATTTAAAGGTATAGTCGACCTAAAAAGCGGTTTGCTAAGGTCGAATGTCGTTTGCACGTCAATTAGTTAAAAGCCTAATTTTTTTGTTATGCATTACGTTAACTTCTAACAGTGAACTTTAGCAAATATTTCTTTAACTAGGAGCTGTCCTCCAAAATGGTAAAGCACTTTCTTGGTCGACTATACTTATACAAAATCTTCAATTACCTTATGCACAATTTCTATTTTATTATCTTAGTTTTAATTAAATTCTATTTTTATGTTTAGCAATTCCATTTTAATTATATGTTTATTTTAATGTTTAAATTTTCAATTCACATAGGTAACCTCATCACAATGCCTTATGGCAAAGGCCTTCCCTTATATATTTATATATTTTCATGACTAATGCTATTCTTCGCTATAGTGGTTCACCAACTTTTTTAAACCAACATGCTAAAAAAGGTCCAAAAAATACTAAAATTTAAGCGAAAGCAAAAACATAATTTATAACATTTACGCTTCTTAACGTCCATTTATATGAAATGAGCGAATGCTAATTCTATCCTGACTATCAAATTCTTTTAGTTTAAACAGAGGTAGGACATTCCTTCGTTATTCTGTCTGCATCCACAAACATTCTAATTTTTTGTGTTTGCTCGTCGATATCTTTGTGTGAAGGCTAACGTGCTTTTGTTAACACTAAAAGATCGAGACAGAATGCCGCTGTTCTAGCTCTAGCTCTATGTTCGTTTGGTCTAAACCCACCTTTAAAAGAACTTTTCTTGTGCGATAAAGATGCAACAAAATCCCAATGAAGTCGATTACCGGTACTGGCGAGCAGTTTAAGCAAAATTGGCTATTTCTACAAGATTTTCAAGTTATATAGATATTTTAAAAGTGGAACCTATTTGTGCGCTTGAGAAAATTAATACATTTTCAAGAGCATATAAGGCATGATGACATATGTAGATATACCACTCCCACGTAAATTGGTGTAGCCCCAATTTCCCAACTTAACAGTAAAGCTTTACAGACATGTAAATTGTAATAAAATCGTCATTATATAACACATTTGCGTATACAATTATATATTTAATTAGTGCGTCAAACGCTGATATTGTGATTTAAATAATTAACATTATTGCCAATTTATAATTACAAAAAACGTTGACCCACATGTACCGTCGTATAGTTGCGAAAGTCTTAGATTTTCTTAACATGGCCCTAACGATTATAGTGGATGTCTACTAACAACAAACTATCTCTCTGCCAAATTTCACCATTGGACGTCCCACGGTTTTCGAGATTTTGTGCTGGGTTACCTTTCACTTTTATGTACTTATATAGATATCAATAACTATATACATAAATCGGGTTATAAAATATCAATTCGGGAAGATTTGGCATAGTTAAACTATGCCTATTATTTCCGTCACCCTTTCTAATAATTTAGGGTCAGGTGTATCTAGGCCCATCGGTTCCGTGATTTAAAAAACAAGAGATAATTGTCTTACTTTTAATATATTTAGTGAAGGACCAATGTTATTATTTTTTTAATTTTCAAGAAAAGAGCGTACGCGTTTCAAAGCTGGATCCCCATTAGTTTAAATCTGCCCTTTTGCCCCTTGCTCTATAAGTCTATACGCAAAAAATAACCCTGAACACAGTTACATATATTGGAGAAAACGCATTACAAACTATTAAACCGTCGCTTTTGAATTCAATACACACGTTATTGTTGTATTTTACGCCTTTAACATGTATATTTCCAAGTGCTTCCAAAGGCACGAAAGCCTTAAAGCCATTATTATTTTCTTTTTTAGAGTGCTCCATAGACATGTTGTATTACGTCATAAGGATAGGATTCCGTCATAAGGTACGAGTAAATATCTTGAAAATCTCGTATTTCTACAGTATTTGTTCAAAACAAATGATCTCCGAAATGGCTACGTCCATTTTGAAGTGCTTTTCACGAAATGTTATAAGCGCAACTGAGCTCTATTAATGATTTTGCTATCACATTATTATGTATACATTATTATGGTAAAAATTACAGATATAAGCAAGAAAAATAAATATGGAACGCTTATTTACACAGCTTTGTTATTATTAATGTATTCGTATTTCATAAAAGACGTAATTTTCTCCGACTTAAAAGACCAAATTCGATTCGTTTAGAGCTCTTAACGAGACGCCATGGCGACGATTTTCGAGAAAATTTTCGATTCGTTTAGAGCTCTTAACGAGACGCCATGGCGACGTCGGCGGTTACGCGTCCAAATAACTCATATTGCGTATCAGATAGGGAATCCTTCTATGCGTGTCTTGACACGCTCTTGACCATTTTATTAGTTTATAACTTTTTTGATGTTATATATTAAAATTGTGGAGAATTCTATTTCCTACAAAAGATATTTTTATCCATTTCAATAGAGCATTAAAGAAAATGTAGGTATTTCAATTTATAATATTGTAATGGGCTAAAGTCCATAAGCAGCCTCTTCAATTCCGCATTCCGTTGAATAGTTTCCGAAATTTATAACCATCACGCTTATTAAGTAAACGATAATAATTACCTAATAAATCGTCGAGAGATTGAATTCGAAATTTTTATGGTCGTTTTTAAACTTGATGTATTTCGTATAAAATCGTTATTTTATAGAGCGTATTTGTCTGTACTTACAGAAAAGCTTTTGTTTTATCAAGGCAATATTCTACGTATAGTCGAACAAGAAATTGGCTTGCCACGTTAAGGTCGAATGTCGTTTGCACGTCAATTAGTTAAAAGGCTCATTTTTGCTTGTTATGATAATTATTTAATTGTAACACAACATAGATATATTACACTTAGAACTAGAAATTTATTTTATAAAATAATATTGTATTGTGATTGTGCGACAGGACCGGATTAAGGTCAAAGGGCTTTTACGTAGAAAAATTCGGGGCTAGTTCTTTTATACTTTTACAGGGTTTTTTTCAAAAAAATTATTGTGTTTACACTTAACACTAACAAAACTTAAAATTCTTACCTTAAAGAAAAATGTTTTTCTTTACTAAATATTTACGCGACTTAAGTATAACGTCACGTTAACTGAATTGAAAAAAAAAATTGGCGGAATTTATTTCTCTTAAAGATGCTTTGGCGACGACTTGGACGCCTTTGCGGGAAAGGAGTAGGAATTAGTTGGGAATGGCTTTAAGCGTTTTGCACGTTAGGCTCATTTATCTTGTCCGTTTTATCATTGGAAAGCACTGTCTGCGTGGTAATAGGTGTTTGATATCCCGAACTAAATTACTTGGTAACAAATAACTCTCGTTAGGTACCTTTACTGGATTATGTAGCTCTTTTGTTGGGAACATTAACGAGTAGTGTAAGGAGTAAAGATTTTTACCTCACATTTTTTTTAACCAATGAATATCATTTATCTGATAGATACAGGTTGTGAGAAAAATTGGTCTTTGCAAATACGTAAAACTAGCCAACAGACTCGTGTACGGAATCCTAAAAAAACAACTCGCAAAAGAATTGTTCAACAAAATTACTACTTTGCAAACGCCATACCACTTATTGGACAATGCAATCTATTGTATTTTCCTTGTAATTTACAAGTATATAATACGTAATTTACAAAATTGTTTAATAGGGCTATCGTTCTAGTGGCAATCTTGATACAATCATTTTATACCTAACATATTAAATTTTTAACAGCATTTATGCTTAGACAATAAATATTTCATACGAACAAATAAAATATCACCACAGGCGAGTCTCAAGTATTCACAATTAGCATCATATCCCGAGAATTTCGTTCAATCCAAAGCAATGAAGGTTCAAAAAAACAATGTAGCGTTTCGAGAAAATGTAGTTCGATAGTGCCCTCGCGCTTCGAATGCCTCGTCATACGGGTCACTTCTGTGTCCTCAGATTAAATATATTTAAAAAAAAATCAATTAGGCTTATCTAGTATTTATTTTATTTCTTCCTAATACCGGTGCCAGACATAGCTCACAAAGTGTTTATACATTTTTGTCCTTGAAGACTACAAATTTCTTCAAAACTTTGCGCAGCTACACCTGCATAGGCTCTTATAGCCTTTTAAGGATTCAAAGTTAGTGCCAAGAGTTGTATTTATTATAAAAAATAAGATGTAAAAACAGTTTTAGAACAATGAAAAACTGTTATCATCTTATTTTTTATAATACGTTATACGATATTTAGCCATTTATTTGTCCGGGTTGATGTGAATCCGTAATGCATTGGGTAATTCGGTTATAGAATAACAGTAATTAAAGAGAGACTTATGTAAGGGAAATTACTTAATTGAACTATGTGGTGAAAGAAATAGAATTCTTTATCAGTTCAAGGTGTAGGAATCGAACCCACGACCCTCGGAGCGGAAAGCAGGGTCATTGCCCACTGCGCCAACGGGCCAGTCGATATAATATACGATCGTGTTTGATGGCTGTGTAATATACAATTGTCATATACATATATAATATACATAAACGGCTAAACAGATTTTCATGAACTTTTCGTTGAAACACCGGAGATGGCAGTTGGTTTGACAGAGACATTTTGCGATGTATTTCAATAAATTCGCGTTTGATTTGAATGAATAAAGGTTATTCCAGACTCTTCGCATTATTTAATTAGTACAAGATATAGTAGTTGTTTACCCGTATATTTTTTTTCATATCATCTCGAATGACAAAGGAATGGGTTTGAACTGGGTACCTTGCGGATTTCAGTCCATACCTAATACCGTTGACCTATTAAGGCTCTTCTTGCATCTCCTTTTTTAAAAAGGTGGCCCTTTCCTGACAAAAGGTTGACGACCTCTGGTGCATATGAATGTATGTATGTGAGGTTTGTTTAAGACTAACCGTCCCAGGAGACGTTGGCTTGCCTGAAATTTTGCCCCGTATGCTATTAGCCCGTTAACCAATCTCCTTTATGCCTTATCCATAAAACGTGTCACTGGACGAATGTTTTATGAGATAAAAATAAGTAGAATATAATAAATAAATAGATATTCGTGCCTAACATCTTTTACCTACAATAACGTCCTTTACCACTTCATTTGGAGCACATATCACGCAAACCTGTACCATAGACAAATATATCTGGTATTTTTTAAAATCAAAATTTCATCGTCGCCATACCTGGGCGTCCTTACCGCCAATGTGATCAACATAATAGGACAACTATATTTATGAGTGATGCAAGTTAAGAGAGAACAGCGATTTCATTTATAAGTAAATAGTGATCTAGGTGGGCCACGTAGAGCATCCTTATCACTTAGGTGTTTAAAAAAACAGTTTACGACTTATTCTCAGAGCTAACAAATATGCACAAAAATTTTCACCGAATCGATCGAGCCGTTTTGCAGGAGTTTGACAACAAATATTGTGAATTTTATTATTATAGGTAAATGCAAGGGATATAACTACACGAAACTGTATTTGTAATATGTTTATAGAAAGATATGTACGAAGATTTGACTTTGAAAATATTCGTGCTGGGTGCACATCAGACTCTCCTTACTGTCAACATAGATGATTTAAATACGTGGCACGATAAAGATTTGCCTCCTGTTAGAATAATTTCATCCTAAATACAGTAGAATCTTCGAATTTTTTATTTTAAACTAAATTGACTTATAGAAATATATAAAACCATTAATTTCACATTTAACATTATATATTAAACATGAATTGATAATAATGTAATTTGGTAAGACATAAATTTAAAATAATTTCGAAAAATATTTTTACAAACGTCCTAACAGGGTAACATGTAAAATTAAATTAAATTAAAATTCGAACTGTTCGAAATATCGTGCTAGGGCCTCTGATCACCACTTCAGAATTTTTCCGAGCATTTCAGATATTTTGTGGGTAGCAAAAATAGATTTGGTGATATTGTTTATGTAATGAAAAAAATATTAAATTACATCTTATAACTTGCACCAACGCCTCGAGCAGGCTGTCGGCCTACGCTTTCCTTGAATGCCAACGCCGGTGCTTACATCTGCGACACTGGAAATATGCGCCCTCTTGCATAAACAACGTAATACCTGATATATATCGGGCGTTAATCTGCGGAAATCCGGGACAAGCAGGAAAAGAGTAAAAATATTTTTTAACCAGAGTATCTTTTACGAAAGACCCTTTACAACGCTTTAGCTTGCGGAAATCAATTCTTTTTTAGCATTTTTCCGGTCTAGTACAAGGTCTTTTAAAAGTGCAGAGGATGTGGCTGTGAGGAGAGTTAAAATAACCGACTGCCATCTGACGTCATCCCCGGAACCCCCACAATCTCTACAATTTCACAGCTAATATCACTCATTGACATCAATCCAGAACTACGGTTTTACTTGCCTTCCGAAACACGAAGGAGGTCGGATATTTATAAAAAAAAACCTTAGTATGGGTCATCTATTTCTCGGTTGCGGTAAAAACTGCTTAACCCAACGATAGACTCAAATGCCGACCACTGAGTAGTCTACAAATTCCAACGAGAGATAGAAACATTTAATATTATTTTTTCCACGAATTAAATTAACATTTAAGGAACAATTTTTCATGTGACACAATCAAACGTTACTTCGCGATAATCCACGACAAGCAGGTATAAAATATTTACTTAGAATATTTTTGATATCGTTGTCCAGTGACGTGGCGCTATTCTTAGCCTGTTACAGCACTAGAAATACAATTACTTTAGTAACAGTAATGTGACCTGAATTCTCCGTCCTAAATTTTCAGTACGTGACGTTTTGCTATACAAGCCTAATTCGTCAAAAGCTACCGAATAAATATAACAATGTAGTACTGGCTGCTTACCGCGAACTCATCCGCTTGAAATTAAACTTCTGAGAGCCCTTAGACGAGAGTGCTTGAACTTCCTAATCTGGCCGTATTGAAAAATTCGTCCTTAGTGGAAGTTCTGTAACTATAAATTACCTCTTTGCTAAAGTTCATATTTGTACGTCCCGCAGTTTTTGAGATTTCATGATAGGTGACCTTTCGCATTACATACATACTAGCGTAATCGGCAGACGTTGTCCTACCAGAACGTTGGCTCAAACATTGTGGCCATTAAGTGAAATAAAAACTATCCCATCTCTCAAGTTGGGAGACCAAATTAGACATACATACATAAATAGATACCAGCTTTTATGAGTATCGGTTGACTTGGTAAGGAGGAAACATACATAATGACCGATAAATTAAGATATATGTAATTCGCATGCCCAATAATAAAGTGACCTAACTCAAAAAGCTGTTTTTTTGGGAAATCTCAAAAAAAATCATTTACGACTTATTCCGTTTATAATTCGATAAAGACCGCATTATAGTAACTAATTATGTATTTAAAAAAGAGTTAATGAAGTGATTAATAACACTGAAATGTTATTCCAATGATATTTTATTATTTGTTTGTGTTTTTAAATAAAAACTTATTTTAGAAAAAGACAAAAATAGCTGTACCTCAGTGTTGGATGGAGATATCAAAATAATTCTTATATAGGCTGATAGAGGACGTTGGAACGAAGGTGCCTGAATTATTAACTCAGTTTAGACCTAAAACCTAATCGGTTTATGATAATCTGTGCAATACGTGTAGAATACAAAGTGGTCAAATATGAGTCAAATACCAGGTATAACACAATGCCCGAGATATAAACAACTTACCATGCGAATGTTTACAATTCTCGAAATCAATCCAGAGCGTTCTCATCTCAAATCTATCTCTGCTCGAACGCGCTAATCTCAGGATTTGAAAAATTCTTTCAGTGTTAGATAGCCCAGTTAACGTGAAAGGCTATAGGCTAGCATTACGCTAAACTTGAATCTATTTTTTTCACCTAATTTTACGAGAACAAAGTGGCAAAAAAGACATTACAACTTCAGATAAGATCAGATTAACGCACCATCCTATTTAAATGTCCTGAAATCCACAACCGTGCGATTGTCAAGAAACTTCATACTTCGCACAATTCCTCTGTGGAATCAATTACCAGCGTCTGTATTTCCGAACGGATACGACTTCAAACAGTAATCTAAGTTGAGATTGCTTTGAAGAAAGATTTATGGTTGTAAACGATGTTAGTAGAGGCGGTATGGTATAGTTGGTTTGGGAAGTTGTTGCAGTGTATTAAACCATTTTGCTGTAACGCATACGTGAATTTGGTCTTGGTTCAAATAGATTGGCTAACTTTGTATACTAACTTATTTTTTTTTGATACTTTGATACTGTACTATACTAACTTACTTTGATACTGTACTATACTAACTTACTTTGATACTGTACTATACTAACTTTTTCTGTAAAAAATGATATGAAATAAATGAATTTGATGTTCCGATTTGTTTATTTTATTTCACTTTATACGTAGCGAAGCACGTACCGGGCCGCTAGTAATATATGTCTTTGTAGGCAAAGAACATTGTGGCCGAATTTCGACCAGGCGTTAATCTCTAGTTTTAATTATACATTTATATTTTGGCAGTGAAACTTTTTAGGCAGTTTTGAACGGGGATCAAATGCATTTAAGTTGTCATCGACATAGTCACGTGACCAAATTTAGTTTACTGGCTTTGTTAGTCCAGCCAGTAAATAAATTTGTATCTGTCATATAAAGATGTTTCCTGTTGCTTGTGAATTTGACACATAAAAAAATCCAAAATGGGAACGCAAGATTTATTAACAAAATTAATTATAATTTTCTTAGTACAAGCGGCTCAAAAGCGGAACAAAATACATGGAATACTATGTGTTTTGTTCCGCTATATCGATCCGATCCGATATATCGTCATCAAAATATATTGTAATTGTTTGCGAAGATTTCACAAAAAATATAGAAAAAAAATTCCAAAAGGCACTGTAGGACTTATAAATAAATACGGTCATCATATATTGCGATCCTTGCTTACAATGTCATCCATATGTATGTAATTATATATTTCTAAAAAAAAAAATATTTGTGTATAACAGGCGGCTGTTACCTATAACACAGTCATTAAGTTGTCTACCTTAGGAGCAGACGTCCGTGTGTCATATAGTAAAAAAAAAAATTACACAAAGTGTTTTCAAGCTAAACGTTAGCTTTACATAGTTATTCAAGCTTGAAATGTCCTTACAGCTTACTTATAAGAATAGAAAAAAAAATTGTAACAACAATCTTGCCCGCGAAACTAGGACAAATCCAGCTTTTTAAAAACAAAACAACAATGAAAACTGAGGGTTCCGTACTGTCACATAATATTTTTACAAGGTAATTTACGAGTAAGATTAGTACTTCTCATGGGATTCCTTCCTTGAATGTGACAGTCTTGGTATTTTTTTTATGATGTTACTACAAATTTACGGATTTTGTATAATTCCTTTATCTATGCTATAAGAAATTGTCTCTTACCTAATTTCATGGTTCTAGGGCAACGGAAAGTACCATATAGATTTTGAGTCCATTTTCATACATTTTACTAGTATGAGAAAAGCGATATATACATCCATATCTTTTGATTGCGTATATTAAGCAAAGACACTTGATAAAGAATACCGTATTAATCCTTATCCATTTAAATACGTTAAATACGTTGTACATTTTATGAACATCACAAAAAAATTATCAAGACTGTCACATGTAAGAAAATCCCATGAGAAGTACTAATCTTACTCGTAAATTACCATTTAAAAATATTATGTGGCAGTACGGAACCCTCAGTGCGCGAGTCTGACTCGCACTTGCCTGTTTTTTTTATTTTATATAACAACAGAAAAACGGGCTGGGATTTCATCTAAGTGACTACTAATGAACAACTGCTATATCACGTCTTAAGTGTAGTCAATAGTTAGGAAAAAGGACCGGAAGTGACGAGTCTTTAATCCTTTAGATATTATTAGCTGTGCCCGCGACTACGTCCGCATAAAATAAAGTAACAAAAATAGATTTATTTTAGCGGATAATAGGCTATAGCCTTCCTCGATAAATGGGCTTTCTAACACTGCAATAATTTTTCAAACCGGACCAGTTCGCGAGGTCAAGCAAATAAACTCTTCATCTTTATATTTTACTATAGATTCTACTATCATAATCTTCTTTACATATTATATTCTTATCTCGTCGATTTAATGTATAAAATGATTTTATAAGTTATATTATACTAAATAATATTCTGTCAGTCTGACGTATATATACATATATACCAAAGCGGAAGATTACCTATCACGAAATCTTGAAAACCGCATAACGTATAAAGATGAAATTTGGCAAGGAGGTAGTAAATACTTAGTAGACAGTTTAAAACGGATTTTTGATAGATGTTGCAGTTAACCTATAATGTAAACCTATTTAAATTTGTCCTCTAACAAATAAATGCACGCTTGGCACAAAATAATTTAACATTTCAATGGCCTACTAACAAGAATATAAACCGCCAAAAATGTAAAAACAAAACAATTGAAGACCGGAATGTAAGGCGCACTTTTTTTACCTTTTAAATTCGGCCATTAATAAGGTATTAGGCAATTACACAGCAGAAGTTAATAATATAAAATAAATAAAAATATGAGCCAGGGATTGCTATTTTCTTTAAGTGTTGATTGTATTAATACATGAATGTAAGGGACAATTAATAATATTCTTCGATACTTTACTTGAGATTGTAAACTTGAGATCTTAGAATCAATTTTATGATAGAAAATTTGCCTACAAATTATATAGCGTGTGTGCCCGCACGTCGCCGTTGGGGAGGGCGGCTGGCGGTGGCGACACGTGCCCGTTCGCTGTACCGTTGCAAAGCACGTGCGTCGATATAGCACCCACTGAAAAGTAAAACGACAACCTAGTATTGGAAAAACGTGTAACCATACAATACAAAAGATTAATCAATCTTTGATCGATGACCGCGTTTTCTTTTCTTAACTTCACACGTACAATGTAAATGTGATTTGATAACCGATTAGAGTGTTTCTTATGTGTATAATAATCTAAAGAAGATAGACGGAGACGGTAGGGCGAAAGATAGAAAAAGCAATTTGATGTTTTAATATCGCATCGCATCATACCGCCGCCATCTTAAAAGACATGAAAATACTTGTTTTATTTTTCTTTCATTGGTATATTAGTATATATTGGTATATACACATAATTTCTTTCTATGATAACAAAAACAGATTTATCTTTAATAAGCAGTCACGAAAATTTCATGTGTAAATTTTTGTTTTTATCATATTTATTTTTAACAACTAAATAACTCACTAGAAGCACCCCTCGGTAGTGACTTGGTGAGTGACTCCAGCTCCTGCACTTTGGACTCAAGCATGGACTGTCTATTTCTAGAGTCTTGCTGTGCTCGCCTCAACGTTGACACCTATGAATAAAATTTAAACAAATAAAATTTGTTTCTTACACTTTTATTATACCTACTACAGAAAATTTGTGAACACTAACTTTATTTCGGAGGAATTCAGACAAAAAAAAAGTATTTGTGGGTGATTTAAAAATAACTTTCTATTTTAATTTCGTCCGGTTCTTCAGTTTCCTTTGGAACGACTAAGCCGATTTTGATGGGATTTGCTTTAGATTATAAAAGCATATTACGCCGGCATCATTTAGTACTTTATAAAAACAGCCTCCGAAAGTGCCTCCAAGACTCGTCAATAATGCGAAACGTTAGCATGGTAAGAATTTAAAAACGCTACACTACGAGAGTTCCAATACGATTGAATTTCGTACAAATGAAAACGAATCATCAGAAGTGTCGAAAACGGTGACGTCAAAGTCAACTGTTCGATGAAGATAAAGTGAGTTTCATGTTTTTTTCGCCTAAAAAGAGTACACATATATACACAGTCTACATTTAGCTCATGGAAAGAGCTTGGAGACGATGATGCGAATTCAATAGTTTTTTTCCCATCTCAAAAAAAAAATCCACAGTTCCTATAGGAACTGTCACTTAAAAAAACCAGCTGGGATTCTTTTTTTATGGGAGAAGGTTTCACGTTCACATTACGTCTGCGAACGTACGGAGGAGTACATGAGGTTACAACTTGGCCTTATGCCGGACCCATACGTAGCTCATAATATGTGTCCTAGAAGTATACAAAGTACTCCAAAACTTTGCGCAGCTACAAAAAATCCCCGTCCACATTATATGAGCGTCCAAATGAAGCCATATCTGGCTCCGGCATTAGCGTAGACACCGACCTCCTCAACCACTTGCCGCCGCGCCTCGGCCAGCTGGTCCCGCTCGTGCCGGATCTGCGCCAGCTCCGCCTCCAGCGTCGCCTGTTTCGCTATCGCCTCCCGCTCTAACGCCGTCAGCCGCTCGTGTGCCTGCGAACGTTCTTACTATATAGCACAACTGACTGCACCCCGCGATTTCGTCCGCCTGGGCCCCACTTTTATCACTTAAGGGTTTCGAAAAATAGTTTTTGTTTTGGATAAGGATTAATATCATACTCATAAAAATGTCTTCGCAAATAATGCAATATTTTAGAACAAGGGTTATTGTAAGCCAATCGAAAAATATACACATATTATGTTGTCGCAGACTTTTATTTAGAAGTTTTTAAGGTTAACAATCCTGTCATTTTGGCGTACGGCCGCATTTTTATGTGATTTCGGCGAAACTTTAACCGTTTACGCAGTGATACGTTTTATGAAAAAGAAATAAGTGATTGGTTAATTGGTTAGTAAGAGACAAGCCTCAATTTGGACAAGACAACGTTTTTCTGGTCCGCTAATAATATATAACATACATTGTTAATTATATTGTTTTTGGTAGATGTTTTTCCCTGAACTCGAGTTCTTGGTATCCCGACCGTGTTTCCTTGTAGTTTGGAGTTAAATAAAGCGTATAAATTTACAAGTAGAGATAAGCGCAACTCCATTAATAATAAATAAAAACTCATACATGTCCCAATTCGTCCTCTAGCTCGTTGACTTTTTCCAGGGCAGCGGTTTTGGTCTCACTGTCCTCCATAAGGGCCGCCACGTCGAATACGTTATCCAGGTAGGCGGAGATTTGGACCTGCAAGAATTATAACACCAACTCTGAACGTTCAGAAACTTTATACAGAACTAGTTCTACCCGTGACTT
Organism: Charaxes varanes; assembly: GCA_024363005.1. Lineage (NCBI taxonomy): Eukaryota > Metazoa > Arthropoda > Insecta > Lepidoptera > Nymphalidae > Charaxes > Charaxes varanes. Next base: position 40,088,121 of record JANCMC010033613.1, read on the forward strand.
CGCCCGCGTTACATAGGTGAAAAATTTTAGCGTGATGATATATAGCCTTCCTCGATAAATGGGCTATCTAATACTGAAACAATTTTTCAAATCTGACTAGTAGTTCCTGAAATTAGCGCGTTCAAGCAAACAAAGAAACTCTTCAGCTTTATATATTAGTATAGACATAGAGAATCTATATTTTCGCATAGTTAACATGGACGTAATATTTATCATTCTAATTAATATTATAAATGACTATTTTAATTGCTTTCTTTGTAATGCTTTTATTCGGGCACTGTCCGTTGTGAAAAATTATTATTATTATTATTTATAGAGCAAATGGGGTAAGCGGGTCACCTATGTGACTACCGATGCCTATGGACATTTGCAACACCAGAAGGCTTGCAGACGCTTTGGCCGGCCTTTGAAGAGGGGTTTAAGCCATTGACGTAGGTATACAAGGGTATACGTTACGTATTACGTTAATTTCTAACAATAACTCTTAGCAAAAATTTCTTCAAGTAGGAACTGCCATCCAAAATAGTAAAGCACGTTCTTGATCGACTATACGTTCGCGATTTCTATGTATACAGTTTAATTAGATAGGTATAAAATAACCTGCAAGTCTTCACTCTCACAAAGCCGCAGTCTCTCCAAGTAGTCATCAAGCTTCAGCGCCGTGAACTCGTACTGGAGGTGAACTCTGAAATTCATGTCTTCCACCGAATGTAGCTGTAAGAACAAAAGGAAAGGGCGAGTACAAAAGATTCAATAGGGTCGAAGTAAATTCGCCACGCGGGCCCCAACCACTTGATTACATTACACTTACAAACTATTTGTCGATGACACTTAAGAACTTTGAATACGATTATAATTCCACATTTAGATGATTAAACGAACATTTTACTACAATGTATAATATATATAAAGTCCATCGTCCATATGCGAAATTGCAATGCTCTTACAAAGTCTGGACTTCGCACATCGTTCATACAGAATTCTCTCTCGTATTTCATTTAATTAATGTCATCAAAAGTTGTTGACAGAAGGACAGTGTCATCCGCGTAGCGCAAGTTTGACAGGCGTTTACCACCAATAGATAAACCTTTATCCCAGTTCTCGAGGGAAACTATTGATATTTTCTTTAATTATATGATGATCAGTACTCTCTAAAATTAATATATTAAAAAAAATCTATATCTTACAAATTTGTTGGATCCTTAAAAAAGTTATCAAACATTTAAATGAATATGGAAAAGAAAGAGCTGGCTTTTGAAAGAGTTAATTTCTAGTTTGTAACAGATGTGAACGTTCCAAACGGAACTCTCTTAACAACAATCGAATCCATCCTCAATGGACGATTCTCGTAAACTTACTCTTTAAGTCAAACATTTTATCACCAAAAAATGTATGATATAAAATTTGCATGACATACTAAAATACTTTACTTAAATCCGCGAATGAATACGAGAGAAAATCGGTGGGAGATTCGTAGTCTTTAGGAATAACATTTGTAGAGTATCTCCTCATGACGCTTCGATGTCGAAACGAAACGTGCGTTGAGGCACATCGGAAAGTCAGTGTAGTGCTGTGCTTTGGTGGCGGATTCGGTGGTGTAAGCAACCATGATCTATTGTCTAAACATATTCCATATCTTTTTAGTAGAAAACCATTTGTCAAACGCTTCCAAGGACACGAAACTACAATAAACTCCAATAAAATCGCGCGAAGGTCTAGCAAGGCATTTGACAACATATTGACACATTATTCACAGCCAGCGGTCTAGACTGGCCATAATCTATTCTCTGTACATATTCCACATTTTTTCTAGTAGAATACCATTTGTCAAACGCTTCCAAGGACCCGAAACTACAATAAAAAAGAACGAAAAGATCTGGCAAAGCATTTGACAACAACATAATACATAATAAAAATAAAACAAAAATACAGAATGCAGAAAAGAATTAAAAAAGCTGATCCGCATCGGTGTATGTGGGGTAGGTTCCCAAAAGACTGGCTGCGTTACCTCGTTGGATAGCAATGCTAATCCTTTGACCGAAGCAGAGCCAGCGGGGCGCGACGATATGTCTTTAAACAGATAACATTGTAATAAATTAGTTTCAAGTGAGGCATCATTTTGAGAGCTATTACCTGAATCTGAAGCCAAAACACAATTACTCATAACAGAATATATGTATAAATAGTAATTATTATTAAAAAATGCTAATAACATACAGATTTGTTCGATACTTTAGAGAGCCTAGGACGAACATTCTCGATGTTTTACTTACTGTTACGTTCGAAACAAACGTCAAATGAAACATGAATGCTACCCTCTTTACACAACTTAGTTGCAAAATATTGCAAACACGAACGAAATCCGAACTCGCACGTATCGAATTATCGACGTTACGGGCATGTAAGTCGTGTTAAATGGAAGCACGAACCTTCATTTGACGTTTCGTTTCGAGCGTAAAAGTAAGTAAAACTATCGAGAATGTTCGTGCTAAAAAATATTTGTGTATAACAGGCGGCTGTTACCTATAACACAGGCATTAAGTTGTCTACCTTAGGAACAGATGTCTTGTGTGTCATATAGTCCTGTATATATTTTAATAACATAAATTACAATCACCTGCCAGAATATGTACTTACTATAAATGACCCAAATATGTTTATTCGAGAATTAAAAAAATGTTTCATTGAAAATTTCTTTTACAATGTAGATGAATATTTTAATGCCATTTAACTATGTACCGATTTGGATGTACGGCATACAGCTATGGGGAAGCTCTAGCGATTCAATATTAGGAGTGGGTGCGACAATATCCTAACGGCGGTGGGGTTTAAACCTGTTACCTTGCGGATTTCAGTCCATACCTTATACCGTTGAGCTATTGAAGCTCTAAACGAAATTTTACGTATAATGCTAGACACTATTTCAACTTTTCTCTAATAAGAGACTCTTTAGAAGTATCCGTGGTCTACACCAAAATAAGATCATTTTGTTGTAAACCACGGAAACTTTGTTTGAGATCAAATATCTTAACATAAATACTAGTGTGTCCAGAAAAATATTCTTTTTATTTCAAATAAATCAAAATTAAAGCAAAGTAGTTTAGTTTTTCATGCATGTCATGGATTTCCGCAAAGTAACGCCTGATTCTATCAGTTACTTTCACAGGATTTATCATAGATTGTATTACCAAGCCAAATGGGTTCATGCACGTGCTAGTAAAATTTAGTAATCAATTTAGTTATTGAGTATAAATGATTCTCGATAGCTTCTTTTTTTAAAAAAATAAAAAGAATATTAGGAATTCTTTTCAGGTATGTCTAATATTCCCTTTTCCCCTCCTACTAAGCTTAAATTAAAAGCTTGTATTAGGAGTGGGTGCGAGATCCATTTTATGGACCCATTTTGATGGTATCTCGTCGCTCGAAGTAATATTTTATGATTTAAGAGATTGCATTCGAACAGGAAAAAAGTAAAGACTCCGTGAAAAAAACGAAGTTTGGATCTGTGGATACAAGGTAAATAAATTATATTAATAAAAATCTTATAATTATGTCTGAAGTACTAATAAAATTATATGAATTTTATGTATATATTAATTTTAGTGTCTCATATTTTTGTATTATTTCATAGACAATATTCCTCTGTTCTAAATCCAAAAAGTGCCCTAAAAGAAGGTGAGTCGACCCATCTCGTTGCAGGACGACTAATACTCCGCTTTCCTCGCCTATTTTTACTCTAATTGCTTCATTGGTTCCCCCATCTATCACCCGGCCGTGTTAAGAACTTCTTAACCTAGCGACCAACTCAAATCCTCTTAATAATTAAGCTACAACCTCCTCAATAAAATAAAGATAATATATACTCACGCCTAGCAAACTGTGCAAAAGCAAGCATCATAGCTATACCAGCAGCCGTCCCTTTTTGATGGCTGGAGATAGAACGGAACGGCGCTGTAACCACCAAGGCTTCGAGAGACGCTGTGCGTGGCGCTCGCAGTATACCATATACATTGGTACCTTTGTAAATCTGCAAATGTGTAGTTGTAAATAGACAATAGTTGTAAAAGACAGCCGAGTTCAAAAAATAACAAGGAACTTAAAGCAAAAAGACGAGTTTAATGAGCCCAAAGTTGATGCAGTTATTTCGTTTTATAATGGAGTTTGTATGGCTACCTTCTAGTTCCATTATCAGATCAACTCTATGTAACCATAATATCATCATCATCATCTTTTAATTGCCTACTGCTGGGCATAGCCTTTATTCTTTATGCTGTCTTCTCCTATGTCTTGCAAGTCGAATCCAGCTATCTTCTGTCAGCCTCTTTATGTCCTACATCCATCTTGCCATGGATGTCTCATATCATACTTATTAGTAGATACCTACTGCAGAGTTGAAGACCAAGACAAATAGATTCCCCCAACACCTGGCGTGTGTAAATATCTTTATATATATAACTTGAGTGTACAAGTGTTTGACACCCTACTCCTCGTATAATGCTGGGTGTATATTCCAAGGGGTTCGTAGATGGTTTATAGATAAGTTGATCCCAGTAGGAGATGTTGCTGTCGGTATGTAACCTAAATTAGGTATGTTTCTTGATATAACTTAAAAACGGCTGGGCCTTTCTCATCGTTTTTCAAAATACTCTTAGTATATTGTATTTGTTCTGGGTCTTTTGTCTGAGCGAAAATCGGGCAAGACAACATCTACCCGGTCTATGTATAGTGTATGTATATTATGAAATATTTTAGTTGAGTTTATCCAATAAAAGGAGTTAGTACACAATTACTTACCTGACCTTCACCAAGAGGGTAATTTAAGGTGAAATTATGAGTGTAGACTTCTAAGCCCAATTGTGACATCTTAGCAACAAGCCAGGGAACTGGCATGTCATCTACCTCGTAATATTTATCCTGAAAATTAGCATATAATATGATTACTTTTTGCTACACAAATAATAAACAAAATAACAGGCAAAATTGTAAAAGACTTTGACGTAAAATTGTAATCTATACTACCAAGAAATGGTTACAAAACCAGCTTATAACCGGTAGAGGTACAAGCGAGGGGTATACCAGCAAAATCCCTATACAACCTACTAAAAGACATTGGCTTGTCAAGAACTATCATAAGTTCTTTACTAAAAAGGACATCTAAAGCCGCACTATTAGGATCATACCAAATTTGGCTAGGCAGGGTAGGGAACAATGGCAGTGAAGGTGAGTATTAATGATCATTAATAAATCCGAATCTTAAACCTACACCTAGGCCACAAAAATCACACACTGATATGGTTCCTTACTCTTCAACACAATGGACCCAACACTAGCACAGTGAAACCATAGAATGATAAAAAATTTCTCTATTGTATACTACAATCTAATATTTATTCTTAGGTATGTTTATATGTCTAACCTATGTATAGCAATATGTGAATAAATGCTTTCATTCTATTTGAATATTTAAATTTAAGAAATTATTTTAAAATTGTTAATTCAGATATTCCTTACAAGACTATGCAGTAACATATAGTAAGTAGTGAAACATATGTACACACTTATTATTATGTGACTTTATAATCCTACTTTGTGAAAGCTATATAAACTACTAAAAGTACTTGACAGTATCAGTAGTTATATAAATATCTTAACATGTAAAATATAAGTTACACTTACCTCAAGTTCGTGCAGGAACTCGTTATAAATCTGGTTAGCCGAATGCTCTCCATTAAATTCATTGGTAACCAAACCCGGTAATAAGGCATTTTCGGAGAAATACGTTTCATTGTTGAACTCTCGGTGCGCTAACATGAAAAACCATCCTATAGCGCAGATATAGCAAAGAATACACAGTGGAAAATGAATTTTCTTGAGCACTTTAACCCATTTTACCGATCCGTATTCTGGATCTGATAAAAGACCCATTTTCTTACTAGCACTTTTAAAACTATTAGACTATTATCAACTAGGAAATAAGAACTAATTAAAACGTGATTTCAGTCACACATAACTATTTTAACAATATATATACACAGCCGCGCCTTTTATTGCTATTTTGAATTTATTGAGGTTGTTAACGTCATTGTCAAATTTTGTGACATTAGAGTCAAAGATAGCGTAGAGTCTACATGTCTATGAATCAAGGTTTTAGTATTCTGTTGCTCTGAGGTTTATGGGTTCTCTACACGTTCCTAAAAATAATAGGTTAGCTAGTGTGAATTTTATTAACTTGTACGTTATAATCATTCTATCTAACAAAGTAGATCCACTCTTTTAAAATAATAGGTCAAATATACAAAGAGTCTTTATTATAACATTTAATGATTTAAAAATTTTATAATATTCATATTTACATAGTAATAATAAGAAAACGAATGTGCTAACCAAACGAACAAAGTAAAATTTCTGTGACGGAACGAGCCGTGGCCAACTGTCAAATTATAAGTTTTTAGGCGGGAATAGTTAAACGTTAGATGAGTTGGAGCGGGATAATAAATAGTATAAAACTGTATTAGATTTGTCGAATAAAACTTGTTTTTGGCTATTTTAAGTTTTATTTCATAAAACTTCCTTAGCTCCATCTACATATATGTCGCAGGCATTTAGCATAATTAGAGGTTCAATTAACGGCCTAGCCTTTTTACAAATCGGCGCCGTTCAACTAGCTTCCTGAAAGATATTCAGCTATTCGATTAAACAGCTAGGCAAATGATTTGGATCAATGAAGTTCCATTTTTCGCCTAGCCTGTTCTTAGCCTGTTCGATGAAGACTCCAACTAGCCCGGACACGAAGATCTTCCTTTGCGGTGGTTGAGCATATCGACCTTCGCTTCCACCTTTCATTCATCGCCGAAAAGCCTCTCACCTTGGTGTCCCCTTCCCCACACAAAGTAATTTATTTTTTCTGCAAATCGGAGCCTATTTATTATTTACCGAAATTTTAAATGATAGAATCACTCTTCAGCAGCGAGTTCGAAATAGAACCTGAAGGAAAGTTTTAAAACTGTTACTTGTGTTGAAGTCGAGATTTACCGGTGGACCCCAAAGTTTGGATCAATTTTGAGGTCATTTGTTTCATGTCATTTTGAGCTCTCACAATAGTTTCGTCCTTCTGTATATTATATAACGTTGATAAAAAAAAACCTTTGTATTAGCAGTAATGCAAAAAGTAGTTGTATATTATTAAAATAAAGCAATTTTATGTAAGCACAAATACTTGAGTCATTTATATTTTTACTTGTAGTCGCCGCTACATAACGAGATGGCGATGATGTCGAGTGGAAAGGGGGCAATTGGTCGAGACTGTTGATCCTAAAGCCGGAGCTAGACATAGCTCAAAGTACTTGTACATTTTTGTCCTTGTTAATACTTGCTATTCCAGTATTTTATACAAGAATTGGTCGTTTGATTTTATAAATATTTGGCAAAAAGATATAGGTTCAAGAATTCACTGAGACGTCTCGGCACTTGTTTTAACAAGTCTGAGAAAATTTCAGCAAAAAGGATAGCACCTTTGGGCATTGTTTGGAAAAATCGGTTTAACAACACTACTCCCTAGACCTTTCGCATAGTTACGAAGTTCACAGGTCCCAAACAAGTGCCCGATTTGAATACGTAGGATCATAGTTTTATAAGAAAAAGGTCTCTAGTAATCTTAAAGTCTCTTCCTCCTCTCTTTCCTGTGCCAAGATAAACAAATTTGGGTTGTCGCGTCGGGCAATTCGGCTTGCATAATGTTAGTCCACCAAGTGCTAGGAGGTTATCCTCGGCCTCTTCTTTGTTCGTCTAAGTTTAAGGCAACTTGTACTACATGATGTTCTATCAACTTCTGTGTTATGGTGTTATGTTTATATTATAGATGAAATAATGCAACGATGGCTTAACCATAAATAACTGAAATCCGCAAGGTATGCATTTCAAGCCCCAATTCCTGGCATAAGTTTAAATAAAAATGGCAAGAGGCGGCGCATTGGTTTGGATGCTTTTGCGGGGAAGTTGTGGATGAGATTGGCCATAGAAAGAGGAAAGTTGACCGAGAACGGGAAAGCCTTTGCCCAGCAGCGGGATAGGCCAATTAAAAAAAACATACATATTTATTTTCATACTTTTTTCTGGCATCGAGTTGTTTAAAATTTGTTTGTTCAATAGTAATTCTTGGATTTTTATGTGTTTTTTATTCCACATTCTGATAGATTGGCTGATCTTCGAGGTCAACAACCTGCCGAAATGTCCAAATGTAATTAACAAAATCCACGCAGGTAACACTGCACAGTTAAATAGCAACGATATATCGATACGTTTTTAGCGGCTATAAGACGGGCCTGCACTCCAGAATGCTATAAAGGTCGTGCTTATGTATATACTTATGAATATAGCAATTTATATAAGCTTATTTATTTGGATGTGTAAATTTACCATAAATATCTTAACAAAAAATGAATTTACATATATTTTTTATTTCTTTTTCCCGTGCTTTATTGATGGTGGTGTGACCTTTCCGGGTGAGGTGGAAGATTGAATAGTGGGTGCGGGACTCCTCTCTCCGGTGGAGAGAACCACTCTTTAATTCCACATATAGGCGAGTGCCAAAGAGATTCTTTAGAACTAAATAGATACCCAACTAGACTCCAGTTCACTTTATTTCAGAGAGTCAGGAAAAGGACCCTGGCGAAGCCTACCTGTGTCTTTGGTTTTGCAGATGAGAGCGTCATCTTTCATTTTAATGAATGAAGTAATTGAGTTCTGATTTTAATTTGATAAAACGTTCTGCGAATGTTTTAGATTCGGTCAAGGTCAACTTAAGAGGCTTTTGGAGCGATATCATTTGTTGTTTATAATATAATAAAAATTTTACATAAAAAGCCATATAGCCAGTTTATTTTAAGCTTTGCTTTATGGTTGGACTGTATAATAATGTACACAGCGTTTGGAGAGGGCAAAGGAGCAGTAATACAAATTAGATATGTGGGAGCTCATAGTATTTGAGATAGAAATTTTCAAATTTTGAAATGTATACCTTTAGCTAAGTCGCAAAATTAGTTTGACTATTTTGGACATCACTATCGGGATCATAAATAAAATTAGAGCTTAAAAATTTTTGGAGAACGGATACGTTTTCTCCTGGTGAAAGTTCATGTGTGAGCTATATTTTAAGATGAGGCAAATCCGAGCGGCAGGCTTTTTACCCAATTATATAGGGACATCCATGGACAACTACCACAAGACTCACAGATGTCGTTACTGGTTCTTTCTTAAACGTACCTAAGTATCTTCGATGTTTTCAAACGTATATGATAAAGGTATCTTCAAAAAGAAAGCGTACTAAATTTCAACATCTCTTCTTCTTCCTAGCGTTATCCCGGTGTAGTAGTACCAGGGTCCACTTCAATTGCAGAGTATTTGGCTGTGAGGCGAGTTAAAATGACCGATTGCCATCTGACGTTGAACGAGTCCTTTTCGGCTTATGATAATGGTGGGAATGTTTAGTTAAGCGTAAGTAAGGACTTAGATAAAGACGAGGGTTTTGTTACGTAAATGGTTAAATGTGCAAGAAACGGGATAGTTTAAAGTGTTCATATTTCTTCCATTAGAACAGAGGTCGCCAACCTTTTGGCAGGAAAGGAACACATCGTTAAAAAATAAGATGTTTGTGGCCACACTTGTAAAATAATCGTTTGGAAATAGGTGTCTATTTATTTATTTATGTTTATAGTTATAAGCGATATTTTTTTTCTAATTTTTAAAGTAAAAGAATTTGATAGAGTAAGAGTAGAATAATTAGTCGCTCGTCTGATGTAAATCGGCTTTTAAAATAAATTGCTACTTCAGCAGTACCGTTACGCGTCCAGACAAAAATACTGGTACGGTTAAATATGCTCACCATTCACGTATCTGCTGTAACTCCTCGTCATAACCCTCGGGTATCGGCTTCAAGCCTTTCAGAAACGGATGCGAATATTTGGTCGCGGACATTGCACTCTCCTCCAGCTCACCTGAAATATAATCATATTAAAGTTATAATAAATAAGAAGAGTTTGAATGGACCCGTGGATTTTTTTTTTACTTTTTAATTTGGGTCCGGCTCCGGCTAACTGGGGTCAAGGTACCAACCTGTAGGTCGTATTTATGTAAAAATAAAACCTGGGAAGCCTGAATTTACTTTAAACAAGGTAATATCAATTATTTTATGTAGTCAAGGTATATGAAGAGGTCACCTTCTGGAACCTGTACTTAAATAACAATTGACATTAAGAACTTTAACAAGTATACGTAAGGCGCCAAAGATAAAGCTTTTATGTTTTTCGGTCTACTTGCTTACGGGTCAATGCGTAAATGCATTTCACAGCAATAAAAAAGCCAGACTTGCTAGCCGCCTTAGTTACATAAAAAAGTTACATATCCCTAAAAAGTACCAAATTCATCGACTCCCAAACTGATTGAGTAATAGGCAATATATTTGGCATGAGGCACGCAATCCTCACGCAACACAGAACTAGTTATTGCACGCGAATTCGGCCGGGTTACGCGCGTACTGATGCGAATACCCACTCGGTCATGACGCCTGAAACACTTTCCTTGATAATCACTTCGTAATCGCGCTAAATTGGGGTGTGTTATTGATTTTCATTGATTTTGTATATCAAAATTTTTTAAAGCAACTACGTTTATTTATTTTTTTAATAAACAGCAGTGTAAAGGGACAACGACGGCAGTTTTTGTATATGGTCAGGGATCGACAGCCATGAATTAGTATTGTCAATTTGTGCTTCTACAGCTCAACAGTGGAGAGGATGGACTGCAAAGCATTAGGATAAGGTTCAAATCCCTAACTTGCTATGAATAGATGGTAGAACATCACGAATTTCAGTCAACCCTTATCATCCATTGAGCTATCGAGATTTAAATAAGGTCATGACAATAAAACATTAAAGTAGGTTGTAAAACGGAACTGGTAAACAAAAATTTTAACAAGCACCAGCAAAATAGGAAGTAAATATATTTAATAACGGAATTTGTGGAAGCTTGGGGCTCTTATAAAGGTTAAGGTGAGACAATGAAGTAAGTTTTTGCCTTCACGTTTTTAACCGTCATTTAAAACAAAGATATTTATAAATATGAGAATAATGGGTTATAAAATAACTTGTAATTAAAACTGCATTCAATGACATTCTCAATTTTCTTTATGTCTCAAGTGGCAAATGTGCAGGCTGTGACTTCCGACGCCCATGGACATCTGCACCACCAGAGTGCTAACAGATGTGTTGCCGGCCTTTAAATAGGGGTTTAGGCTACCGGAAACTCTCACAAACAGAATGAAAAGCGACAACAATACCATCACTTGACGTGACAGCATTACCGTCACTTTACACTCATCTTATGTGAGGAAGAGGTACTGGTACTCGTACGCGCCTACACAATTCGGCCGCAGACCAAAATGACTGCAAGCGTGGCGCTTTTTCTATTTAGATAAAATTAAAGGAATAAGGAATAAAGGGATATAAAGGTAGATGAAAAGGACTAACAGGATGCGGATACTACTGTCACGGACGGTATAGGGGGAGTGACAAAAGCAGCTAGGCTATTTATTTGAATTTTGAATTACTTTGTATAAATCTGCGCTGCTGAGAATACATAAAGTTCTTTGCAAATAGACTTTGTAGAGTTCACGAATATCTTTCTGATGTTGCTGCGTGCGTTAAGTGTGCGTAGATGTGAGTGGTTTTACAAATACAGCATTGTACAGGTATTGTTCCTAGTTTCTCTATATAACTAACATAGCATTAACATGACGACAGAGTTAGACGACAAAATATCAGAATTAGAATTTTTTTAAGCTGAATGATTAGAATTCTCGACGTGACTTGACGCCAGACATGAAATTAAAAATTCGGTAGCGTTTAACTTTCTAGTAATTTCTCTAGACCTAGTATTTTCTATAGGCCATCATTTTTATATACTACAAGCGTCAAATAGGCATGGATAACTGCGCTAAGGCTCGCAGATGCGTTGCTGGCTTTTATATAAAGATACGGGAGCCTTTAGACCTCCTAAATCCGGCCCTGCTAAAAAATCTTTCTTTATTTTATTTCAACGAAACGCTAAGAAGCTCACTTTTAAAATTGACACTTTTGTGTAAACTTGACGTTATTTTGTAAATTTGACATAATTTTGTAAACTTGACGTTATTCTGTCAACCTGACTTTATTTTTAATATTGTGTTCTTGACATTATTTGAATATACTTTGCCATTTTATAATTTGTTAATCGAAATTATTTTACCTGCTAACAAACTAAAATGGATATATTCCTTGACATCGACCAGTTTTAATATTTTATAAAATTATTTTTTAATGAATTACTACATAATTATGATAAAATAGTTTCGATGATAATTTTCTCTATTAAAATTGCTATATATATGCCGTAACGGGACGTTCATTCCACCTGAATTGAATGAATAAACAAAAATAAATGAAGAATGGACATTGGATGAAAAACGACCTATCCGGCATACGACGAACGAATCGTCGCGGCTCTACGTCAGAACAAACTACCGCCAAAAGCGCTTTTAATTGTCTTACACAAAAACCACTTTCTTTTTTCACTATCGCAAGTCATGATATTTTCGGACTATCCATATTCATACATACATAATTATGCATGATTATATACTACTTATTAGCTACGTCTTTGTCCATTGGATCAAACAATTGCAAGCTCCGGTGTTTCCGATTAAAACATCAAATAACAAAATATCCAGGGGCGTGTCAAGACATGCTTATATAGAGCGGTTCCGTATCTGATACGTAGTAATGGTATTTATTAAAGAACTTGAATAATAGAAAAGAAACTTATTACAGGAAAACAGACGCAGAAAATCTGTTATATGAAACCAAGATTAATTCGTATGACTACATTTGTCACCGCTCTTAAAGTTACTCTAGCATATTTACAAGAGCAATGAATGCGATCACTTCTTTAAGGGTCTGGTTCCCATATCTGGGTAATATTTTTTTTCGCTTTATTTTTTTTGTATATAATGAAATCAACTTTTTAATTCTATCCATGCGTACGTGATACATTTTCTCACAATTATCTCGACTTCAAAAATCTGGTACGCCATAAAGATATTTGTATAATAACTTCAAAAGTTATTATTGTCTGATGTCGCTCAAAACAATTTATTTGAGGAATTTTTAGTCTGTTCTATCCACATGGAAAATTTCAGGCCTCCACATCTAATACTTACTAGGGGTGGGCACTTTGCAAAACACTTTGACAGCCAATTTACTCGAAAATGGTATCAATAAAAAAATCTGTGTAAGAAACCATGCCTTTATTTTAAAGGTGCTATCCGATGATACTTCAAATGATGGGGTTGAATGAAAAAAAATCATCTCATCTTCAAAAGTACGTAAGTCATCCCCGAAGTACATATGTAATTACTTAGTTAGGGCGGATAGACAGATGGACCGATCGACAGAGCGAAACTTTAGGGGTTCGTCGTAGAACTACGGACCCCTAAAAAGAACATACTCACCTGTCTGCCCGTCTGCCCCTTGCTATATAAAAATGTATTAATTGCTTTTTTTAACTGCTTTACAAGTACTTAACGGTTTTTATTTTAAGTATTTACATCTAAAAAGAACATACTCATCTGTCTGCCCGTTTGCCCCTTGCTATATAAAAATGTTTTAGATGCTTTTTAACTACATTACCAGACCTTTTTATTTTTTAAAGTATTCATACCTCATACGTATTTAGAATTTTTTTCTGCATTACAAACGCACACTTTAATGTTATTTATGTGTATAGATTTTCGTTCGTTTAAGTAACGTAAATAATATATTGAAAAGAACTGTTTACCATTTTCAAATTTAAATGTATAATATCTATAACCTTAATTGACTCCATATTGACAGTCATTGTTAAATTAATATAACTATTTCAAAATCCAACAACATAAAACCGGCGCCTTTTTATATAACCGTGCAGGCGGTTCATCTGAGTGACTATCAACACTACCGGGAGACTCGCAGATGCGTTGCCGGCCTTAGAAAAAATCCTGTCTTAAAATGTTTAACTCTAGCATGATTGGCGATTGTCATTGTATTCGACAGACGGCTGACATCAATGATTTCATCAGTATCAGCCAACAATGATGAGCAAATTAACAAGTTAAAAGATCAATTTCAACGAATTAAAGTCACTGGGTTAAGGTTAATGGGGCGTCCGATGGAAAGCAAGTAATACTTCTATATGCATATAAATAAAATTGAAATTTCTGTTGGTAACGTCGCAATCGATTGTACAGAAATTGTAAAATTGCGAGTGTACTTAGACCTCCTTAGTCTTGCCCTATGGAAAGATCCTTTCTTAGCGGAAATCTACGAACAATTACCTACCTTCTTGCGAAATTTATCATTGTAT